>JAZKJV010000392.1:748909-1280882 GCA_037367405.1 Ottelia alismoides
AAGCAAAGGGGGAGAGAAGAAGGCGTAAGGGGAAGAAGGGAGATTACATGTGGGTGGTTCTTCACCTGTAAGTGGAGCAGCAATGTGCAGCTCTGATGATTGCTTCAAGAAGCTCGCGAAGAAGGAAGCTTCAAAGCTGGGTAGAGGTTCGATGAAGCTTTATGGTAGAGAATCAAACTAACTGGATCTCTCCCAATTGGAAGCAACATGGCATCGTCGCTCTACCTAGAAGCACTTCAACTGTCACCTGAAGCACTGAGAGGGGGTTGTGCCTTATCCTGATCAGTAGTAGATGTTTTTTCTGGTGAAGGATTGGTGGGCCTTATATAGAGAGGAGGGGAAGGGGATAATAGTAGTTGGTGTGGTGACCACGAGGAAAAGGGAGGCAGTTTCGAGTCTGTGCGATGGTCGGTAGAGGAGATAAAGGAGAGGCGGTCCCGGTAGTTGCGGGTTTCGCACGAGGTGCGGGCGAAGAAGAAAGATGTGGGGGTTTGAACCGGTAGTTGATTGGAGGGGATAAAGGAGGAAGCGGAAGAGGGCCCTCACATGCACGGCACGTAAGGAGAGAGGAAATTATTATTTTTTATTTTATTTCTTTTTTATTTTTTTTATTTTTTATTATTTTTAATTGAAATTAAGGAATAAAGAGACTAAAGTGAGTGACACGTGGCGGCTCCAGGAGTTGCCATGTGTCAACTCCAGAAAAATCCAAAATAAAAAAGATAATAATAAATTAGAAAGAAATATCAAATACCCTCAGATCGAAAAGTTCTCAACACGAAAATTGCTCGTTCTATGAGATCTACAAATTTAATGAAGATATCAATAGAAAAAGAATTCATTTGTGAGAAACGATATTTTTGAGGTACTCTATGTACATAGAATATCTTTATTTTTGGGTTTTGTATTTTTTTTGTGATTTCTAATAAAGAGAAAATTTGAGAAAATTCATGCTAAAATCAAAGATAAATACTTACACAACAATATAATTTTTTGGATTTTTAATAAATAATAAAATCAGAGAATAAAATAAACGAGAAAATGTGAGATATTTGTACACACTCTCTAGGGACACTCGGATTCGGTCAGTTTTTTTATTTCAATCTTATTTCAAATTTGGATTTTTATAGATGTTATTAAAACTTTCATCAAAGAATATAGAGGAAAAAGAAATAAGTGAAAAAAAGTTAATTGTGTACATAAAATGTTGTCAAAATCAGGTAAAACACAAAATGCGCTAAAGATGCACATAACCCAACTTTCACATTTGCGCTCCGATTTTTATGAAATTGGTCATGTTTTGAAGATCTTTGAATATGTATTACTTTAAAAGTTAATAGACCTAAATCAGACATTGTATAAGGAATATATGAGCGTTTTAGTCTGTATGATCTGAAATTGGAGTTTTATCTCACGGGCCAATTATTTGAGTTAGTATTTTTTTTTGTATTTTTCATTTAATCTTGTTAGTAATATGTACACAATGGAGGTATTTTAAGGTCATTAGAGTTAGTATGAATTACTTAAAAATTCATGAAGTCGGGTGCAAATGTGAAGATGATTATGCATGCAATTATGAGTGTTAAAATGCAAATATTAATTTTAAATGCATGAATGGTAAAAATGCAGAATAGATGATAAAATGCAACTACTTACTTAGGAATGAAGATCTATTTTAATCTTTTAGTATGATGAATCGTGGATTCATCAACAAGTTCATTTCTACTATTCATTTTTACCAATCGGAAGACCCACTTCTAATGTCCTCGAGCATTGTCACTTACTCGAATTTGGTGGACACCATTTTGGAGATAGAACGATAGTGAAAGTATTGCATTGTGGCCTCTGGTGGCCTACACTATTTATGGATGCAGTAGCATTTGCCAAATGATGCACTGTCTGTTAGCAATTAAAAGGCACCCTCACAGCGAAAGATTCAGTGCCGCTAAAGATCATTCAGATAGAGGACATATTCAATTCTTGGGGCGTCAATTTCATGGGACCTTTCCCCAACAGTCAGGGATATGAGCACATCCTTCTTGTCGTTGATTATGTAGGTCGGTGGGTTGAAGTTATCACTGCTTGAGCCGCAGACAACCATACAGTTTGTCGCTTTCTAAAAGAGAACATTATCACGCGTTCGGGATTCTGAAGATACTGATAACGGATGGGGGTAGTCACTTCATTAATAAAGGTCAAGAAACTAAGGAAGGAATATGACATCAATCATCGAGTCATATCTCCTTACCATCCCCTGACCAATGGCATGGTGGAATTCTGAAACATAGAAATCAAGATAATCCTCCAGAAGCTTGCGAAGCCGGATAGAAAGAATTGGTACCAACTATTGGACTCCATCCTATGGGCTTACAGAACTGCTTACACCTTGGGCATGTCGCCCTACCGTCTTGTATATGGGAAACCATGTTGTCTACCCGTGGAATTAATTCACAAATCTTTGTGGGCTATCAATATGTGTAACTTGGACTCACAACAAGGTGGTCAAAAAAGGGAAGATGATCTGAACAGGCTCTTGAAATTTCGAGACTATGCATATGATAATACATTGATGTACAAGGAAAAGGTGAAACCCTGGCACGACCGGCACATCAGACGAAAGACCTTCGAAGCTGGATAAAAGGTGTGGTTATTTGATGCAAAATTGAAGATCTTCCTGGGAAAATTTAAAAGCAAATGGACAGGGTCGTTTCAGGTACGAGAAGTACGTAACAATGGCGGCATGGTGATATCAGAATTATATCCTTACGCACAACCATTTCTCATTAATGGTCAACTACTGAATCCCTACCTTGAGCATGACACTTTCTTGACCGTTGTCAACTCTATCCAAGTACTGTGCTTCGGCGATACAACCACAACAGTAGGAACATCAAAAGATTCAGATAATACAACTCAAAAACTTTTCCTTTAAGATGTTATCTTTTCTTCTTTTCTTCTTTTCATTTTCAGCTTCTGTTATCAATTAAAAAAGAGAGAAAAGTGTGAGTATCACCCTTTCTTGTTAGTATTTTGTGCTTAGGATGTACTTTGCCCCAAGTATAAGGGGTATACACTCTGATTCCTTTCATTCTTTGATCCTCTCCAGTGTCTCATCTTCTTGTCTATACTTAGGGATATCTTACCCTAAATATATGGGGAGACAGTCTAAATACTATATGTTCATTCCCACCCTTAACCTTCCCTGCTTCGTTTACAATCTGTTATACATAGGATTATTTGATCCTGAGTATAGGGGGGACAGTCATCTTCCCATTCATTCATTAATTTCCCCGTTTATTTATTCTTTAGACTTTTTCTTTACGTAGTATGAGTTATGTCTTCTCTTTTATCTCTGATATATGAGGAGATAGCTCAAGCTAGGTATGGGGGGTCATATACACTCTGTATATACTTTAGCCATAACTGGTACTTTCATATTATTAATAATAAAAATGGCTAAAATACTACATACATATGCAATTCTTTAAAGTAATAATAAAATACATATTACTCCTCAAATTCTTTTTGTATGTAGTCATTAATAAATCATGTTGAAAATATTTCTTTAAAATGATATGAACTGTTTGGAAAAAATTTTGTAAACTATTTTCAACCTTTGTAAAAACCTTTTTTATTTTTTAAAATTCTTTTCTTTATGTGAAAAAAAAGTTTGAAAACCAATTTACAAATGATTTTGAAATTGATTGTAAAAATATTTTGAAAAATCTATATATATTGTTGGAATAATCTCTATAAAATGGCTTTCTAATATTTGTAAAATTGTTTGTAAAAATCATTTCGAACTATAGTTTTCAAAAGTGTTTGTTAAATAACTTGAGGAATATATATACATCACACTGAAATTCTTTATTAATTGTATATATATATATAAATGATCACTTATCCTTTGTAAATTCTTAAAAACCCAACTTTTGTAAATATAAGATGTATCTCCGTATAAATATTCGTACCAAGTTCTTATCCAAAATCTTTTGTTTTCAAAAATCACAAAAACATTTGCAAAACTAAAAATAGCAAAAACATGTGCAAAACCTTTTTGAAAAATGCAAAAAAATTCATATGCATCATCTTTTTCAAAAATCGATAAAAAATTTAAACCTTTGAAAATTGCATCACAAAAATATTTTTCATAGCATTTGCATATCATGAGAATTTTTTAAATTGAGTTTGATAACTGAACAAGTCTAAGTAAAAACCGAAGATTGCATCTTGGATTGGACCTTAAATCTACCTAATCACATGAACCTTATAATAGATGAAATTGAGGTACTTCAGGCCTAGTTGACTTAGTTCTTTGAGGATCACATGACTTGGTTCAATGGATTCTTGATTTCCTAAGTAGAGTATTTCGAAGCAAGTGCATGGCTCTTGTCGATAATGACCTAACTTGGACACCTGCACCTTTCACTTGGTCAACTTAGTTGGAGTGGTAAGGGAATTGGATTTGTCGGTATGAGACGCACACAAGTGGAAACACTTGTCCTCGTATAGTGAGGGAAGTGCACCCCAACCCATCCAATGACAGTGATGTCTTAAGACAGGAGAGTGTAGGTTGTAATGATGCTTCACAAGATGGATAGTCTACTGGCTCAGGAGGAAAAACTCCCTGTGTAGATACTGTTGTATATAGTATTTTTAAAAAAAATAGCAAAAAGAAAAAACTCCATAAAAAGTGGATAGGCATGATTGAAAATAAAATTCCTGCCGAAGTGTACATATTTGTATAGTCAATAAGCAAGTTGGAGCTTCAAAGTTGAATCATGTGAGCCCGCAACTGGATGACTTGACTTCACTGGTTTTGCATCCTAAGATAGGTAGCTACACTGGCTACCGTCCATTCTTCTCTTCACCCCTCCTCTTGAGTTGGTTGTCACTTGAACTTAGAAGGGAATACCATGCTCCTCGAGGAAGGAATTGCTGGATTGGGGAATCATTGTGTTGTCATGCTGGAGAAGTCAATTTCTTTGTCATTTCAGTTGGGGAGAGCCACTATCACATATATTGTGCGAGTCAGATTCATAGTCATAGGGGTTTGTGTATGAGTTGAAGTATTTTGACATGGGTATTGAGGATATTAGAACAGAGTTTTGGGATTATTGAGGGATGTTGGATTTCAAATCCGATTCCCAATAAGGTTCTGTTGGCATTTAAATTCCAAAGGTCCTACTTAAGTTCCAAACTTTGATTTTGTGAAGACAAGTTTGAGAATTAAACTAACTCTAATTTCTTTCTTTTTCTTTTCTTTGTTTTTCTTTTTCTACACTTAATGCATAAGTATTTGCTAGGGACTAGCAATGGCAAGTATAGGGGGATAAGGAATATCCATTTATCACCTTTATTCTATCATTTTGGTCTTAAAAACCCTAGTAAATGCATGTAAATACCCTTAATTTGACTAAATTAACATTCATCATTTGTTGTGTAAAAATTGTATAAATTACTATTTTTAATCCCAAAGTTATAAAAAAAGAGAAGAAAAGAAAAGTAATAAAATAACAACAATATTTTATGACCCTAAACCCTGAGACCAAATCATGAATTGAGTTGGTCGATAAGGAATAAAGTAGGGGGAGATATGGGCCAAAATACAATAAAAATCCCATTCATTCATTCATTATTTATTCATTTTTGACACCCATTCTATACTTTATTATGTATTCATAAAATAAGGAACTTTGTAAATGAAAATTGTTGATAATAAAACATAGAAAAATACATAGTTTATTTCATACAAAAATAATATACAGTGTACAAGTTACAGTTTAAATAAATTTCAAAAATCCCAATTTCGCAGACCCATATCTCCCAAAATCAAAACTCAAAATATATCAAAATAATCTTTAATTGTATATAATTTTTAATAAGGTATTTAATGAAGGTGATTTCATATTTTTGGAGTTAAGATGTGAAAGTTAGGTTTTGGGCCCCTATTATATAGTATACCTGATTAAATTATTCATTTTATTTGTTCTTTATTATTTTTGCAATCTCATATCTTTTTATAATTTGACAAATATCATTTTTAATATATGTACATATTAAAACCAAAATAAAAAACAAAGACAACACTAAAATAAAATACTTATACCAATTACATAGATGAATATACAATAATTGTACCTACGTATTTAACACACCAATTTAATTAAGTGTATATATTAGATCAAAAAATATAATAAAAATATATCTGTGTACCTAAAAATACATTAATAAAAAAATATACAAAATAAAAATGAAATGGTCAAAATATAGATAAATATACCTATGAATAAACCCCTAAAAATTACCCATAACTAACCTCAAAAAAAAATAAAAATCATCATAAAATACTATGTAAAATTAAACATTTTTTTATTTTGTAACCAAAAATTAATAAAATAAATTACTATTTCTGAATAATTATTTTCAAATAATAAGGCAGTTTTATCATGTAGCGCGCCTACGTGGACCAATCAGCGCGCCTTGTTCGTTGACTCCAGTTAACTCCCGTCTTTCAGATCTAAGTCCTATCAGAACCTGGAGACCCTCTTCTTCTCTGATTTTTCGATGCTTCTCTAATGTTCGTTCCACCTCGAGTGCTTCATGAAGATTGTCTACCTCACATCTATTGATTGTTTATAAATAAATTCCCCTCTTCCTCCTTCCTCTTTTGATCAATCTTGGAGATCCTACGTACAACCTTGTGTGAGTGTGTGAACCACTGGTGACAGTGGAGGTTTCCCCACGCTTGGAAGCCTCATAGCAAGGAGAAGGGGAGGTCCACGGCGGCACTCTGGCATGCCTTGTTACATGTCGATCACAACAGGTATAAGAGTCGCTTCTTCTCATTTTTAAGTTACCTTTAGCTGTAGATTTCATTTCCCATGCTTAGTTTAAGTTTTGCTTAATTAGATTAGTGTAATGATCCGTCTATGTAGTTTGCTGGAGCTGTGCTACGACGAACCCCTCTGTACGTAATCACATGACATCCTCTACTCTAATCGCCTCCATATCTTACCATCTCTGCTTCTCCACTGAGTCGCATCCTTTTCCCCCTTCGATTCGCCCTGGATCGAAGCCGATGTGCTCCTCCTCTGATCACCTTACCAGAGCACTCCCATTCACCCATCTAAACCCAATTCCATTCCTAATTGGGTCGAAACGGTTTTCCCTCAACCCGTGTTCTTTTCTGTGCAGGTTGCGTGCTCAAAGGAGCCCTCCTGGGCTTAAATTGGTCAGACCTGAATCTCTCTAGGTGCCCCTTCTTCTCCAAGTATCCAGGGGCCTATTGATGGCCTCCGGATCTTTTTGAAGCCCCTGGTACATTCTTCGGACCTGTAGAGACGTGCAGAACTAGGTGGTGGTGCTCGAGGAGGTCGGAGGAGCCAACAATGATCTATCAAAACCCACCCAAGGTGGGTTGCTTCCCTGTTCTTCAACCTATCTCGACAATCGTCTGATCATTAGTCATTCTCCATATGTTACAGATGATGTCGGATCAAGCCGGGCCTCAGCCGTGGGATCACCTCCTGTGATCTAATCATAGACGTCCATCATCGAACTGATACTAGTCGCTTGGATGGCGCCATATGTCAAGTGAACGAAGAAGAACCGTCCGATGACGCGCGTTATGGGGTAAATTCCACGTTTCTCTTCTCCTTTTTGTGTATTTAATTATTAGTGTTGTAAATAAAAGGTAATGTGTAAAATAAAATAGACAATTGCACATGAGCCCTTGTATTTATTATATTCGCATATGGATCCAGTCCAGCTCATCTCATCTGTCGTCCCACATGAGTTGAGTTAATTGCATGTATGCCCCTGGTGGTTTTTGTCATTATTAAATAGTTTAACATAATTGAATATACATTGTATATTTTTGGCAAAATTTCATATGATCCATTGTTGTTTATTTTATTCGCAATTATGCCCCTTCTAGGTTATTTATTTTTATGCAATTGATCTATTTTTTATAAATAGCTACTTTGCTCCTAAAAAATTGTAAAAATAGGGATAGATGCCTCTTGCCTTGTATTTTCATGCCACATATTTATTTCACATTTTTGTGCATTTGTATGTTTGCTAAAAATTAAAAGAAGCTTCTTTTTGTGCTGTCTACAACATAAACTACTAAAAAAAATAAAATATGTCTTAAAATCCTATCTATGTTTTAAATATAGAACAAAATAACCAAAAATTGAAAATACTAAAAACCTTTATAAATAGATCTAAAAATTCATCAAAAAATCCAAAAATAAGTTTTTTCTATTTTATAATTTTCTTTATTTCAATATGTATATATATATTAGAATTGATTTGGATAATTTTAGAGTTTATTTACTATTTTTAAAATCCAAAAAATTTTCATGTATTTATTAAATCCTTGATTTGGGATTTTTATGACTTTAGAAATACAAAATTAGCAAAAATTCTAGAACAATTACAAAAACATTAGAAAAATAGATAAAACCGAAAAACACTTTATTTGTTGTATTTTAATTACCTATACTGTTATGTATAACTATATTCCTCTATATTTTATATATTGCTTTTATATATCATTTATATATATATATAAATATATATATAAATATATTTTGAGACATATCTTTGAGGTATATCTTTATTTGAGGTATATATATTTAAGAGGAAAAGAAGTATAAAAATATGGAAAATAAAAAATGAAAGGAAAATTATAAAATTTAAAACATAATCCAAAAATATAAAATAAAAAAAGAAAAAAAAGAAAAAAAGCTACAAAAAGATACATGTACATAATAAATGACTAGTTGTAAATAACTAAGAATAAGCTACTCGTTTTGCTCTCTGTGGTTCGACCTCTACATACTTACTTGATATGCATCTTATGGTATAGAATAATAAATTTTAACTCCACATTTTTGTTGTTCATTGATATATACTTATTAAATGAGGTTTATTGAGTGGTCAATACATCGATTGCAGTTTCACCTTGTGAAACTGTATGACCCTCTTCGGACCTCGTTTATCACCAAACTTATCTAAAACCTCTGAATCTCTATTCCTATGCAGAGTACATGCATCAAGAGGTCGATTAGATATCATCCCATTAGATAAAGGATTGCCATCTCCTACTCTGGGTGGAGATCATCTCTTAATAATCATTTGATGGTGCTTGATGAATCCTCAATCTAACTCTTTAGATATTCATCCCAGCACTGACCTCTATGATTCAACTATTGAATCAATAGTTGTATGACCATCAAGATGGCTATGGTACATAACCCTAATTGTACTAAGGGACCTATTATGATAATAATTATTCTTCATTTCATATAATGGAATGATATTTGCAATAACATTTATTGCATAATGGCTCGATGTGGCTCGCATATTGAACATGGTGGGACTTTTACAAGGACCCCTCCGAACTTGTGTGTTATTATTTAGTCAAAAAACTTTGATATTCAGTTCAATTTTTTTACAAATTTTGCATGTATGCCCTACTGTATTTTATGAATTGCATTTATAAACCTACAGGCATGGAATGAAATAAATATTCAAGGGTAAATTACGCAGAGGCTCGTATACTTTGGAAATCGGTTCTGCGTTAATTTTTATTTATTTTTATTTGCATTTTAGTACTTATCGGTATTGTACATTTATTTTCTTTATTTCTTGCATTAAAAACACCTTTTTGCATATAAATATTTTAGGAATTTTATTTTAAGTCCACCTATATTGATTAATCATATATAATTTTCTCTAGGAAAATTAAATAATTTTCTTATATTTAAGAATTAAAAAACATTGCATTTATTCTCTATTTGTATTAAAAAATCCAAAAAAATAGTAAAAAAATAGAAGTTATTTATTATTGTATTTTATACATAAAGAACTAAATCACTAAAAATTCAAAAGAAAAACCAAAATGTATCAAAACTGCTCTATCCATAGAAAAATTATAAAAAAATCATTAAAATAAAGAAAATGTGTTTTATGTTTATTTTATTTCTTTATTATGTTTATTATATGAAAATTAGTTTTGGAAAACTTTTACCTATTTAGCTATTTTTGAAATCCAAAACAAGTCGGCTATATATTAGTATTTTTATTCAACTAAATATAAAAAATTATCAAAATATTAAAATAAAATATAAAAATTATAAAAAAAAATATATAAAAGATAAAAAATCTCACTTTACGATTTTTGAGTATTTATATCTATAACTATAAATATAAAGTCTACATCTATATATAGCTATATTTATTTATATTATCATTAATATTGTTATAGTTATTAAAAATACCAAGTATATTTTTAATACCCTTAAAAATAGAATCGACTGTCCCTTAGGACACTTTCTTGATTTTCTCTTTGTTTTGTATTTTTATTATTATATATATATATATTATATCTATAAATTATATATACTTATGTTATATTTAATTAAAAAGGAAAAAGGAATTAAAAATCTAAAAATATTAAAAGAAGATAAAAAAATATAAAAATAAACAAAAAAATAAAAATTGAAAACTCCTAAAATTTTTAAATATTAAAACCCACTAAACAAATCAAAAACTTCATTAAACACTAAAAACATTTATTGTACTTTTGCCAATTTTTGGTGTCTATTCTCCTTCATCCAAGTATCCAACCTCTACACTACTTGCCATATACACATGTTTTTTAGAGTAATATTATTTTAACTCTACATTGTTTCTTTTCTTTTATAATTGAACGTGGGTTAATTGTTGAATTAGTTCGTGTCATGAGTGGTCACCTCAGCAACACTGTATTCTCACCTTATGATGATATTTTAGACCCTTGCAAAATCCTGACATTTCAAGTTTATGATATGAGAAAGGGGCTATTGAGGGCTCATTCGAATTGGAGTAACTAAAATGGTACTATCTCAATGGATTTGCTAATCCAAAGTTCTGAGTCAAGTAAACCAATAACATTCCATAACTCTGAGCTACATTCGTAATCCTCAAGAATCCCACGAGCTTCATATACACTTTAGACATGTAATAAATCATACCATCACATAGTGTTTCTGAATTCACGCACTAAACAAACCAATAATTGAAATATTACCACTTACCCCAAGCCTAAATCTAAAAGCGTAAGGCTCATATACAAGTCATGGTGCATGGATTGACGTTTGAATCTAATGATGGGCAATTTGCCAGTACCATTGCATGCATCTTAGTAGTCATTGTTCATTAGATTTTGTTGAAACTCTTTTCATCGTAATTGTTTGTCTTCTTTGATTCCATTAAAGTATCTATTCTTGGAGTCGATCAATCCATTGTCCCTCTATCGTGTCCAATGCTCTAGGAATATTATTCATGGCATCTGAACTGCTATATGGGGTCACAGATTAAATTATTGCATAACCTGATGCACGTGCATAACCGCTACATTAAAACAAATCAACAATGTCTGCAACCTTCAAACATCTTTCCATTCTTGACAAATAACAGGTTGGTTGTTTACAATCTCCATGTCATATGAAGACCACAACATCTATTAACAGTTTTTAATTATTTCTCATTATATTTCTTATGATAAATACACATGAGAACCATACTTAATGTTCGACTTATGTATCTAACTCATTGTGGCAGAATGTTAGGTTCGCAGTTTGTACGTTTTCGATAAAAGGCCTTCGGCCCAACGTCCACATGTTCTTTAATAATGTGTTAACAATATATTAAAGTCCAAGTTATCTAATTGTACAATATTTATGAATTTTAACTGTATGCATATGGCCCATCATGTAAAGCATTTAGATCCAATAAATAAGGACGAGGAACCTCGATGTGTATATGCTCTAATGATCAAGTTTGTAGAAAGGATAGAAAAATATAACATCTCTTCAATTTACCTAAGGAATATTTGTCCAATTGTTGATACAATTGGAAAATAAATGCATCTCCCTAAGTCATTTATCCACATTAATCGGAGTCCTTGATAATTGAGATTTGTCAAGGGTTGTACAATTTCACAAGGCGAAACTGCGGTCGATGTCTTCACCACTCAAGAAATCACAATCAATCAACAATTAACCCACATATAAGTCAAACAAGGAATATCAAAAATGAAGAGTTAAAATTTATTATAAGTCTACAACAAATGTGTATAGTGTAAGCATCTGTAGAGATTGAACTCAGGGAGCAATTAGTAGATTGTGCGATGAAGTGCAAAAGTTGTTCCTTATCTCTTGTCCATTTTTATTGCTTTTGTGGGTTTTTAATTATATATATCTTTTTAATGTTATAATTTTTATCTTTAATTTTTTATTTTATAATTTTGTATTTTCTTTTATATTTTCTGATTTTAATTTTAATTTTTCTTTTTATAATAGATAATAGAATAGATAAGGCTATATATGCCATATAGAGTAATATAATTATAAATACAAGTAAAGATAAATAAAATACAGAAAGTAAATGATTTTTGTGTTTTATATATTTTTCTAATGTTCTTTTTTTATTTTTCCGGAATTTTTGCTAACTTTTATGTATTTTTAAAATAAAAAATATGCCAAATTAGGGATTTACTAATAGGCCAAAATTGATTTCAATATTAAAAATAGGAAATAAGGTCCAAAATTATCCAAATCAATTTATATATATAGATAATTATAAAAATAAAGTTATAAAATAGAAAGAAATTTTTTTTGGTTTTCTGGAATTTTTATATTTTTTATTGGATTTGGAGCCTATTGATTTTTAGTCTTTTCCTTTTTCTATTTTTAGGGATTTTTAGTATGGAGTTAAAATATGATAAATAGATAACATATACTTTTTTGGAAAATTTCAAATGTTTTTTTATTTTTTTGATATTTTATATTGTATTAAAATAAAAATGTACTCATTTTGATTTTTAGTAAATATTTGAAATGCAAAAAATGCGAAAATAAAGATTGGGCATGATGTTACATGTTGGCAGTAATCTAATCCTATTTTTGCACAATTATAGGAGCATGGGTGCTATTTTTAATTGATGAAATTCAAGCACCAAAACACATAAACTAGAAAGGGTAAAATTGCATATAAATAAACATCAGGGCCTCAAGTGCAGTTTTGCCAAAAATATACCACGTATATTAATTTTTATTAGACCAAATGTAAATAAAAAAAACACAAGGGCATCCCTGCAATTTGGCCACCTCACGTGATGACACGTGAGGTGACCTGGCATGGACCTAAGTGTAAATATGTAGGAAGTACATGGGGCGACATGCAAAATTTTCACATTTTTTTAAACTACATATTTTATTTATAGGGTTAATTAATAAATACAAAAATATTTAGGGATAGGATATGCAATTTACCCCTTAATACGTGGAGATGGATGGCAAGATGAAGTTCACTTATACATGTGTCACCAATCGCACGGCTGAACCGGTTCGAGACTAACGTCTGTGATTAGAGTGCATGAGACGGTCCAACGTATAAGGCTCGACTTGATCCGATGTTCGATGCTATCGTAGAAGAAGACCCTAGATCGAATGGCCTTGGATGTGTAAGGAAGAACATGGAAGAGTGCTTCCCAGGATCTCCTTCGATCGGGCCTAGAAGCCTCCTCTATCCTCCTCCTGGGGCGTTGAGATGATCCCCATGTTCTCCACATCTTTCCGTGTCAATAGCATGTCTCGAAAGTGTCCAGGGCTCATTGATCAAGCCTTGGAGGTCAAGTGTTCTTGGAGGTGCTTCAGGAAACTTAAAACTACCCCAGATGGGGACCTTCATGTGTATTTCATGCATCAACAAACTCGTGGTCGAGGAGAAAGTGTCTCGACCCGATTTGGTGTGGAATAACTTGGAAATGAGATGAATGAGGTTGTGCTACGGCGAGGGTGGTAGAGGAAGCACGATTATCCAGATCACGAGGTGATCTGGGTGACTGAAGGGTGGCTAATTGTGGAGAACTAGAAGGGTCTAAAGTGAGATGGAAAGGCATGTCGAAGATAATGGTTACGGTGGTGAAAACGTGGCCGCAACTCGAGAGCTCCAGCGAGGATCGTTGATCTAAACTAACATAAATAGCTAACTAAATTGCAAGATAGAATGCATGAAATGATAAACTAGAGAAAAATCTACATAGGAAAATGAAATGGCATAGCTCAAAGCTGCCAGCAAAGGCAATGAGCAGAGGTTGTCAGCGAGCCACCGTGGGTGCACCTCCATCCTCCCTCAGCCCGCTCGGCCCGTCCAGGGGTACTCCACCTGTCACGTAGAGGCATATTAAGTTGGAGGCGGGGATTTTAGGGTTCTGGAAGATGGACAAAATGAGAAGGGATTTTATCACTTGTGCCCCTCCGAGATATCGCAATTTCAGTTATGCCCCTATCTTTTTGGTAATATCAGTTGTGCCCCTCAAAACTTGCTAATTTATCACTTGTGCCCCTCGGGTTAGTGACCGTCCATCCACAGTACAAACGGCCGTTAACTTTGAGGACATAGGCGGAATTACTTTAAAAAAAAAAGTTAGGAGGTCATTTTAACCTTCTTCCTCATCCTCTTCTTCTTCCTCCTCTTGCCCATCCTCTTCCTCCTCCTCCTCCTCCCTCTCCGCCCCCGCCCCTGCCACATGCCGCCCAGCTCCGCCCCGAGCTCCCCTCCCCTCCTCGGCGCCGCCCCTCCGCCCCAGCCTCGAGGCAGCCCCGACCTCCCCCATCCCCTACAGCCCCTCCGCCCTCGTCTCCCCTCCCCGGCGCCGACCTCCTCCCCGACGCTGCTCCCTCCGCCCCGACCTCCTCCCCCCACCCATGCACATCCCCCTCCTCCCCCAGCTCGTCCCCCACCCCTGCACAGCCAAGCGATGGCGCACTTGGGCGGAGGCGCCGAAGCGCACGCCCGGTTCAAGCAGTACGAGTACCGCGCCAACTCGAGCCTCGTCCTGACCACCGACTCGCGCCCGCGCGATACCCACGAGCCCACGGGCGAGCCCGAATCCCTGTGGGGCAAGATCGACCCCAAGCACTTTGGCGACTGCGCCTACCGCGGGAAGCCCCCCGAGCTCGAGGAAAAGCTCAAGAAATCCAAGCGCAAGAAGGACGCCGCCGCCGCCGAAGCCTCCGCCGAGAAGAAGCGCGACGCCAAGCGCCGCCGCCGCTCCCAGGAGGAGAGCGTGCTCTCCCTCGTCGACGATGGTCTCTACCAGCCCAAGACCAAGGAGACGCGAGCCGCCTACGAGATGCTACTCAGCGTCATCCAGCAGCAGTTCGGCGGGCAGCCCCAGGACATCCTCAGTGGGGCTGCCGATGAGGTCCTCTCCGTGCTGAAGAACGATAAGATGAAGAATCCTGATAAGAAGAAGGAGATTGAGAAACTTCTGAATTCTATATCCAACAGTCTATTCGATCAGCTCGTTTCCATCGGCCGGCTCATCACGGACTATCAGGATGGCGGTGAGGCCGGAACAGCTGCTGCAGAGGATGGCAGAGATGAGGATCTGGATGATGTTGGCGTGGCTGTGGAGTTTGAAGAGGACGATGAGGGTGAGGAGGAAGAAGATGAAGAAGATGTGTGGACAATAATACCCCTCTTAACTGCACCAAGGTTTGAAAAAAGCATGGTTAAGTCAACTCATTGACGGTCAATCTGACGGAAGGGCACAAGTGATGACGGAGCAAGTTTTGAGGGGCACAACTGATATTACCAAAAAGATAGGGGCATAACTGATATTGCAATATCTCGGAGGGGCACAAGTGATAAAATCCCAAATGAGAATGGAAGAGAGAGGTTTTTATTTATAGCCATGTATGCTCACCCTTATTGACTGATGAATCAGCAAGAATACAAGTTATTTACAGGGGATCTAAATGCTCGGCGTGAATTGTTGAATAACAATGATGAAATTGTATGAAGGGATCGAGGCCTATGAATTGATGAAACAAGCAGAAAAAATGGCTCAAAGTTGGGGAAGAAACATTTTCATCAAAAGTCAGAGGCGCCAGTGGTAGTTGAAGGGGGGTCAACAATCCCTAGGCCTTGATTGGTCCAAACAAGTCGCTACAGGACAAAATAAAATATATTATTTTAAATTAATTAATTAATTATAGCAAATGATTTTATTAGTTTTTATAATAAAATAAATTTTTTTTCTTATTTTATACAGTATTTTAATATGATTTTTATTTACGTTTTTGATGTTATTTATTATAAGTTAGTTTTTAGGGTGTATTTATAAGTACATTCATCTATGTTTTTGCTATTTTTATTTTTATTTTGTATATTTTTTTAATATTTTGTACCCTTATTTTATATACTTATAACTTATTTTTAGGTACATAATTGCATTTTATAATATTTTATGAGGTTATTTTAAATAAATAGGTATATATTATGTAGGTATAGATATAAGTATTTTATCTATGTATTTACCTATATTATTTATTTTAGATTAATTCTTTTTGTTTTATCTAATTTCTTTATTTTTAATATAATATAAATAATATTTACAAGAGTATATATAAAAAATATAGAAGAATGAAGAATACAAGAATAAGATTCATTTTTTTTATTTACACTGATAAGTATAGGTAGTTTACCTATGTATCTTATATACTTATTTTATATTAATGTTTAATTTGTGGTTTTATTTTAATTTTAATACGTACATAAGTTATAGATAATAATTTCAAAATTATAAAAATATGAAAATAATAAAGAATAAATAAAATGAATATTTATTCAAGTATATCGTACAATAGGGGTCCAAAAACTAGCTTTAACATCTTAACTCTAATTAATATGAAATCACCTTCATTAAATAGCCTGTTAAATATTATATACAATTTAAGGTAATTTTGATACATTTTGAGTTTTTATTTAAGATATATGGGTCTATGAAGTTTTGGTTTTGGCTTTTTACTCTGTGTATAAAATGAACACTATGTACTATTTTACATGAAATCAATTTTGTATTTTTATTTATATTATTATCTAAAAATTTCACGTACAAAGTTTCTTTGTTTGAGGACTAAATAATAAAGAATAAAATAGGTCCCAAAAATAATTTAGTAATGAATAAATAAATTGAATTTTAATAGGATTTACTGGCCCTTATCTCCCCCTACTTTATTCCTTATCGACCAACTTCATTCTTGACTTGGTCTCAGGGTTTAGGGTCATAAAATACTTTTGATATTTTATTCTTTTTCTTTTCTTCTCTTTATTCTATAATTTTGGCATTAAAAACAACGTTTTATATACAATAAATAGGACAAATAATGAATGTTAATATGTACAAAATAATGCGATTTACATGCATTAGCTATGGTTTTTAAGTCCAAAATGATAGAATCAAAATGATGAAATGGAGATTCATCACCCCCCTATACTTGCCTTTGCTATTCCCTACTAAACACGTATGCAATAAGCATAGAAAATGAAAAATAAAGAAAAGAAAAAGGAAAAAGAAATAAAGAGGATTAAGTTTAATTGTCAAACTTGTCTTCACAAAATCAAAGTTTGGATCTTAACTCGGACCTTTGGAATTTAGGTGTGGTCGGAACCTTATTGGGAATCGGATTAGAAATACAACAGTCTTCGAGAATCCCAAAACTCTGTTCAAGTATCCTCAATAGCTAGGTCAGAATGCTTCAAATCATACGCAACCCCTTATGAGTACGAGTCTCACTTGTACAATGTATGTGATAGTTGCTCTCCCCAACTGAAATGACAAAAGAACTGGCTTCTCTATAATGACAACCCAATGATTCCCTAGTCCAGCAACTCTTTCCTCGAGGAGCGAGGTATTCCCTTCTAAGTTAAAGTGCATCCAACTCAAGAGGAGGGGGTAAAGAGAAGAATGGACGGTAACCAGTGTAGCTACCTATCCTAGGATGCATGACCAGTGTAGTCAAGTCATCCAGTTGTGGGTTCATGATATGAATTTGAAGCTCAATATTGCTTATTGACTATACAACATATGTACATTCCGACAGGTATTTTATTTTTCAATCTAGCATGCTCGCTATTTTGGAGTTTTTTTTTGAAATACTATATACAACAACATCTACATAAGGAGCTTTTTCCTCTTGAGTTAGAAGATTATCCCTCTTTTGAAGCATTACTACAACCCACACTATCATGTCTTTAGACCTCATGGCTACTGGATGGGTTAAGGTGCACTTCCCTCCCTAGATGAGGATGAATGTTTCCACTCATGTGCGTCTCAAGTCGGAAAATCCAATCCCCTCACCAATCCAACTAAATTGCGCCAAGTGAAAGGTGCAAATGTCCAAGTTAGGTTACAAACGACAAGAGTCATGCGTGTGTCTTGAAAAGTTATAGTTAGTTAGATGAGGTGTCTTGAACCCATCCCTGAGTCTCAAAGAATTAAGTCTGAGTAGACCTGAAGTACCATAAATCTAGTTCCCATGAGGTTCCAATGACATTAGATGCAATAAGGTCCAACCAAGCTCCAATCTTCAACTTTACTAAGAATAGTTCAATCATCAAGCTCAATACAAAAAAGTGCAAATGCTTATGCAAATGATATGTACAATGCCGAAAATATTTTTATGATGCAATTTTCAAAAGATTTTACAAACATTTAGGGAAATAAAAAGACTTTTGGCATAAATATATGCAGCTATTTACACGGGCATGTCTCTTTTTATTTATTTACAAGAACTAAGAGTTAAATGAATTTACAGGTTGGATATTAGTTATTATATAAAATTGGTAAAGAATTTTATTATTATTATTATTTATTTAAATATATTACTCAATCTTATTTAAAAATTGTTATGAAAACTATAGTACAAAGTAGTTTTTGCAAATATTTACAAATATTTGAACGCTATTTTGCATAGCTTTTCAAATAGTATATATAGATTTTTCAAAATATTTTTGCAACCATTTTCAATAATCATTTGCAAATAGGTTTTCAAAACATTAAATTTCACAGAAAGAAAAGAGGTTTTATAAATCAAAACATTTTTACAAAGGTTTAAAACATTCTACAAAAAGTTTTCCAAGCAGGTCAAACCATTTTTCAAATCATTTTGCAAAAATATTTTTAACCAGATTTATTAAACAGTATGCAAACAAAACTGAGGAATAAAATACATTTAGTTATTAATTAGTTTAATGATTTGTATATATATCATTTTAGCCATGTTATTCCAAAAATATGAATGTACGAGTTATGGCTAAAGTATATGCAAAGTATATATGACCCCCCTATACTTAGCTGGAGCTATGTCCTCATAGATTGAAATGAAAAAGAGAAGACATAACTCGTACTAAGTATAGAAAAGCCTATACTACCACGAGTTAAGAATAATAAATAAATAAATGAGAAGTCGATTGTCCCCCCTATACTTAGGATCAAATAATCCTAAGTATAGTAGATTGTATTCTACATGTAGGGAGGGTTGAGGGTGGGCACAGACAGATCACAACTCGGACCATCTCACCCTATACTTAGGGTAAGATATCCTTAAGTATAGTAGAGAAAATCAACAAGAGAGGAGACAACGGAGGGTATCAATGAATATCAAAAGAACAATATATTGGGAGAATGTACGCATCACTCCCCCTATACTTAGGGTAAAAGAGCCCCAAGTATAGGCAGTGACAGGAGTGATGAAACTGGACGAAGAAAGAACAACATGGGGTGTGTACCCCCCTATTCTTTGGACAAAGTACGTCTAAAGTATAGAGACATGATATGATGAATGATCTGGGGTACACATGACATACAGGATAAAGGAGTGGAATATAAAACACATATATACAACCAGGTATAGACTGGTGAAGTGTAGGATGGTTTCTGACAAAGATACCGTACTCTCGTCAGCATCTCCTTATGAGAATGGTGACACAATCAGAAAGAGAAAAGACACCTGGGTATACAACCAAGTGGGTGTCAGCTGCAAGGGAAAATAGATCAAAAACTAAGCCAGGAACCAATAGCAAGAAGCAGAACATCGACTCATAAGAGAAGAGTAAGAGATCAAAGCTGATACCGTAATACAAGGAGGAGGAAGGAACAGTACAGAGTCCTCCAAGTCAATCATGGTCTCATAGAGATATGGAAGGTGAAGAATAGGAGACTCTCCATGTAGACTGGTATCCGGTGGACATAAGGTCGAAAGATCACAGGGACACACCGAATACTGCCAGACAGAGCTCAACCTTGCGAGGGTCATCAAGGTGAGCATCCTCAGAAGGATCGAAGATCATAGAATAACCAGAAGACTCGACTTCATTCTCCAACCAAAGAGGAGACACCAGAAGTGAAGCCGAGTGCCTATAAAATGATGTATCCACCCGCAGATAACACTCAGGGAGAGGTAGATATTAGGCAATGAATAGTCATAATAGGACTCGTACTTGTGAGGACCATCAAGGAGAGAGACTCAAAGGAGTCCCGACAGCTAGGATAATCAGTCTCATGTTCCGACAGATCAGATACACAATCAGAAAGTGAGACCGATAGCATATATCTGACGACTTGATTTCGTGTTCCATCAAGATGGACACATAAGCAGTGAATGAAACCGTTCGTAAAGAAAATGTTTCCTCTACCCCCAGTTAGTCCTCGGGGAGTAATGTTGACATAGTCTATGAAATCCAAGGAATGCGGGCACCAAATCTCAAGTCCTCAAAGAATATGAATCAATCACCAAAAGGAGGTCATAATACCAAGGGAGGGACAAAATATCATCAGGGCAATCACAATGTGGTCCCTCAAATCAACCAACTCAGCTGAGATAATCAAGGTGTCAGAAAGAGATCCTCTAAGTGCTAAAGGTGGATGGGAGAATCAAGAGGTGGAGGAGGGATCTATAAGAAGATGAGTGAAATCATGGGAGTTCCAGGCACCGTCGCTTTAAAGAACATAAAGAGGTAGTTCGTTAAACCTTTAAATCGGGATGGGTGGAACCACATAATAAATCGTACAGTTAGAACTCTTGGAATCATCATCAAATCATCAAAATAAATCACATCCTCAATCTGGTGTACAAGATCAAAAGTCTTCCGTAAAGAATCACACATGTAATCGTGCCATAGTAAAAATCCTCAATGATATCTACACACCTATGAAAGTCAGATCCACCACAAGTAGCACACCAACCTCAGCATCCTCTAACCTACCCAGCTTTCTAGGATAATCAATGTAATCCATAAGCCTTGATGTGTGTCTTATCTACTAGTGAAACATTCCCGGGTGATAGAAGGGATGATACTGAAGGGGATGAGGTGGACGGACGAGATGTAGGCAGAACATAGACAAAATTGTGGTCCAAGGAGAGAGTATTTTTGAACCAGACAAGAGATGGGGTGATATGGGCAAGGAGAAAGCCGCGAATCCAGCGAAGATGGTGAAGAACAAGAACCGATATCATGACACATATGCAACAAGGATAACTATAAAAAAGGATTTAGAATAACTCAGATGATCGAAATGAATCACACTCATGGGTCTGCAAACTCAAAGAATGAATAAAACACAAATGTACTCAAAATCACAATTAATGTACAAAACAAACCCCAAGTTCACCTACTCAATACCGTGAGGACCATAGATGGTGGTCTTTTATCTTTTCATTTTTAGAGTTAGGTGATCTTCAACAAAGTTGTACAAACACGAAGATAGGCCTGGGATTTGGGCACTAATCCTCATGAAGATAGGCCTGGGATTTGGGCACTAATCCTTAGTGTGTACATAGGAATAAAATGCACATACAATGAGGGGGGTGCTCTCCCCATGACAATGAACCCATTACGTTTAATTTAAAGGTCCAATAGAGTTAGCAGCCCCAATTTTATTTAGGTTATCACTTTTTTTGTTATTTTTCAATGCACACGTCTAACGATGTTTTCAATTCCATTTAGCATCCTATGTGAGCAAAATCAAAGGGAGAAGGTCGGAAAAGCCATGCAAGTCGAGCATCGATGATGCTTGCATAGTCAGAAGACATATAATGCTTCTCAGCTCTCTCCATGCGGGATGCATAACAGAATTGAAACTACACTATATGCAATGCAAGCCGATGAAATCATCCTAAAATAGTAATTTCTATTATCATGAAGCACCTGTTGGAAATGCGAGCCCACGGCGAGCCATTATGCAATAAATGTTATTGTAATTCACTCCTTAATCTGAAATGAAGAATACATAATTTGCATAATAGGTCCCTTACTACAATTAGGGTTATGTACCATGGCCATCTTGATGATCATACAGCTGTTGATTCAACTATTGAATCATAGAGGCTGGTGCTTGGATGAATATCTAAAGAGTTAGATTGAGGACTCATCAAGCATCGTCAAATGATTGTTAAGAGATGATCTCCAGCCTGAGTAGGAGATGGCAATCCTTATCTCTGAAGGCTGATATCTGACCGACCTCTTGATGCAGATCCTCTGCATAGGAATAGAGATTCGGAGGTGTCAGATTAGTTAGGTCAAAGAGTTGACTTAACGAGATCGAGATAACCAAAGTCCTATATCATATGCTGTCATGATATAGGCACACATCCTCTGACCGGAGACAGATGTGTTGCTATATGTCTAAGTATGTACATTTGGCAGACCAATAGGTTGATGACCTAATCAAGGACTATACACCGGCGCACTGGTGTGCATATAAGGGCATATGAGTAATACGATCTCTCAAAGGGATCATACAGGTTCAGTTACTGAACCGGAAGACATGAGCTCACTCATGAGATATTGGGAAGAATCAAATTCCGTACGCACGGTCGTCTCGCTTTGAAAGCTTGACTGAATTTGTAGGTTTGATATATACTTTTGGAAAGTATATGATCAAGACCTAGGTATGATATATGCTTTTGGAAAGTATATGATCGATACCGACTCCCAATGATCGAATGAGAAACTTACTGATAAAACCATGAAGTAGACAGTATAAAGTTGATCGAATACTTCGGGTTTAGTCTGAGTCTTCCAGTATGCAGGATGTACAGGTATTGGGAATACCTGAGGGTGATGTGATCATAAACGATTGTATAACCATGACGCTTCCATTCCTAGGGAGTGATGAAACGGGTCTGGATTTTAGTGACTCCTCTCAGTAGAGAAGTAATCTGATCTTGGTCCAAGTGTTGGACATTGATCTGAATGTGATTCAGATGCAATAAGAAGATTAGATTTACGGTCTTGATTTAATCAAGCATCTATGGGAGGCCCGCGATCTGGATTTGAGATATGATCTCAATATCCATGTCACTATACGTGGAACAATACAATCGCCCTGTCTTTATCTCCAAGTATCTGCGGAGAAAGCGCATTATCCTTGAAGGAGTTCATGGATAATTCTATTGTTGATTTATGTATCCGAGCATTGAGAATATGGATAATTAAATGTGATTTAATTATCATGATTAATATGAATTTGATTCATATTATAAAGAGAGCTATCTTAGATAATTAAATGTGATTTGATTATCAAAGATGTAAGTAATATGAATATGATTCATATTATTTGGACACAAGAGAATAGAGATCCAAAATGATTAAATGTGATTTAATCATCATGGATATGAATAATGTGGATAGCAATATCCATATTAATCAAATATATTATAAATGTGATTTATAATATATAAGAGAGAGATGTTTGTAATTTACATTTGTTAATTAAATGTTAATGTGAATTGGATTCACATTGGACATTAAATTGAAAATGTAATTTACATTTTGTTTTGGGTTGTGAATGTGATTCACAAATTTCCAATGGCATGATTGTAATGTTCACAATATAAATTGGATTTGTTTTTGTGAAATAATTTGCAACAAAAGTTGTTGCAAATATTGGAGAGAATCATGAGATAATATAATCTCATAGAAAAAAGGAAGCTCACTTCCTAAAGAGGAGAGGGGACGGCCACAATTCCCATGAGGAATTGGTGGTCGTCCACCCTCCTTATGGAAGGAGGCTTGCCTCCTTTCCTATTTCTCCATTGGAGATTGATTTGATATAAAATCAAATTATATTTATTGTATATTTGATTTTTTATTAAATTAATTGTTGTTGTGTTTTTAGCAACAAATCATGACCATTGAAAGAAACACAAATTAATGTGGACCATTGGATTTGTGTTGACACATGGATTGAGATCCATGGATCCCAAAACCCTATAAAAGGAGAGGCACCCCATTGCTCTTCTTGGCACATAAGTGAGATAACAAATCTCTCTCTCTCTTTCTTTCTCTTTCTCTCCCTCTCATGGCCGTCCACCATGGATGCCCTAGAGAGGCTCTCCATCGCCGCGGCACCATCGTTATGCTGCCCGATGTTTTGCTCGTGGAACTCCATCTACTTCGGCATGCCATGCTCGTGAAGAAGACGTCGGATCTCGTGTGTCGAGATCAGGAGATCCACCGCTTGGATCATCAACATGGATTGCGAGAAGCACGCGGTTCATCCCCGCGCTCGCAAGCGTCTCCTCCGACGGATCGGACTTGAGACAGGAGGTCTCTTCGTTTAGAGACTTGATCGCAACCACGCTTCAAGAGGTAAACCTAATACTTGGTTGTGGTTTAGATGAAACGATCCGAGAAGTGTTCTTGGATCATGTGGTTTCGTCACATGAAAAATTTTTAATTTCCGCTGCATAGAACAACTAGTACGACTAGTCGTTCTTCGTCGTATTCGATACGACGATCACGCTTCCGTGATGCGCTTGAGGATCTAACCATATCCTTCAAGTGGTATCAGAGTCTTAGGTCGGTGGTTTTGGATACGATCCATAAACCGAGGATGACTTGGGTTCATTAGGGTTTGCGAAAGTTTTCTTGCATTTCATTTTCGCATCTCTGTTTTGATATTATTTTCGGTACTGTTTAATTTGTTTAAACACGAAAATAATATTTTTATTTTATTCCCCATTAAATAAGGAAACCGTAGGATCTGAGTTTGCATGATTTCGATTCCGTTTGCTCTAGATATGCTCATTTTAGTGAACATGTATCCACTGTTTCGGGGACTGCGGATCATGACGTAATTAAGATGTTAATTGCGGATTTGAGACGCCTTGAAATGCATGCAAATCACTTGGGTTCTGTTGTAAATCAAGTTAGCAAACTTTAGAAATTTACTTTGCTTAATTTGGATTTAAATTGATTGAGATATGGTATTTTTAGTAAGTGAGGGTCACTGCTGAAAATACTTTCCTAATCAAGAACCTAGTGATTGTCATTTAATTAATTAGTGAAATTAAATTGTTTAATTTCCTGGAATAATTATGCATAAATATTTGTGAAATATTTGATGATAATTATGTCCTTAAATGACTTTGCTCTAACCAACAAATGATTAGATGTGATCAAGATCAAGATTGGTTACATGATCTACATGATCAACATTCCAACAAACATGTTGCTTGAATAGGACTTGGGATTTGTTTAGCAAATCTCATTATAATGTTAATCAAAATTGTTTTGATTATTAATATATGGTATAATTTCGGTTGAAGAACCGATGATCATCTCAAGTACAAAATGATCTATTTTGCATTATCCTTTCCCGAGGTGGATATGGTGTCTAGTCGGAGAGCATTGAGGTTGCGGGTTGCAACGTATGTGGTCCGTCCCACTCTCGTCGGTACTGGCCATGACAGCGGGTAGGGTTAGTATAATTCTTAAGAAATCATGATGTATTTCTAATTATTAAAATTCGAAATAATACGTATTTGAGATAATACCATAATTCAAGTAACTATTAAAATGTTTGTTGGATATTAATTGGATCATTAATTTAATATGATTAGATTAGTTGGAATCCAATTAAAATTAAAACACTCTATGAATAGAGATGTTATTTCCCTTGGAAGAATTAATCATAATGAATATGATTCATAATGTTAATTAAAATTTGAATATGATATGGAGGATCACAAAAGTGACATCCATGGTCTCCCGTCAAGGTGAAGGGTTCCGTCGCCAGATATTGTATAAAGGAGACGCCTGTCCGAAGTGACAGCTCCTGCATACGATCCATTTGGATCGGGCTCTTCGCTTCTTGAAAGAGTAAGGACGTATGCGTAGTGACCCCAATATCGGGTCCTCATATTATTGGGGCGATATTGGATTGCGCATAGCGAGTTGTATTCCTGTTGACGGTTGGTTCAATTAATGACGGGTCAACATTACCTTAGGGGTGGTGGGCCCGGGTGTTATAGACCGAATTGGGAGATGAAAGTTGGACTTGCAAGGCGGAATGTGTTCCTACTTCTTTTTATCCGAGTTGTAGGTTCTCATATTATTGGGATGCAACAAAGATAAGGAAGGAGATCCCAGATCTTGTTGAGATATAATGGTAAGTATATCTCTTACATTGAAAGTGATTAAGGGAATGAACTTTCAGTGTTGACAAGACAAGACAACTTTGATATAAAAATCCTAAATCAAAGTAAAATATATATATATATATGTATATATTTATGCAAATTTCTTATTTCAGATAATCCTTCATTAAAACCCACTCAATGATATACTCAATAATAACCAGTAAAATATTATGGATTGGACTCATGATCCAGATATTGTACTTGCAATTGGACACATAATGTATGTGGTTGCAATGTGCAAGTTTCCTCATAATATTGAGGAATGACAATTAAATAGATAATAGGACTACAACCCTAGGGTTTGTATGTCTCTATAATCTTGATCTCTCATCGGATGTACTTTGGAAGTGACATGTCGATGATGATCGCAATTGTCAAATAATCCTTATAAAATTAATGAAGATATTCTGGCATACATATGTGCTCTTGACATTTAACACGAATGAGATGGTTAACTGCATCATGCAGAATGGTGGCTCTATAAGAGATGATGTATTCAAATTGTTTGAGTACCTGCCTGAACCTATGTTTTAAGAGTTTAGATGGATGTAGATGATGAGTGTCATCATTCTACTATCTATACTCTGGTCATTCATGAAGCTTCTTAATATTCATATTGTATGAATTTAATGAAGCATGTATAAATGTTGAAATGCTCTTACATAAGAGATCCTTAGTCTTAAGCAATGGTTGCTTATAGATAAAGGGAGCGCAGTGGAAGCATGGGTTGGACCCGAGTAAGAAGTATGGTCAAAGAGTTGACTATACATCTATGACTTCCATATGTCATCCGAAGAGTTGGATGAATGCCAATACTGCAATAAGTTGATGTGTTAATAGTATGACTATCAAGTCTATCTAGAATCCTTAGAGAAGGACTCGGATGGAGCATCGGATTAATCTACATAATCATTGATATTGACTTGCTTATTAAATAAGATAAAGTCAAATAATTGTATCTCAATCTTCTGATGACATTTGCAATAGGCTGCATATGTTTTAGAAGACTGGAAAATTTGATCTTAAAGGTTTATAGTTATCCACATGGATATTGATGCAATTGTTGCAACAATCTCTGTTGGATTGATAGACTTGTTAATTTCAGTGGGAGAGTCCTTAGTCTTAGAGAATGTCTCTATGACCTAGATATAAGAATACACTCATTGTTTGTTTCTAAATGGTTGAAATAAACATGAATTCTGAGGTAGAACTATCATAAAGAGTTATGATGGAGATATTTCAGATAGTAATCTAAAATCTAGTGGACTCCACTGAATTAGAAAATTGATGAATGGCTCATTAACATTTCTAAATGCTGAAATTAAAACTTAAGATCAATATGAGGATGAAGATCATTTGACAATGATCTAGCATCAAGCTTTGGACATTTGTTTATTGATTTGATCAATAGACTAATAAGAGATGAAACTTTAGAATGTCTAAAATTTCAAAACTACATACTTATGAATATTGTATTCAAAGTAAAATGTCCAATACACCCTTCTTAGAGAAAGGTGTAAGATGCCAAGGTATTCAGGATCTCATGCATATTGATGTATGTAGATCATCTATATCATAGTAAACATTATGGATATGTGATATCTGTTGATGATTATGTATGATATGAGATTTCTTCTCTTCACCTAAGAAACCTTTGAAATGTTCAAAGATTTCATTTTTTTGGTTTAGAACAAAAGTTTGAAGGAAGATAAAATGAATTTGATCTAATCTAGGTAGCAAGTACCTGCTAGATAAATTCAAAGAATACCTTATAGAGATATGAATATCATTTCTATCTCAATCCTCCTAACACACCTTAACTCAATAGAGTTATAGGTAGATACAATTGGATCATGTGTGACATGATCTTATCAATGATGGATTTTTAGCATAATTATCCCTTAGTTTCCAGGTATATATGTGTAGTAGAGACTACAATGTATATCCTTAATAAGGTTCCATGCAAGATGGAATCTAGCACTTGAGAGTGCTGCTTCATTAGGAAAATAAAGGATGGTATTGGATACCTACTTTATGACCTTGAGATTCTTGAAATATCTCATCTCTGAGAATGTGATTCTTGGAGGTTGAGAGTCTTGAGAATCAAGATAAAAATGAAGTGTAGGAACTCATTTAATCTTGAAAAGATAATGAGGCTCTTGAAATTGGAAACTAAAAGGATAATTGAAGATGAAACACTAAAACCTCTTCAAATAAGTTTGAGGATCGATTCCATGTGTCAGAGAAATCTGACAATGATCGAACTTCATGTGATGAAGCTTCTGAAGATCATAGCATGGATAGATGGATGTTAGCAATAAAAGTCTAATGTAGACTTCATGTACAAGTGTTGTATATGGACCCTCGAGGATCCACCTATATGGGTAAGACCCGTAAAGGTGTAAATGGATCTTCAAGAGAAAGGGAACCTGATGAGAAGGTACATACCTTCAAAGCATAGTTCGTAGCAATGAGCTACACATGGAAGAGAAGACATTGCTTGCAATGAGACTTGCTTTTCGGTGACCATGCTTAAAATCATCAGAATATTGCTAACCTTAGCTACACAACTTGACTATTGCATCTTCAAGATGTAAGTCCAGATTGCATTCCTCTATGAATATCTCTCTGAGGATATTCACATGAAGTAGCCCCAGGGCTTCATGGTTGAGGAAAGCAAGGTGTGCAAGCTAGAGAGCTCCATCTATGGACTCAAATAAGCTTCTTGAATTTGGACCACAAGATTTGATGGAATTATAATTGTTATGATTTCAGATAGAATCTTGATGAGCCATGTGAAGTTTAGTGGGAGTGCCTTTGTGTTCATCGTGCTAAATGTAGATAAAATCCTAATCATTTGGAATGATATAAGGATGATAATAAGTGTTTTATAGACTGGTTATTCCATATCTTGAAATATGATTTCAAAGATACCTCTTAGATCTTAGTTTTGAAGTTGTTCAGAAGCCAAGAGAAGAGAATAATTGGACTGTCACATTTGTAGTACACCTTGGACATATTCTATTCATAGAAATTCCAAGAAAGGCTTCTAACCCTTAAGATATGGTACTGACCTATCTTAAGGGATAGCACCTCAAAGAGTTGAGGAAGTAAATGCTACAACTACTTGCACTTGTGCATTAGTTATGAGAAGCTGAGTGTATACTAGATGTGTACAAAAGCCAAATATCTGCCATGCAGTGGGAGTAGTAAAGTGTTACTAGTCCTACTATGTAGAGAAAACACTTGATTGTAGTAATAACTATATCTTCATAAAGGACAAGATTTTTGAGATAATGATCTCAAAGTCCTATCTTCAAAAGCTTAAGACTTTGTAGATAGAGATCTAAAAGGTCTTAACTTTGGATACCTTTGGAGATAGAGATCTCCGGGAATGAAGGTATTCTAATAAGGATTATGGGAATACTGGTTATAATAATTAATCGAGTTAAAGTGTCAAGGACACTATGACAAGATTGAGTATTGGTTGCATGAGATGCAACATTCGCATTAGATGCGAGCACTGTTACTGGGGATATGCAAGTGCCGTAAAAGGACTTGGCGTAGTCTCGCGGGAACAGAGTGACTGATCAGCTTACCTAGCTATTTTCTTAATAGCCTATGATTGTCACATGAGTGCGGGTTTAAATGATTAGCCCATTAATGGCTCTTTGGGCTAGTGGGAGATTGTTGGAAATGCGAGCCCACGACGAGCCATTATGCAATAAATGTTATTGCAATTCACTCCTTAATCTGAAATGAAGAATACATAATTTGCATAATAGGTCCCTTAGTACAATTAGGGTTATGTACCATGGCCATCTTGATGATCATACAGCTGTTGATTCAACTATTGAATCATAGAGGCTGGTGCTTGGATGAATATCTAAAGAGTTAGATTGAGGACTCATCAAGCACTGTCAAATGATTGTTAAGAGATGATCTCCAGCCTGAGTAGGAGATGGCAATCCTTATCTTTGAAGGCTGATATCTGACCGACCTCTTGATGCAGATCCTCTGCATAGGAATAGAGATTCGGAGGTGTCAAATTAGTTAGGTCAAAGAGTTGACTTAACGAGATCCAGATAACCAAAGTCCTATATCATATGCTGTCATGATATAGGCACACATCCTCTGATCGGAGACAGATGTGTTGCTATATGTCTAAGTATGTACATTTGGCAGACCAATAGGTTGATGACCTAATCAAGGTTTATACACCGGCGCGCTGGTGTGCATATAAGGGCATATGAGTAATACGATCTCTCAAAGGGATCATACAGGTTCAGTTACTGAACCGGAAGACATGAGCTCACTCATGAGATATTGGGAAGAATCAAATTCCGTGCGCACGGTCGTCTCGCTTTGAAAGCTTGACTGAATTTGTAGGTTTGATATATACTTTTGGAAAGTATATGATCAAGACCTAGGTATGATATATGCTTTTGGAAAGTATATGATCGATACCGACTCCCAATGATCGAATGAGAAACTTACTGATAAAACCATGAAGTAGACAGTATAAAGTTGATCGAATACTTCGGGTTTAGTCTGAGTCTTCCAGTATGCAGGATGTACAGGTATTGGGAATACCTGAGGGTGATGTGATCATAAACGATTGTATAACCATGACGCTTCCATTCCTAAGGAGTGATGAAACGGGTCTGGATTTTAGTGACTCCTCTCAGTAGAGAAGTAATCTGATCTTGGTCCAAGTGTTGGACATTGATCTGAATGTGATTCAGATGCAATAAGAAGATTAGATTTACGGTCTTGATTTAATCAAGCATCTATGGGAGGCCCGCGATCTGGATTTGAGATATGATCTCAATATCCATGTCACTATACGTGGAATAATACAATCGCCATGTCTTTATCTCCAAGTATCTGCGGAGAAAGCGCATTATCCTTGAAGGAGTTCATGGATAATTCTATTGTTGATTTATGTATCCGAGCATTGAGAATATGGATAATTAAATGTGATTTAATTATCATGATTAATATGAATTTGATTCATATTATAAAGAGAGCTATCTTAGATAATTAAATGTGATTTGATTATCAAAGATGTAAGTAATATGAATATGATTCATATTATTTGGACACAAGAGAATAGAGATCCAAAATGATTAAATGTGATTTAATCATCATCGATATGAACAATGTGGATAGCAATATCCATATTAATCAAATATATTATAAATGTGATTTATAATATATAAGAGAGATGTTTGTAATTTACATTTATTAATTAAATGTTAATGTGAATTGGATTCACATTGGACATTAAATTGAAAATGTAATTTACATTTTGTTTTGGGTTGTGAATGTGATTCACAAATTTCCAATGGCATGATTGTAATGTTCACAAAATAAATTGGATTTATTTTTTTCGGAGATTGGATGCAGTTACTAATTCATGATCTGGCATGTACAGAATGAAAACTTCATTCTCGATTCTACGAGAATTTTTATGAAAGCGTTTCATTTGCTTCTCTTCCATGGAAGTTTCATTTTCCCAGAATGTATCCTAATTTTTGGCCTAATTCTTCTTCTGATGATCGATTCAACCTCTGATCAAAAAGATAGACCTTGGTTCTATTTCATCTCTTCAACAAGTTTAGTAATGAGCATAACGGCCCTATTGTTCCGATGGAGAGAAGAACCTATGATTAGCTTTTCGGGAAATTTCCAAACGAACAATTTCAACGAAATCTTTCAATTTCTTGTGAAATAATTTGCAACAAAAGTTGTTGCAAATATTGGAGAGAATCATGAGATAATATAATCTCATAGAAAAAAGGAAGCTCCCTTCCTAAAGAGGAGAGGGGACGACCACAATTCCCATGAGGAATTGGTGGCCGTCCACCCTCCTTATGGAAGGAGGCTTGCCTCCTTTCCTATTTCTCCATTGGAGATTGATTTGATATAAAATCAAATTATATTTATCGTATATTTGATTTTTTTATTAAATTAATTGTTGTTGTGTTTTTAGCAACAAATCATGACCATTGAAAGAAACACAAATTAATGTGGACCATTGGATTTGTGTTGGCACATGGATTGAGATCCATGGATCCCAAAACCCTATAAAAGGAGAGGCACCCCATTGCTCTTCTTGGCACATAAGTGAGATAACAAATCTCTCTCTCTCTTTCTTTCTCTTTCTCTCCCTCTCATGGTCGTCCACCATGGGTGCCCTAGAGAGGCTCTCCATCGCCGCGGCACCGTCGTTATGCTGCCCGATGTTTTGCTCGTGGAACTCTGTCTACTTCGGCATGCCATGCTCGTGAAGAAGACGTCGGATCTCGTGTGTCGAGATCAGGAGATCCACCGCTTGGATCATCAACATGGATTGCGAGAAGCACGCGGTTCATCCCCGCGCTCGCAAGCGTCTCCTCCGACGGATCGGACTTGAGACAGGAGGTCTCTTCGTTTAGAGACTTGATCGCAACCACGCTTCAAGAGGTAAACCAAATACTTGGTTGTGGTTTAGACGAAACGATCCGAGAAGTGTTCTTGGATCATGTGGTTTCGTCACATGAAAAATTTTTAATTTCCGCTGCATAGAACAACTAGTACGACTAATCGTTCTTCGTCGTATTCGATATGACGATCACGCTTCCGTGATGCGCTTGAGGATCTAACCATATCCTTCAGCACCATATTCTAATTATCTATATATGAAAACTGAAGGATATTGAGTATCCTCAAGTGCATCACGGAAGCGTGTCGATCGCATCGTATGCAATCGGGGCAACTAGTCGCACTAGTCGCTATATGCAGTGGAAATTAAAAATTTTAACTTTAAAGATGAAACCACATGATCACGAGAACACTTCTCGGATCGTTTCATCAAACCACAAAGTACAATGAATACCTCTTGAAGCGTGGTTGTGATCGCAAGATCCCAAAGTAGAGATCCTCCTATCTTAAGTCCGACCCACGGAGAATGCGCTTGCGGGCACGATGATGAGTCGCGTCCTTCCCGCAATCCTTTGACGAAGATCCAAGCGTCGAGGCGTATCAAATTGATCGCCTTCCTAATACACAAAGTGGACGGCCACTTGAATATTAGGGAGACCCCACGAGAATGAGAGAGAGAGAGAGAAAGAGTATAGTTCTTCAACTCAAGAATGTTGTTGTTGTCACTTGGAAAGGCTACCCTAGCCCTCCTTTTATACTAGTTTAGGATCCAATGGATCTCAATCCATGGGACACATGGATCCAAGGGCTATGGTTGGTCCATGCTAAATCAATGGCTATGATTGTTGTTGGTTAAAACCAACAACATTAATTTAAATTAAAAAATGTTGCAACATTATCAACATAATTTAATTTAACATTAAGTAATTAAGAGATAATGTGATAAATAAAAATGGAGTCAACCAACCTCCCTAAAATTCGGGGGCGTCACCCATGAACAATTCATGGGTGACGCCACCTATGGAGGGTGGTCAATTTTGGCTCCTTTTTATTAATCTTATTATTCCTTAATTAATTTTGTATTCACAAAAATATTCACCAAATTAATTCCCAATTAATTTGTGAATATTTCAATCATGCCATTGAATATTATGTGAATCATATTCACAACCTAAACTAGTTAGTAAATTACATTTCCAGTTAATTAATAAATGTGAATCTAATCCACATTATTAATCAACAAATGCTATTCACATAAATTCTCTCTCTTATATATGTATATTATAAATCATATTTATAATACACATATATCATGGATAGTGTTATCCACATTCTCTTAATCCTTGATAATTAAATCCCATTTAATTATCTTAGATAATCATTTTCACAATATGAATTATATTCATATCAAACTTGATAATTAAATCTTATTTAATCATCTAAATCCTTGCTTGGATATTTCATCAAAAGAATTATTCTTGAACCCTTTCATGAATAATGTGCTTTCTCCGTGGATACTTGGAGATAAGGACAGGGCGATTGTATTATTCCACGTATAGTGACTTGGATATTGAGATCTTATCTCAAATCCAGATCTTACGAACCTCCCACAAATGCTTGATTAAATCAAGACCGCAAATCCAATCTTCTCATTGAATCTGAATCTCATTCAGACCAATGTCCAACACTTGGACTAAGATCGGATCGCTTCTCTACTGAAAGGAGTCACTAAAATCCAGACCTGTTTCATCACTCCCTCGGAATGGAAGCGTCATGGATATACAATCGTTATGATCACATCACCCTTCAGGTATTCCCAATACCTGTACATCCTGCATACTGGAAGACCCATGGTCAACCCGAAGATCAAGATCAATTTTACACTGTCTTCTTCAGGGTTTGATCACTAAGTTTCTCATTTGATCATTGGGATTTGGTATAGATCATATACTTTCCAAAAGCATATATCATACTTAGGTCTTGATCATATACTTTCCAAAAGTATATATCAAACCTACAAATTCAGTCAAGCTTCCAAAGCGAGACGACCGTGCACGGAATTTGATTCTTCCCAATATCTCATGAGTGAGCTCATGTCTTCCGGTTCAGTAGTGAACCTGTATGATCCCTTTGAGAGATCGTATTACTCATATGCCCTTATATGCACACCAACGCGCCGGTGTATAGACCTTGGTTAGGTCATCAACATATTGGTCTATCAAATGTACATACTCAGACATATAGCAATACATCTGTCTCCGGTCAGAGGATGCGTGCCTATGCTGTGACAGCATTCAACATAGGACTTAGGTTATCTCGATCTCGTTAAGTCAAATCTTTGACCTAACTAATCTGACACCTCCGAATCTCTATTCCTATGCAGAGGACCTGCATCAAGAGGTCGGTCAGATATCAGCCTATGTGAGAAAGGATTGCCATCTCTACTTAGGATGGAGATCACATCTTAACAATCATTTGACGGTGCTTGATGAGTCCTCAATCTAACTCTTTAGATATTCATCCAAGCACCAGCCTCTATGATTCAATTATTGAATCAACAGCTGTATGATCATTAAGATAGCCATGGTACATAACCCTAATTGTACAGAGGGACCTATTATGCAAATTATTTATTCTTCATTTCAGATCAGGGAATGATATTCGCAATAACGTTTATTGCATAATGGCTCGCCGTGGGCTCACATGTCCAACAATCTCCCACTAGCCCAAAGAGCCATTAATGGGCTAATCATTTAAACCCACACTCATGTGACAATCATAGGCTATTTAGAAATAGCTAGGTAAGTTGATCAGTCACTCTGTTCCCAAAAGACTATGTCAAGTCCTTTTACGGCACTTGCATATCCCTAGGTAACAGTGCTCGCATCCAATGCGAATGTTGCATCTAATGCAACCAATACTCAATCTAGTCAAAGCAGTTATAGTGTCTTTGACACTATTGCTTAATAACTATTATAACCAGTATTTCCATAATCCTTATCAGAATACCCTTATTCCGGGAGATCACTATCTCTCAAGGTATCCACAGTTAAGACCTTTCAGATCTCTATCTATAAAGTCTTAAGCTCTTGAAGATAAGAATTAGAGATCACTATCTCTAAAGCCTTGTCATCTTTGAAGATATTGTTATTACTGCAATCAAGTGTTCTTTCTCCATAGTAGGATTAGTAACAGTTTACTACTCCCACTGCATGGCAGACATTTGGCTTTTGTACACATCTAGCATACTTAGCTTCTCGTAACTGATGCACAAGTGCAAGCAGTTCTAGCATTCACTTCCTCAACTCTTTGAGGTGCTATTCCTTTAGATAGGTCAGTACCAAATCTCAAGGGAAGGAAGCCTTTCTTGGAATTTCCAGGAATGGAATATGTCCAAGGTGTACTACAAATGTGACAGTCCCAATACCCTCTTTTCTTTGCTTCTAAACAACTTCAGAACTAAGATCTAAGAGGTATTCTTGAGATCATATCTCAAGGTATGGAATAGCCAGTCTATAAAACACTTATTATCATCCTTATATCATTCCAAATGATTAGGATATTATCTACATTTAGCATGATGAACACAATGGCACTCCCACTAAGCTTTCACATGGTACATCAAGATTCTATTTGAAATCATAACATTTATAATTTCATCAAATCTTATGTTCCATCTTTAAGAAGCTTATTTGAGTCCACAGATGGATTTTCTTTAGCTTGCACACCTTGCTTTCCTCAACCATGAAGCCCTGGGTCTACTTCATGTGAATATCCTCAGAGAGGTATTCTTAGAGGAATGCAATCTTGACTTCCATCTTGAAGATGCAAAGTCAAGTTGTGTAGCTAAGGTTAGCAACATTCTGATGATTTTAAGCATGGTCACTAAAGAGCAAGTCTCATTGCAAGCAATGTCTTCTCTTCTGATGTGTAGCTTATGGCTACGAACTGAGCTTTGAAGGTCTCTACCTTCTCATCAGCTTCCCTCTTCTCTTGAAGATCCATTTACACCTTAATGGGTCAAACCCTTATAGGTGGATCCTCTAGGGTCCATATACACCACTTGTATATGAAGTCTACTTTAGACTTTATTGCTAATATCCATCTTTCCATGTCACGATCCTCAGGAGCTTCATCACATGAAGTCCGATCATTGTCAGACTCAACTGACACATGGAATACATCCTCAAACTTATTTGAAGAGGTATTAGTGCTTCATCTTTAATTGTCCCTTTTAGTTTCCGATTTCAGGAGCCTCATTGTCATTTCAAGATTAAATGAGTTCCTTCACTTCATTTTCATTTTGATTCTCAAGAGTCTCAATCCTCCAATAATTACATTCTCAGAGATGAGATCTTTTAAGAATCTCGAGGTCATAAAGTAGGTATCCAATACCATGCTTTATTTTCCTAATGAAGTAGCACTCTCAAGTGCTAGATTCCAGCTTACATCCATGGAACCTTATTAAGGATATATATTGTAGTCTCTACTACACATATATACCTGGAAACTAAGGGGTAATTATGCTAAAATTCATCATTGACCAAATCATGTCACACATGATCCAATTGTATCTCCCTACAACTCCATTGAGTTTAGGTGTATCAGGAGGAGTGAGATAGAAATGATATTCATATCTCCATAAGGTATTCTTTGAATTTTATCTAATAGGTACAAGCTACCTAGGTTAGATGAAATTCATTTCATCTTTCTTCAAATTTTGATTCTAAACCAAAGTTGTGAAATCATTGAACATTTCAAAGGTTTCTCAGGTGAAGAGAAGAAATCTCATATCATACATAATCATCAATAGATATCACATATCCATAATGTTTACTATGATATAGATGATCTACATACATCAATATGTATGAGATCTTGAATACCTCGACATCTAACACCATTCCCATAGAAGGGTGTATTGGACATTTTACTTTGAATACAATATTCATAAGTATGTAAGATTTGAAATTTTAGACTTTCTAAAGTTTCATATCTTACTAGTCTATTGATCAAATCAACAGACATATGTCTAAGACTTGATGCCAGATCATTGTCAAATGATCTTCAACCTCCTATTGATCTTATAAGGTTTGATTTTCAGTATTAGAAATCTTAATGAACCATTCATTAATTTTCTAATTTTGTGGAGTCCACTAGATGTTAGATTACTATCTGAAATATTTCCATCATAACTCTTTATGATAGTTCTATCTCAGAATTCATGTTTATTTCCAACATTTAGAAACAAACAATGGGGTATTCTAATATCTAGGTCATAGAGACATTCTCTAAGACTAAGGGCTCTCCCACTGAGAATATGAAGTCCATCTATCCAATAGAGATTGTTGTCACAACTACATCAATATCCATGTAGATGACTTTTAAACCTTAAAATCAAATTTCTAATCTTCTAATATATGCATGCAACCAATTGCAAATGTTATTAGAAGATTGGGATACAATTGTTAGACTTTATCTTATGAAATAAGAAAGTCAGAGTCAATGATTATATGTAGATTATTCTGATGCTCTATCTGAGTCCTTCACTAAGGATTTTAGACAGATTTGATAGTCATACTATCAACACATCAACTTATTGCAGTATTGGCATTCATCCAACTCTTTGGATGTCATATGGAAGTCACAGAAGTAGGTCAACTCTTTGACTTTCCTTCTTACTCGGGTTCGACCCATGCTTCCACTGCGCTCTCTTCATCTATAAACAACCATTGTTCAAGACAAAGAATCTCTTATATTGAATTCAAAGGATTTCAATACAAGAGCATTTCAACATTTATACATGCTTCATTAAATTCATTCAAAATGATTATTGTGAAGCTTCATGAATGACTTGAGTATATATAGTAGAATGATGACACTCATCATATCTACATTCATCTTAACTCTTGGAGACTTAGGTTCAGGTAGGTATTCAAACATTTTGAATACATCATCTCTTTCGAGCCACCATTCTGCATAATGCAGAGAACCATGTCATTCATGATTAAATGTCTAGAGCACATTTGTATGCCAAAATATCTTCTTCTATTTTATAAGGATTATTCGACAATTACGATCACCATCGACATGTCACTTCCAAAGTACACTCGATGAAGGATCAAGACTATAGAGACATACAAACCCTAAAGTGATGTCTTATTGTCTTATTTAATTGTCCTTCCTCATTATGTTGAGGGAACTTGCACACTGCAACCACATACAATATGTGTCCAATTGCAAGTACAATATCTGGATCATGAATCCAATCCAAGATATTTTTACTGGTTATCATTGAGTATAACATTGAGTGGGTTTAATGAAGGATTATCTGAAATAAGAAATTTGCATAAGGGTATATATATTATATACATATTTTACTTTGATTTAGGAATTTTTATATCAAAGTTGTCTTGCCTTGTCAACACTGAAAGTTCATTCCCTTAATTACTTTCAATGTAAGAGATATTCTTACCATTATATCTCTAACAAGATCTGGGATCTCCTTTCCTATCTTCGTTGCATCCCAATAATATGAGAACCTACAACTCGGATAAAAAAAAGCGGGAACACATTCCACCTTGCAAGTCCAACTTGCATCTCCCTATTCGGTCTTTAACACCCGGGCCCACCACCCCTAAGATGATGTTGACCCGTCATTAATTGAACCAACCGTCAACAGGCTTAATACTCGCTATACGCAATCCAATATCGCCCCAATAATATGAGGACCCGATATTGGGGTCACTACGTATACGGCCTTACTCTTTCGAGAAGCAAAGAACCCGATCCAATTAAATCATATATAGGATCTGTCACTTCGGACAGGCGTCTCCTATACACAACAACTGGCGATGGAATCCTTTGCCTTGACGGGAGACCATGGATGTCACTTATGTGATCCTCCATCTCATATTCAAATTGTAATTAATTATCGTGAATCATATTCACATAATTAATTCATCCAAGGGAAATACACATCTATTCATAATAGAGTGTTTATTGGACATAATTAATTTAATCACATTAAATTAATCATCAATCCAAACATCAATCAACAAACATGTCTTTTACTTGAATAATAGGTATATACTCAAAGTACGTATTATTCAAATTTTAATAATTAGAAAAATACACATTATCTGTCTCCGGCATTATACAGTCTCTACCCGCTGTCATGGCCAGTACCGACGAGAGTGGGACGGACCACATACGTTGCAACCCGCTACCCTAATGCTCTCCGACTAGGCACCACATCCGCCTCGGGAAAGGATAATACCAGATAGATCATCATGTACTTTGAGATGTTCATCGGTTTTTCAACCGAAATTATACCATATAATATAAATCAAAACATTTTTTATTATAAGGAGATTTACTAGACAAATCCCCAATCCTATTCAAGCAAAAGGGTTTTCATGTAAAAGTTGTCCTACAACAATTGTAGGATAAACTATGGTTTTCATGAAAGCAATGTTTGTTGATGAACCAATGATCAAGATCTAATATCTTATCATTGTGATTTAGGCAAGTGTCATTCAATGAAATAATTATCTCTTTAAATATTTCACAAATATTTATCACTAATTATTCCAGAAAATTAACAATTAATTTTCATCATGATAATTGAATGACATATCACAAGGTTCAAGATCAAAATTGTTAATTTCCAGCAGTGACCCCCAATCACTAAAATTAACTTATCTTGATCAATTTAAATCCAAAAATTGCAAACTCAGTTTTCAAAGATTTCCTATTTGATTTATTAAAGAACCCAAGTGATAATTCACGCATTTCAAGGCGGATTAAAACCGTAATTATCTCATTAATCACGTTCAAATCCGCAGTTCCCGCAACAGTGAATATAGTCATATTCAAAAAGCCATACTTGAGCAAATGAAGTCTAAATTTAGTAAACTCAAGTCCTATGGTTTCCTTGTTTAATGAGGAACAAAATCCAATTGAAAATTTCGTGTTTAAACATTTTAAACAGTGCTGAAAAATTCAATTATACAAAGGTGCGAAAATTGAAATGCAGCAAAAATTTCGCAACCCTTTCAAGAACCAAATCGTCTAAGGTCTATCGATCATATCCAAACCTTATTCGACCTATGGCTCTGATACCACTTGAAGGATATTGAGTATCCTCAAGTGCATCACGGAAGCGTGTCGATCGCATCGTATGCAATCGGGACAACTAGTCGCACTAGTCGCTATATGCAGCGGAAATTAAAAATTTTAACTTTAAAGATGAAACCACATGATCACGAGAACACTTCTCGGATCGTTTCATCAAACCACAAAGTACAAGGAATACCTCTTGAAGCGTGGTTGTGATCGCGAGATCCCAAAGTAGAGATCCTCCTATCTTAAGTCCGACCCACGGAGAATGCGCTTGCGGGCACGATGATGAGTCGCGTCCTTCCCGCAATCCTTTGACGAAGATCCAAGCGTCGAGGCGTATCAAATTGATCGCCTTCCTAATACACAAAGTGGACGGCCACTTGAATATTAGGGAGATCCCACGAGAATGAGAGAGAGAGAGAAAGAGTAGAGTTCTTCAACTCAAGAATGTTGTTGTTGTCACTTGGAAAGGCTACCCTAGCCCTCCTTTTATACTAGTTTAGGATCCAATGGATCTCAATCCATGGGACACATGGATCCAAGGGCTATGCTTGGTCCATGCTAAATCAATGGCTATGATTGTTGTTGGTTAAAACCAACAACATTAATTTAAATTAAAAAATGTTGCAACATTATCAACATAATTTAATTTAACATTAAGTAATTAAGAGATAATGTGATAAATAAAAATGGAGTCAACCAACCTCCCTAAAATTGGGGGGCGTCACCCATGAACAATTCATGGGTGACGCCACCTATGGAGGGTGGTCAATTTTGGCTCCTTTTTATTAATCTTATTATTCCTTAATTAATTTTGTATTCACAAAAATATTCACCAAATTAATTCCCAATTAATTTGTGAATATTTCAATCATGCCATTGAATATTATGTGAATCATATTCACAACCCAAACTAGTTAGTAAATTACATTTCCAATTAATTAATAAATGTGAATCTAATCCACATTATTAATCAACAAATGCTATTCACATAAATTCTCTCTCTTATATATGTATATTATAAATCATATTTATAATACACATATATCATGGATAGTGTTATCCACATTCTCTTAATCCTTGATAATTAAATCCCATTTAATTATCTTAGATAATCATTTTCACAATATGAATTATATTCATATCAAACTTGATAATTAAATCTTATTTAATCATCTAAGTCCTTGCTTGGATATTTCATCAAAAGAATTATTCTTGAACCCTTTCATGAATAATGTGCTTTCTCCGCGGATACTTGGAGATAAGGACAGGGCGATTGTATTATTCCACGTATAGTGACTTGGATATTGAGATCTTATCTCAAATCCAGATCTTACGAACCTCCCACAGATGCTTGATTAAATCAAGACCGCAAATCCAATCTTCTCATTGAATCTGAATCTCATTCAGACCAATGTCCAACACTTGGAATAAGATCGGATCGCTTCTCTACTGAAAGGAGTCACTAAAATCCAGACCTGTTTCATCACTCCCTCGGAATGGAAGCGTCATGGATATACAATCGTTATGATCACATCACCCTTCAGGTATTTCCAATACCTGTACATCCCGCATACTGGAAGACCCATGGTCAACCCGAAGATCAAGATCAATTTTACACTGTCTTCTTCAGGGTTTGATCACTAAGTTTCTCATTTGATCATTGGGATTTGGTATAGATCATATACTTTCCAAAAGCATATATCATACCTAGGTCTTGATCATATACTTTCCAAAAGTATATATCAAACCTACAAATTCAGTCAAGCTTCCAAAGCGAGACGACCGTGCACGGAATTTGATTCTTCCCAATATCTCATGAGTGAGCTCATGTCTTCCGGTTCAGTAGTGAACCTGTATGATCCCTTTGAGAGATCGTATTACTCATATGCCCTTATATGCACACCAACGCGCCGGTGTATAGACCTTGGTTAGGTCATCAACCTATTGGTCTATCAAATGTACGTACTCAGACATATAGCAATACATCTGTCTCCGGTCAGAGGATGCGTGCCTATGTTGTGACAGCATTCAACATAGGACTTAGGTTATCTCGATCTCGTTAAGTCAACTCTTTGACCTAACTAATCTGACACCTCCGAATCTCTATTCCTATGCAGAGGACCTGCATCAAGAGGTCGGTCAGATATCAGCCTATGTGAGAAAGGATTGCCATCTCCTACTCAGGCTGGAGATCACATCTTAACAATCATTTGACGGTGCTTGATGAGTCCTCAATCTAACTCTTTAGATATTCATCCAAGCACCAGCCTCTATGATTCAATTATTGAATCAACAGCTGTATGATCCTTAAGATAGCCATGGTACATAACCCTAATTGTACAGAGGGACCTATTATGCAAATTATTTATTCTTCATTTCAGATCAGGGAATGATATTCGCAATAACATTTATTGCATAATGGCTCGCCGTGGGCTCACATGTCCAACAAAAACTAAGGTCCAGTTTTGGAAACCTCTCAGTACCCACCACAATGGGTCCTGCAAGTGTTATATGAGGTTCCTCGCAACGCACGGTTTCAAGTCTAAACAACTGATAATTACTATTTGACTAAGCACAAAAGCGAGTCTATAGTTACATGCAAATATGTTTGGGATTTTGACCTTAATCTATCGAGCAAAGAATTCCTAAGCTAGGGCTCATTCACACAAATAAATAAATAAAAATTGAGAAACAAATAGAGAGGAAGAGACGAAAATGTGAAAAATCGATGAGGCCCCCAAGGGAACAATCACTCGGGCAGTGGACCTCATGAAGTAGCGGAGTCTACGAGAGTTCGAATTATTATAGATTAAATATCTCTCTCACTCATAAATTTACATAATAAAAAATACAGAATAAACAAAATATAGAATGAAGTTGTCTCCAAAAATCCCTCCAAGTTTGTATTTTGTGCTCTTTCTTGTTGACTCAATCAAAAACCTGACTCAGCCTTGCTTGGGTGCATAGGTCCTCCTAATAAGTTCCCCCTCGCGTAGCGGTCTCTCGCAACAAATTCGAACAAGGAGAGGTGTCAAATAGTTCACAATTAGTATCAAATAAATATGAAAATAAATAGATAATTCATCATGTATAGACAAGAGTAGAGAACGAAATAAATACACTAATCTATGCAGCTTTGCTCCCTACCAATGACACCATTTAATGATCAAGATTTGTTAAGGGTCGTATGGTTTCACAAGACAAAATCGTAGTTGGTGTATTGACCGCTCAAGGGATCCCAATCAATCAACAATTAACCCACAAATAAATAAAACAATGAATATCAAAAATGTGGAGTAAAAATTTATTATAGCTCTACAACAAATGTATATAGTATAAGCACGTGTCATGCCAAACTCAGGGAGTAAACGATAGATTGTGCGATGAAGCGCAAAAATTGTTCCTTTCTCTTGTTCATTTTTATTGTTTTTGTGGGTTTTTAATTATATATATATTTATCTAATCATAAATTTTTATCATTTTTTATTTATAATTTTGTATTTTCTTTTTATATTTTCTGATTTTTCTTTTTCCTTTTATAAAAGATAATAGAATATATAAGGCTATATATGACATATAGAGTAAAATAATAAATATTACTAAGAGATAAATAAAATACATAAAATAAATTTTTGGGAAATTTAAAATATTTTTTTTAATGTTATTGTGATTTTATGGAAGTTTTGCTAATATTTATGGCTTCTTAAAATAAAAATATCGTAAATTAGATATTTAATAATAGGTCGAAATTAATTTGAATATAAAAATTAGGAAATAAGGTCCAAAATTACCCAAATGAATTTATATATATATAATTATTGAAAGAAATAATAAATGGAAATAAATATGTTTTTGAGATTTTTATGGAATTTTTATATTTTTCGTTGGATTTTAGAACTTTTTATTTTTAGTCTTTCATTTTTCTAATTGTAGGGATTTTTATTCCGGAGTTTATGATAACATAGACAACATATTTTTTGGAATTTTTCAATTTTTTCCTATTTTTGGTATTTTATAACTATAGACATAAAAAATATGCTCATATTATTTTTAATAAATATTTAAAATGCCAAATTAAAAATAGGGTGTAAAACTACATGTTGGAATGCATCTAATCATATTTTTGCACAACTTTAGGAGCACGTGTTTTATTTTTAATAAATCAAATTCAAGCTCTAAAACACATAAATTAGAAATGGTATAACTACAAATAAAATAAACATCAGGAGCTCAAGTGTAATTTTCTTAAAAATATACAATGTATATTAAATTTTATTAGACCAAATGTAAATACAAAATGGTGCAAGAGCATCCCTACAATTTGGCCACCTTAAGTGGGACGACAAGCGAGGGACTTGGCAAGGACCTAAGTGTAATATGTAGGAAGTATGTGGGGCACAATACAAAATTTCCAATTTATTTAAACTACATATTTATTTACATGGTTAATTAATAAATACAAAAATGTTTGTGGGCAGGATATGCAATTTACCACATAATGTGTGGATATGGACAACATGATGAAGTTCACTTAGACATGTGTCACCATCTCCGCACTAATATCGGTTTGAGACTGACAATTGTGATTAGATTGTAGGAGGAGATCCAATGTTTGAGGCTCGTGTTGATATGATGTTCGCTGCTATCTTGGAAGAATGGCCCTAGATCAAACAACCCTGGATGCGCAAGGAAGAACAAGGAAGAGGGCTTCCCAGGAGCTCCTTCGATCAGACCAAGGATCCTCCAACGACCTCCTCTCAAGTTGAGATGATCCCCATGTTCTCCACGTAGTTCTGCATCGATAGGATGGCTCGAAAGTGTCTAAGGCTTGTTGATCAAGCCCTGAGGTTTGGTGTTCCTGGAGGTGCTTTAGAAACCTATAAACTGCCCCAGATGGGTCTCTTCGTGTGTAGTTCATGCATCAACAAACTCATGGGTCGAGGGCATAGTGCTTCGACCTAGTTAGGGGTGGAATAAGTCAGAAATGAGATGAATGAGGTTGTGCTCCAGCGAGGGTGGTGGACGAAGCACAATTGTCCAGATCATGGGGCGATTTGGGTGACTGAATGGTGGCTAATCATGGAGAACTGGAAGGGGGATGAAGTCAGATGGAAAGGCAGATCGGAGACAGTTGATATGGGGGTGAAAACGTGGTCGGAGCTCGATAGCTCCAGCGAGGGTCGTTGAGGTAAACTTACCTAAATATCTAACTAAAATGCAAAATAGAATGCACGAAATGAAAAACTAGAGCTAAATCTACCTAGTAAAATGAAGTGGTGCAGATTGTACCTACCGACGAAGATGAGCAGAGGTGGTCGGCGAGCTATCGTGGCTGCAGCTCCATCCTCCCTCAGCCCCCTAGGACCCTCTAGGGGTACTTCACATGTCACGTAGAGACACACTAGGCCAAAGGCGAGGACTTTAGGATTATGGAAGATGACCAAAATTAGAAGGGAAGCATGAAGTTTTTATATATTGCCACGTATGCACACCCTTATTGATTGATGAATCAATGAGAATACAAGTTATGTAGAGGGGATCTAAATGCTCAGCGTGAATCTTGGAATATAAATGATGAAATCATATGAAGAGATTGAGGCTGATGGATTTATGAAACGAGCAGAAAAATGGCACAAAGTTGGGGAAAAGACATTTCCAACGAAAGTCAGAGGCACCAAGGATAGTTCGGGAGGGGTCAACAATCCCCAGGCCCTGATTGGTCCAAACCATTCGCTATAGGACAAATTAGCATATATTATTCAAAATTAATTAATTATATGTAGTAAATGATTTTATTAAATTTTTATTGTAAAATAAAAAAATTATTATTTTATGTAGTATTATTTATTATAAGTTAGTTTTTAGAGGTTTATTTATAGGTATATTCATATATGTTTTGTCTATATTTATTTTTATTTTATATATTTTATTTTTATATTTTTCCCCTTATTTTATATATTTAAAAATTATTTTTAGGTAAATAATTATATTATTATTATATTTTATGAGGTTATTTTAAAGAAATAGGTATATATATTATATAGGTATAGATCTATGTATTTTATCTATGTATTTAACTCTATTATTTATTTTAGATTATTTCTTTTGGTTTTATTTCATTTTTGTATTTTTAATATAATATAAGTAATATTTACAAGAGTATATATAAAAATATAGAAGAATGAAGAATAGAAGAATAAGATTCATTTTTATTTATATTTGTTGTTAAGTATAGGTATTTTACCTTTGTATCTTGTATATTTATTTTATAATATTTCATTTGTGTTTTTATTTTGGTTTTACTATGTACATAATTTATAGATAATAATTACAAAATTATAAAAATATAAAATTATGAAAAAAATAAAGAATAAATAAAATGACTATTTTATTCGAGTATAGTGCATAATAGGGGTCCAAAACCTAACTTTTACACCTTAACTCTAAAATATGAAACTGCCTTCATTAAATAGATTACTAAATTATAAATAATTTAAAGGTGATTTTGATACATTTTGAGTTTTTATTTCAGAGATATGGGTCTGAGAAGTTTGGGTTTTGGCTTTTTATTCCGTGTATAAAATGAGCATTGTGTACTATTTTTATATGAAATCAATTTTGTATTTTTATTTATATTATTATCTACAACTTCATGTACAAAGTTTCTTTGCTTGAATAATAAATAAGAAAGAATAAAATAGGTCTTAAAAATGACTTACTAATGAATAAATAAATGGAATTATAAAAGTATTTATTGGTCCTTATCTCCCTCTACTTTAATTCTTATCGACCAACTCAATTTTTGACTTGACCTCGGGGTTAAAACATCTTTAGTACTTTGTTTTATTCCCTTTTCTTCTCTTTATTCTACAATTTTGGCATTAAAAGCATCATTTTATATACAATAAATAGAACAAATAATGAATGGTAATATTTACAAATTAATTCCATTTACATGCATTAGCAATGATTTTTAAGGCCAAATTATCGAATAAAGGTGATGAAATGGAGATTAATCAGTCCCAAGCAACCGTAGGTATCACACTGATACTTTGTCACTGGTGTAATCTGGGAAAAATGACTCTCCAATCTAGTATAAGATCAATTCCAATACAATTCTCAATAGACGATTCCCATCTTTCTCCATAAGATTCGCATATGTCAAGATAGTCTCATTAATCCAAGTAATGTTCAATTGTCCACTCGATAAATTCTCCCCTCGTCCAGTGCTCGTATTAACACCAAGAATTTGCTCGCAATAGCTTGTCCAATGATAATGTGAAGGGTGATCTGAACGTGTTACTAGAGCCCCATCAACTCGAAGTCCTGTTAAAATGGAAGCATCTTTCAGTGTCACGTAACTTCAGTATATCGAAGATGGAAAGTATGGGTCTTCGGTCTCCATTGTCCCAGAAGGACCATCATAAGTAACCAATCGAGATTTAACTGTTTTAAATTGGTGATACGTTGCATGCCATCTACCTAAAGAAATTGATCGAATGCATCACTTTAAGGTTTCAATAGGAGCTTATTAAATACTTGATCATGTTCAACAAATCTGTAATTTTATTAATTCAAAAATACATGATCATATAAACTATGTTAGTAAATACATGACCAACTTCAACAAATATGTAATTCTCTGAAGTTCTTACTCTGGCATCATCATTCAGTGGAAATGCGCATATATGGTCACTCAACTTTATTAAGACCGAAACATCAATATGTCCCAAGTATAAATCCATTCCTATCTCACGATAAGGAAAAACGAAAATATGATAACATTTTCAATGAATAAAGAAATTTATTCAACCATAATAACATCAACGATTATAATCTTAAATCCAACCTCAAATGTAGATGTGTAACCCATCACTTACATGTTTTCAAAAAATGATAAACTACAATCACCACCCTAGACAAGTAGTCCAGTTATGACCAACATGCTTACATATACCACATCTAACATTCACATGACCCATTTCATCCATATTGTTCTATATCCTTTGAGAATGTGGTCAACCAGGTCCTATTGCTACGTTAGGCAGCGTCGAAAGTGATTGATCCACATTGGCCAACCGAAAACGAGGATCAGAATCGGGGCATTTAGATGTGTACATCACACGAAATGCGACATGTGTATAGAACGACAACCAGCTTTTAGCATGCTCGATGTCAACAATAACACAACCACAAACTGTAATAACATGTGAGACAGTGATATGCATGTACTGCATAAAGCCATAAGTGCACTCAGAATCCGTCTCATTGAGCATGACCCTATAATTTCCTTCACGACCCTTACCTCGAACATAGTCTGAGAAAATTGCTCCACGTCATGTGTATGTGCTAGCGCAACATTTTCTTTGACTATTTGATTATACCTTGGCATCATCTTAGCAGTAGTCCTCTCGCATTGTCTGCGAAGTTCCACAAAATATGTATTCAATTTATAAAAGAAGGCCAAAAGCATTATCAATATGGGATGACCCCACACACCCTTCAAGACACTGTTAAAGCATTCATAAATATTTATCATACTATTTCCATAATGACTACCTTCGTCGAAACTTGTCGCCCAGTATATGTAATCCCCCAATTCTTGATGCATAAACCAATCATAGGTCTCTGGACCAGTAAAATGGATTTGTTGCATAATTTTATTATGAAGGTGTGGGTCGGTGATCACATCCATGCTATAAAATTTATTGTGCGATCTTTTTTCATGGCTTGCTCGATGCATGTTCGCTTGTATGTGTCACATATAAAACTGATAATAGTGACTGCAATCTACTAGAAAGTATTTGGGTAATAAATTCTTGGGCCATGGGAAATGATCATTCAAAAAACATACCGCCTCACGATAGATTAAATGTGACAATTTGTGCAAGAAGAATTCCCAATCATCTCTATTCTCATTTTCCATCACCGCAAAAGAAATCGGAAATAGATGTTCGTTTCTGTCGACGGATGTTGCTACGAGCAACTGGACTTCGAATTTCCCATGCAAGTGAGATGCATCGATACTTAGAACTGGATGAAAATGCGTTAAACCATTGATAAACAGTCTAAATGCCCAGAATAAACAAAATAATGCTACTTTTTCAAGAACTTCTTGCTGAGTCTCCATATTACGATATTGTTCTATTTCAAATTCATACTGAGATCCTACGTTGGTCAGTTTCATTGTCCACGTGAATCCATTAATATTGGAATAAGATGGCTCCATGTCACCAAATATTGTAGCTAACACATGATTTCTACCAAGCCACACTTTCTTATAAGAAACCATGACATGATAAACATCTGAAACCATGTTTTTAATCATATTTCGTGTCAACGTGAAGTTGGATCTCAGTGTCTTCAATATGAAATGATTGATAAATTTTGTGTTACATTGATGGTTATCAGTTAGTAATATTGCATTCTGACATGTATGCTCTTCTCGATACATACGAACCTTTCAAATTTCTCCCTTTCTATTGTAGATAGCATGTAACATCCGGTTATAATTTTGCAAAGCACACCCTACCATGTGTGTATATATGTGTATATATCTTGGAATCTAGTACTTTGTAGATAACGTACTTGTCCTTACTCCAAGTGCTTACAATATCAATCAAATTTACCTTTGAGGCGAAAGATCTATTATTCCAATATTCAAGTCCACTTCAATAAGGTAAGATGGTATCATGTGGCTCTCTCAGGAATGGTATCTCCTCGGTATATGTGTTCATTATATAATGATAATACTCGAAGATATCTAGAAGCTCCATCATTGGATCCAAAGTAACAACATAATCAACAGGAGGATCGAAAATTGGTTCATTACTGATTGAACCGAGGAGTGATTCTTGACCTGGGATGTCCTCACAGTCTGCGTTCAGATCGGGGATAACATCATCATTCACATCAACGACGTCTACATCACCAATGGCTTCTTCATCATTGATATCATCCTCTCCAACCATACCTTGTTCTTATCGTCCCCTTCACAGATGATTCAGTGATACCACTTGCGTTCATTCAAGGACTTTGTAGTTCATCGGTTTTCACCACCAAATGCATCATCCTAATGGATCAAGCAATATTTAACATCAACTCAATTATTTGATTACTAGAAATAACAACCAGACAGAATGCATTAATATGTACTGGCCATTTGCACAACCCTCGTTAGTTATATTCCCCATGATTATAACTAGCTAGGGTATGAACAATCAACATGAAATCTTTGAACGTGCTAGATATAGGGTGACTTATCATCTGTCCCCCGCCCCTCGTAGCCTACACTCCCATTTTCAAAGACAATTCTCCCTTTCCAGAAGACATATAATGCACCCATGTTTGGCATAACATATGAAAGAGACCTATTATCTTGTTAATGTTTCATTCATTTCTTCAACTTACTACATAAATGACTAATCCTTTTGCCATATGTATTCGAGATAATTAAGTTTTTAAAAATGACATACAATTAACAATGTAATGCTCACTCTAACATATTTTAATATATATTGAAGAAAATATATTATCTTATTTATACTTTAGATAAAGATAGAAGTTAACACTCATATCTTATCGAGGCACATGTCAAATTATTCTTATATAGTGAGATCGAGTGTGTAAATTTGATAGTATTACAGGGTAATGATATATAGTAAAGTGAGCTTCTTATATTCTCATCCAAACTATTTGATTACACTTGTATGTTTATCATGGTGATAAATTAAATTCATGTATATATAGATGCTTGTTTCAACCACTCAAATTAAATGTTTGTTTTAGTGGTCCTAAGTAGTATGTACAAATTATGAGCATGTCCTTGGGACCATAATAATTATAATATATACAGAAGTTTATAGTGATTGTTGTAGTTATTTACACTGAAATGGTCCAAAATTTTTATGCCATGGGGTGAATGAAGATTTTTTAAGAAAACCCAAGATAAGAAAACACACATCTACTAGCTTTTGGAATCATGAAAGAAAATCACCATGATAAAGCTTGTACAAGAGTAAGACTATTGGACATGCAATTCCATGTAAACTTTTTTAATACATGAAGTATAACAAATCCAGTAGACTCACTCTTAAAGAAGATCTAGTATTTATTTTCAACGATAACATATAAATGGATAGAAGTGGCAAATTCTATTATATGTAATCATTTCTCAAGAACCTGACATGTCATCTAATTAACTAACATAAAAATATAAATTTAAAATAAAATATATGTTACCTCACAGATGATGAGAAGTAGTTTGACACAAGGAGAGGGAGGCTTAGTACAAGGGGCTTCGGTAGAAGTTTCGCACGGGAGGAGAAATAAGGTAGGGGGAGAGGATCGAGTGAATAATGAATGAATGGTAGTGGGATGGGTTAATTAGGCAAGGAAAAGGGCATTTTCCATGAACTGTTCATCAATTGACAAATGGTTCTGCTAAATTTAGGGGTCATTGATTCCAGAGAAGATAGAAGATCGTGTTTCCTCAAAGGTCGCACAAGATGCTTAAATGTTGTCTCATAGCACATTGATCATCAAATGGTTCATCAATCGGAAAATTGTTCACTAGTCAGTGCCCTGACTTGGAGAATCGAGATTCTGATGCCTTGACAGGGCATTTGGGTCAGGGGCATATGCCCAACCAGGGAAATTGCTTGAGAGAGAGAGATGTGGGGGGAGGGGCAGGATAGAAAGGGAGAGGGGGCGACAGAGGATTAGTTAAAAGGTTTTCTAATGTAAGTATATAAATTTCATGAAAGTATGTACTATGATCCAGAGAGAGAATTACATAAAGAAGTTTTTTCATATAAGTATATAAAAATCATGAAAGTGTGTACTAGAACCAAGAGAGATAATTAGTCAAAGGGTGTATTCTTCAAATAAGTCTTTTTTCTTGAAGGCGTACTAGGACAATTGGGGAGAGATGAGGGAAAACATCAGTAGTTAGGAGGGGAGAACTCCAAGGCTTTTTTAGTGATCTTGTAAACTCAAGTGCAAGGATGTAACGTAGACTACCAGGGTGATTGAAAAACCCGTAAACATCCTTAGTTAATTAAGTCAAATTGTTGTAGTAGTCAGATAATTAAGAATCAATCAAAGAGACCAATTGAGTTAATGTTAATCAAGTTAATGCTAAATGGTCCCAATCTTTTTTACTTGGAAAATTCCAAGGTCGAACTCAGGCATGCCACTTTCTCCTTAGGAGTATTTTCTAGATCGTTTAGCAATTAGGTTTTTAAGGGAGATTTTTTAATTTTTAATGCGATTAAATGAAGCTCATGCAAGTTTAGGCTAAGTCCAAGGGTAACTTCATAAATTTTCAATCCAATGAAGCCCAAAAATTAGGAAAATTAACCATAATGTGAATGCAAGTAAAATTAAACTACCATAAAATTTTAGTATTTTTATGTTAAATGAAATTTCTGTGATTTAAACAATGTAGGAAAAGTGATCTAAAATAAATCAATTTTGATAAATACCAAACACATATTTTCAAATAAAATATTATCCTGGTGTAAATGAGAGGTATCCTGAACAAATTTTTATTTCCTGAAAATGTTATGTGATTGGTTCATTAAAAACCAATTATTTAGATTAGAAAACTATTTCTTCCAAGAAAAGTTTACATGTAAATGACTTGTTTTTTGGATGCACTACAAAGAACACTTAATTATACCAAATATGATTTTTCAGGAATTTTCAGAGTAATGGTTAATTTAATATGAATTAAAGTCCTGCATTAGGATAATTTATGCAATTCTACACCAAATTAATTATGATAAATAAATCAGAGGTTACAAACATTCAATTAAATAACCAAACTATAGATAATCAATGTTCTACATCATGCAATTTTAAGAATAATAATAAAAACACTAAATGAAGGTTCAAACTAATATCCAAAGACAAAGGTGTATAATTGTAAGATACAGAATTAAATTAACAAAGAAAATGCATGAAATGGACTCAACTGCAATTATCAAGTCTTAGGATGGTTTTTATGCAATTATGTCGTGGGCACATGCCACAAGCGTGTGGAGAGGGGTGCCAAGCACATAAGGAGTTGACTCCTTTTTCACATTCTTGTTGTTCTCACTAAGGTGGAGGAGGCTACTTTGTGCGGAGGCGGGCCATCTCGTGTTGCGTATTGGAGAGTCCCATCTAGAACAACAACCGATGGAGATCCTTCTATGGAAGATATGACCGAGGAGTTAAGGTATGAGGGAGGTTTGTGTTGTTGAGCTTTGATGAGGTTGTGTAAGGAAGCAGAGGAGTTGACATTTACAAACGTGGAGCTATTGCAGTGGAAACTTGTTGCGTGATAGATGTGAGTGCCCTCCTCCTCGCTCATATCTCCTGGAACGCGATTGTTTTATAGGTTGAAGCCCGATGATGCGCTCCGAAGAGGAGATACTTGGAACCTTGTGTTGCCGAATTTTTAAGGAGGTATTCTCTACTGGTGTTGGTCTAAACAACAACGAGGTGGATGCTTTAGGGACTGGTTCCTCTCTGATGGTAGTGTAAGAGATTCTTCAGCGAGTGGGTGTGCGTTGATGAAGCTATGGGTTATCATCTGGGAAATAAGTTTCTCAATCTATAATCATTGACTCCTTTCTGTTTGGAGGTTCCTGCAAGTACTAACATTGACTCGAGATGCAAGATTATGGTCGGAGGTTAAACCCAAAGGAAAAGGTGGGTGGAGCACTTGCCATTTGTGGAGAATCAGAGCTTGTCACTATTGATAGGGGTTATGTAAGGTAGCAAGAAGGTGAAGAGAAAGAAGCGAACATGATTTTCGATGCGAGTTGGGATTTTGGATTGGGTTTTACAAATAAAAAAGAATGATGGAGAAGATAGATGGGGAAGAAGAGGTAGAGAAAGAAGAAATGAAAGAAATAAAAGGGAGGACGGATCGTAGCTCTGTGGGTTTCACCAGAAGTTAGAGGAGTTAAGCTTTACTCTGTCATTGCCTCAAATTGCTCTGGTGATCGACTATGAAGCTGAGAGAGACCTTTGGAAAGCTTCACTGCAAGGTATGATCAGACCTTGGATCACATCGCATGAGAGGTGCTCGTCGTCACTTCTACAGAGGAGGGCTCGCTATCATCATCACTTCCCTAGTACTGGAGCTCCTATTCTCTCTTTGACGTATCGACATGTGAGGCGACAGAGCTAGGGATTTTGAGGAGGAGGTGTCAGGATTTCGCAAGATGTGTGGCATGGTGGTGGCATTGAGGGAGGAGGTTCACTCGAGGGAGTGAGAGTGGGAGGTCGTCTACCACTGGGCCATGAACGGAGGAGCAGAGAAGGCGGGAGGAAGGAGAATGGTTCTCAGTCGTTCGATCTGCCAAGATCAAACAATCAAAGAGAGGACACATGGTGAGTAAAAGAAAAGAAAAGGTTAATAAAATAAAAGAGATAGAAAAGTGGAAATGATAGTGGTTGTTGGATGAATGGAGATTCATTCAACAACCTAGAAATAAGGAGACTGAGGGGTATTAAGTGGGGAGCACGTGGCAGCTATAGGAGGTGCCATGCATAGCTCCTAGAAAAATCATAACTAAATAGAAAACGATGTCAAATAAAAAAATTTCCTTTATGAGAGTAGTTTATCTCAATGAGATCTACAACTTTTATGAAGAGATTAAAACCAAATGAAGTCATATGTACAAACTAAATTTTTTGGCAGTATTTTATGTACATAAAATACCATATTTCATGTTTTACATTTTTTTATTATTTTTAATTAAGGAAAATTCAAAATAAAATTTTATATAAAATAAGATAAATATTTACATAGTAGTTTATTTTTTTAAGATTTTTAGTATTTAACAAAATACAGATGTAAAAGTAGAGGGACTTATGTACAAACTATATATAGACTCTAAATGATTCATTTTCTTTGATTTTTAAGTTATTTTAATTTGGATTTTTACATACATTATTAAAACATAAATCAAATAAAATAAATAAAAAGGAAACAAATTAAAAAGAGTCAATTATATACATAAAGTAATGAGGTCAAGTTAATGAATATATACAATATATATTATAGAGCCAAAACTCAAGTTTCGCATGTGAACTCCGATTCTTTCAAATTTGATGTTGATTTTGTATGTAATTCAATGTGACTTAATTCAAAAGTAAGTAGAGGTTCATAGTAGACTGTATGTGAGAGATATTTAGCTCCATGGCTTTTTATCTCAAAAGTAGGGTTTGGTTTTATTTGACATATGTATAAATTATTATTTTTCTGATATTTTTAACTTATTAATATTAGTAGTATGTGCACCATGGATTTGATTTTATTTGATTTGGAGTTAGTATAAAATAATGAAAAATGTGGGAGGTTGTGTTACTGCATAGGTGATTATATACATGCAATTATAGACTTCTTATTAGTGAGAATATGAATGATAAAATAGGAGTATTATTTACACATGAATGAATGCTAATAATGCACTATTAATTCCTAAATGCAATTAATTACTTGGAATCAAATCTTTATTTTCAACTTTTAAAGTGACGAATCACATATTCGTCAACCCCCTATACTTAAACCTTGCCCATCCCTGAGAAACTAAAATGAATTCATAAGTGAAATGAGTTTGGATTCCATACAAAGGTCATGAAAAAAGGTTAAAATGGATCTAGACTCGATCTCTGGATTAATTGTGTGGCGGAACTCCTTATGAGAATTGGGGTTTTAAAACCAGCAATCTCTAAGTTGTACAAGTCATCATCCAGGTTCGACTCAGAAGTCATCTTAGATCAACCCCTTCCCAAAGCATACTACATGAACATTAAATAACTCTCTCTTGTATGTGAGGGTTGTTAGCTCTTCCCATTAGAGATGTCGAACTGTCGTGCAATCTCCTCCTCCAGTAACTCACCGTAGGGGAGCCAGGTATTTCCTTCTACATTCATGCACTGCTAGTATGACAAATGAAAGAAGGGGGAGCAGTTGGAGCCTAGCCAATGTAGATAAGTCTCATGTTTGAAGCGTGTTCTGTGTATCCAAGTCTTCTTTATGCAGGCATTGGACCATTGTGGTCAAGAAATAAAAATTTTGATATTATTGCACTGCATTTATTTTGGGGATTTTTCTTTGATATTTTCTCAATCCATTTATTCAGGGTATTGCTTTTTTGCTTGGGTCCAAAAATGAAAAACCATGTAAAGTGGTTGCATTGGTCCCCACCTTGACTGAACAATATAGACTAGCATACTTTCCCTCATCCGAATCTTTATTTCAACTCTTTACTCTAATCTTTACATGTCCATGCTACCAAAGAAAGAGATATACAATATTCTATCACCATATTTGAGCTGATCTAAGTGTACAGTGCAAGCTACAAGTTAGTTCCCTAACCAAGAGTTTACTCTGAATGAGGCAATCAAGTTAGACACTAATAGTCATAGTCTAGACATTATCTTGTGAAACTTGGAGAAGGAAGTCTATGACTTGGATCTTCTAAAATCCTAATTATTAGTGAAGTTATCTAAAAATTAAGTGGATTAAGGTCAATTCAAGTCCACTCTCGATTTTTACTCACGACTCGATTATGAACCCGATGACTTTCCACTTGTGCATATCCATGATATGCTAATGAAATGAAAATGCATGAAATGAAAAGGAGTTTTTTATATGAATGAATGAGGACATATTTATTATTGTGAATATTTTTTATACAACATTTTTATAAAAATTACAACACATTTATTATTTACAAAGATTTTACATCACGAGTAAACTCGAATTTTACGAATTTGTACAATATTATAATATTTTACAAATTTTACAGCTAGTATACAATATACACATTAGACGAACAAATTTTATTTATTTTTATTATTACAAGTTACATATTTTACATATTTTATAAAATTTTACAAATTTTCCATGTGGTTACTAATCCTATATATATTGAATATTATATACATAAAATACGTGAAAGTACAAGTTATGGATAAAGTATATATGTAATATATACACCCCCTATAATTAGCTTGTGTGATGTCCTCAAAGCATAAAAAGTAAGGAAGAGAAATAGCTAGCATTAAGCGTATGAGAGTGAAAAGAATAGAAATATAGAAATCGACCTTCCCTCTTATACTTAGGCTCTTGGCAACCTAAGTCTAGAAGAGAGCAGAATTAGGGCGGTCGAGGTTAAGAAGAGAATCAAGGAATGAATATACATGATGGTCATCGATCCCCCTATACTTACTCTATGGTCAGCCTAAGTATAGAAGGAGTATGTGTGAAGGGTGGGGTTATACAAAAGAGAAAGAAAGAGAGAAATGAGTAACTCAGATCACTCACCCCCATACTTAGGATCTAGTCATCCTAAACGAGATGGAATTAGGGTGCGTGATGCGATGCACAAGTGAGGGAGGTAATAAAAAGAAAATCTGTATAATGCGGAGAGAATATTCAGGGATCAAGAAGATTTATGATAAATATTATTGGGGGAACGAGGAGGTAAGGAATGTAAAGGTGTGTCGTTGTCAAAATTGTCCTTAGAGAAATAATAGTAAGTTGAAGGGATCGTCCAACAAGGGTCAGCACATGATTTCTTGCTCAGATAGGGCTTAAGAACAATTGAACAAAGCTCACTCATATAGATCACCTCGTCCAGACTCGATGAGGAATCCTTAGACAACTCCTTCTCTTGCATGTCTACAACCACTTTTTTAACTGATTTTCTATGACCTGAAGCACTAAGAGGAAGAGGAGAGTGACACATCTTTAGGGGTTTGAGATAACACCTCGTGGAGTCAGGCGTCATATTCTTCTCACTATATAAACAATTCTAGGTAGCTATCTCTTTTATAGAATGGAGCGGTATGGTACTGGTTGTCTATCTATGTATATGTCCTGGAGGTGATCTGCATAAGGATGTGGTTGGTTGTGGTAGTGTAGGCACGTGAGTTGGATTACTGAAATGGTCAAGACAATTGGAAAAGAGTGGGTCTGACTCTGAGATAGCTTCTATTTGTGAGTCCTCTATAGAAGCTATCATAGTGGTGGTGATGCAAGAAACGAGCAATGTGGGGGTGTGGAGAGTCTCTGAACCAATAGTTGGCTTAACAATTGGTATCTCATGTGTAGTAGAGCGATCGTACTCATCTATCTCTCGACGGTCATGGCTATCTGCAGCTATGTAGGTGGCCTTGGATTAGAGTGTCTCCTCAAAGGTCACGTGAGGTTAGTGTATGCCCAATGATGGGAACTCGATCGTCCGAGTCTTGCAATTTATAGTTGCCTTAGCCAAGGCTAAGAATGGCTTCCAAAAAAAATAGGAGACTGAATGAACTCTCCTCGATGCTCAATCCCAATGACCGTAAAGTCCACTCTAAGTGGAGAACCTTGGAAAGTAAGGATGACTAAAATAATCCCTCTCGACTGTTTGGTAGATCGATCAACCAACTGAACAATCACACTTGATTTTCTAAGTGGTCCGAGTTTGAGCTTCTCAAACACAGAGGATATTTATAGATGAGTCATCATCGATTCTATCATGGGTAAAGACATTATATTTAATTTCACATTCAACCCAAGGCAACCTCTTCACTCTTCTGATCTTGGTCTTTCTCCCCATCACCAAAGAGGTGGCCATAGACATTAGGCATCAAATTACATGTCACAGATCTTTTGAGGTCAGAAAATATTCTATGGCCTTTATTAAGGAAAGCCCTAGAATTAATTCTTTAGCAGTTGCTTCCCTTAATACAATGTTCAAAAATTTAAGATATTTTTCATTTCAATTTCTAGGGTCTTTTTTGGTTTTTCATTTTTTTGATCATTTTAATATTTTCAATTTTGTGGTCTTTTGTTAGGGTCAGTGCATAAGTTAGTGGTTTGTCGTGTGGGTGTTTGAATATGTCTTATGTGATGCATCTTGGATATGCTTCGTGGTATCCTCACTCCTTGGTCGATTATCATTTCTCCACTATTTGACGAATTCTTAAATGCCCTTAGTCCATTAAGTCGAATTGTTATTGTAGTCTGGAAATTAAGGATCAATCAATGAGAATACTTTACTAATGTTAAACATTTTAATGTTGAATAGTCCATTTTTTTACTTGGACAAGCCCAATGTCGTAATCAGGGAGATCACTTTCTCCTTAGTATTATTGATCGTTTAGAAACTAGGTTTTTAGGGGAGCAATTTTTTTATTTTCAATGTGATTAAATGATACCCATGCAAATTCAAGCTAAGTCCAAGGGCGATTTCACGAATTTTCAATCAAATGAAGTCCAACAATTAGGAAACTTGGCCAGAATGTGAATGCATGCAACATTAAACTAAGATAAAATTTTTGATTTCTTCTGATGCAAAATAAATTTTCTGTGATTTAAACAATGCAAGAAAAAGTGATCTAAAATAAATCAATTTTAATAAATACCAAAAACATATAATTTTCAGAGACAAAATTATTGTAGATAGGTCTAAATGAGAGGTATCCGGAATAACATTTATTTCCTAAAAATTTTATGCGGTTGGTCCATTGAAAATCAATTATTTTGTTCACAAAATAATTTATTCCAAGTAAAGTATGAATGTAAATGACTTAAATTTTGGATAATTTTCTTGATATTTGGGTGTATTATAGAGAACACTTAATTATAACAAATGTGATTTTTCAGGAATTTTCAAAGAAATAGTTAATTTAATATGAATTAAAGTCATGAATTTGGTCAATTATGTAATTCTATACCAAATTAAAAATGATAAATATATCAGAGCTCACAAAAGTTTAGTCTAATAATCAAATTATAGAGAATTAAATGTTTAACATCATTCACTTTTTAGAATTACAATAAGACAATAAATGAAGGTTCGAACTAATACCCAAACACATGGATATAAACGAAAGATATAAAATTAAATTAATAAAGAAAGTGCATGAAAATGACTCAACTGCAAAGACCGAAACCCAAAGGGTTTTTATGCAATTGTCCTGTGGACGTGTGTTGTGCACATGAGGAGGGGTTGTCAAGTACGTGAGGAGCTGGCTCCTTTTCCTCGTTCTTGTCAATCTCATGGAGGTGAAGGAGGTTGCTTTATGTAGAGGCAGTCCTCCTCACATTGCCGACTGGAGAGTCTCACCCGAACCAATAGTTGATGGATATCCTTTGACGGTCGAAACGGTTGAGGGTTTCAGCTCATAACAGAGGGGATTAATTATGAGGGGAGTCTGTACTACAAAGCTTCGGTAAGATTGTGTGAGGAAGCGAAGGAGTTAAGAGCTACAAACGTAGAGCTGTTGCGATGGAAACTTGTTACGTGGTGGAGGCGAGTGCCTCCTCCTTTGCTTGGTGTTGCAAGAACATGATTGAATTTGAGGCTGAAATTTAGCGATTATCTCTGAAGAGGAGTTGCTTGGAAGCTCGTGTAGCCGGATTTCGAAGGAGGTATTCTCGGTTGATGGTGCTTTAAGCGATGGTGAGGTGGAAGCTTTAGGTACTAGGTACTTAGTCCCCTCTGATGGTTGTGGAAGAGATTCTTCAACGAGCGGGTATGCATTGACGAATCTATGGGTTCTCGACCAAGAAAGAATCTTCTTAATCAATAATCACCAACTCCTTTCTGTTTGGGGTCCCTGCAAGTAACGAAGTCGAGTCGAGATGAAAGATCATCGTCAAAGGGTTAAACCCAAATGAAAAATTGGGCAGAGCACTCGTCGTTTGTGGAGGATAAAAGCTTATCATTGATAGTAGGGGTTATGGAAGGTAGCAATAAGGTGAAGGGGGAGAAGTGAAGATGATCTTCAATGCGAGGAGCTAAGCTATACTCAGTCATCACCTCAAATAGCTCTGGTGTTCGAGCTATAGAGTTAAGTGAGACCTTTGGAAAGCTTCGCTACAGGTCTAATAAGACCTTGGATCACATCATACAGGAGATGTTTGTCGTCACATCTATAGAGGAGGCTTGTTGTCACAGATGCTTCCCTAAAGTTGGAGCTCATGTTCTCTCTTTGGAGGATCGGCATGCAAGGCGATGGACCTGGGGATTTTGAGGAGGAGGTATTATGGTTTTGTGAGATGTGCAGTGTGGTGGTGATGTGGAGGGAGGAGGCTCGATCAATGGAGAGCGAGTGGGAGGTCAATCATTCATAAGTGGGTCATGGGAGGAAGAGCGAAGAAGGAGGGAGGAATGAGAAGGGTTCTTGAACATTTGATTGATAGAGATCGAACAGTCGAGGAGAGGTCATGTGTCAAGAAAAATAAAAGAAAAAGATAATAAATGAAAATAAATGAAAAACAAAATTAGTGATCATTAGATGACGGGAGCTTCATCAAATGGCCAATAAATAAGGCAGTTGAGGGGCATTAAGTGGGGGTCATGTGACGGTTATAGGAGCTACTACGTGTCACTCCCAAAAAATTCAAACATGAAAATAAAAGAAAAATCTATATAAAATAAAAAACAATGTAAAATAAAAAAGTATTCTCCATGAGAGTTTTTCATCTTTATGAAATCTACAACTTTCGTGAAGAGAACAAAATCAAAAGGAGTCACCTGAAGTGAAATTTTTGACGGTACTCGATGTACTGTATTTTAATGTTTTGCAATTTTTTATTATTTTTAAATTAGAAAACACTCAAAGTAAAATCTTATATAAAAGAATGTAAATATTTACATATTAGTTTATTTTTTGACATTTTAAATATTTGAGAAAATACATAAATAAAAGAAGAAGGACTTATGTACAAACTATATATACAAACTCTAAATGATTCATTTTCTCTGATTTTTGAGTTATTTTCATTTGTATTTTTACATACATTACTAAAACATAAATAAAAGAAATAAATTAAAAAAGAGTCAATTGTGGATATAAAATAATGAGGTCAAGTTAGTCAATATATATAATATACATTGTGGACTCAAAATCCAAGTTTCAGATGTGAACTATGATTCTTGTGAATTTGATCTTGATTTGTAGGTAATTGAATGTACTTTAACTCAAAAGTGAGTAGAGGATCGTAGGAGAACGTATGCGAGAGATATTTGATTTTATGGTGATTTATATCATAAGTAGGGTTTGGTTTTCTTTGACATATCTACAAGTTATTTTTTCTGATATTCTTTATATTTTAATGTACTAATACGTATACCATAGAGTCGATTTTATTTTATTTAGAGTTAGTATAAAATAATGAAAAATGTGGGAGGTTTTTTTATCACACATGTGATTATATACATACAATTATTGGCTTCTTATTAATTATAATATAAATGATAAAATAGGAGTATTATTTACACATGCATGAATGCTAAATGCACTATTGATTTCTAAATGCAATTAATTACTTGGTAATAGAACTCTACATTCAGCTTTAAAGTGATGAATTACAGATTCATCAGTCATTAGTTACAAACTACTGACCAAGGAAATCCTTAGCTACTAGAATGGTTTACACATCATCTAATGTAACGATGATATCATCTATATAAATCAGTATAGCAATTGTGCCTCTCTTAGACCTCTGAATAAACAGTGAATTATATGTATTCTATCTCATGAACCCATGTTTCTTTATCAAGTTCGAGAGCTTCTGAAACCATGTTCTTGAACTCTTCTTAAGGCCATAGACAGTCCTACGAAGTCTACAAACCATATAACACCCCCCTCGGTAGCGAAAACTAGAGGTTGTTGCATGTAGACTTCCTCCTACATGTCACCATATAGAAATGCATTCTTCACATCACACTGATATAGGGGAAAACCACGTGTCACTACAACAGAGAGAAGGATCAGCAGTGTAGAATACCTAGCCACTAGAGAGAAAGTATCTTGATAGCCTATCCACATGTTTGGGTGAACCCACGAGCCACAGGCCTCACCTTGTAGAGATCCACACTACCATCCGCTCGGTGCTTCATCATGAACACCTACTTGCATACCATGACATATGCTCCTGTTGGAGCTGAAAAATGCTCTATATACCAAATGACCGTAATACAACCATATCCTTTATGTAAAAATGCAATTTTATCATGTATGGCCTCCTTATATATCCATTGTATCTCCATAGCTGACATCCCCACAACAAACCTCCTGAAACCATTTGAGAGTTGTCCCAAAGAAACATGAGTTGCAAGTGGATAAGTTGTGTACAAGGCCTAGGAACGGATTCACAGTCATATGGCTGATTGGCAGCTAGCCCAGTCAGGTAGAGTCAGGATCAACCGAAGCAGTCAGGTTGAGAAAAAGTACGTATTTGCTTCCACAGAGTAATAGGCACATCAAGATTATTGACTCATTCTCAACTTGTAAACTATTGTCTTGAGAGGGCATCTGCTCATCCTATAATGTAGCATGTTGCATGGACAACTCCCTAGAACCATCATTAGAAACAATGTGTTCAATAAATACCTAAGGTGTGATGTGTGATGGGGAAAGCTATGTGTAGGGGGGGACTATTTGAGGCATGTGAACATAGAAACGTAGCAACCCTTGGGCCAATGTACTAGGTGGTATAGTAATAGCTACATGAGCAGGTGGTGTGCTTGTGGTGTCGTAGGAGGAGGCGCAGATACCTCCTCTCAAGATTCAGTGTGAGTCACTTGTAGGATAGAAATACACAACAAATCCAAAGAATATAATATCATCATTAACATAATACTTTTGTCGAACTATATCGAATAAACGAAACCCCTTCTAGGTACGAGAGATTCCTAAAAGACACACTTGACAACTATAAGGGAGAGCTTGTCATGACCATGCATCAAATGGTGAATAAAAGCTACAGTCAAACACACATGGTGTAAGGGAGAATATGTCCTTCTCAGAAAATGAATCGAGAAAGGGATCTTACCTCTTAAGATAGTATATAGCATGCAATTCACTAAGTAGCAACTCATAAGAACCACATCACCCGAGAAAGAACAAGGAGCACAACTCTAGACCAAAAGTGTCATGATCAAATCAAGTAAGTGACTGTGTTTGTGTCGTAACATTTTTCTACTGAGAAGTGTCAGCATACAAGGTCTGGTGTATGTTGACAAGAAAGCTGAAGAACTAGAAAGTTGTAATGAGGAGAACTCTAAGGCATTGTCGGAGTGAATAAAGTTAACAATAGTAGATAAAATATCATTTACTTCAATAATGAAAGATTCAATGACATACCTAGCCTTAGACTTGTTTTTCGAAATAAAAACACATGATTGTCTAGAATAATCATCCACACTACAAGATAAAACATGTGTCCTTGGTGGTCAGGAACACAACCGGGACCCGAATGTTAAATGGACAAGCTCAAATAAATGACTACAACTACGACTATACCGATCATGAAAGAAGAGCGGTGAAACTTTCCAAGCAGACGATCCTCACACTGGAAGGTTGAACAGGAATAAATCTATGGGAGGACATGATATAACTTATGTAGATGAAGGTGACCAAAATGAATGTGCTACATGTATGGTGAGATAGATTCAGTAGGAACTGTAGTGGCACCAACACATGGAGACTGGACCAGTTTGTAGAGCCCACCCCTCTGGTCATAACCACATCCAATAAATTTGGCATGATAATGTAGATCCTTAGTGATCTAATTAATAGAAAGTAAATTCATTGGAAAATTAGGTGCACATTGCACATTCTGCAAGTGCATGGATGGCGTAAAATGAACATCTCTCTATACTGTAATAGGTAAATGAACGTCACAATGGCAACCGATCTACTAGGGGATATAGATATGTATGAATTGAACTATCCTTTGTTGCCACACAGATGGTGGGAAGCACCAGAGCCCATGATCCACTATGTCATATTTGACATGCTATAATTGGTAAAAGCATATGCTATACCTAAGGAGCTCAAAGAAGCTCTAGATGAGGCTTCAACATATGGGGAACTTGTAGCGGTTCTTGTAGTAGGAGTCATTATCTCCCTCAGATGAGAGATGATGCCATCTATTCACAAATCTGTATGAGGAGTTGAACTATGAGGAGGGTCAATCTACTCATCAACATGAGTAGATGAGGGATATCCATGCTTCTGATAGCATGTACCTTCAGAATTATCACGACGATGCAATATGTGCATGGAGCATGCCGACATCCACCTCCTCTGCCATGGGGACTACATTCTCTGAATTGAGTAGAGTCTCCCCTGCCGTGAGTTGCATGAAGCTGAGGGTATTCACCTCACGTACTAAGGAATCCTGGAGATCACATCTTATACGATCTAGGTCGACTAGTTGCATTAGTCTTAAGGGGCCATGGAAATTAAAATTTTTCAATGAAATCACATGACACGGGAACCATTCCCATGTCATTTCATCTTGATCACAGATAAGTATTAGTCTTACCTCTTGTAGCATATCGTGATCATCGTGTCTATAAATGAAGAGAGCTCCTGTCTCAAGTCTGATCTAATGGAGCGACCACTTGCGAGTATGTGGACGAGACGCATCCTTCCCCCAATCTGAGTTGATGTTCTGGGCACGGATTCTCCTGCTTTAATCTCACGAAATTTGTGGTATTCCTCACGTGCACGGGTCACCAATCCACGAGCTATCGATCAGGCAGCACAACGGGAGAGCGATGACAACGAATCTCTCACAAAATCCTAGAGTGGGTAGTGATAAATCGTTGATTTATCATATTTACTTGGATTTATTATATGTCTATATTAGACAACTCCATTCAATTAACCTTTAATTAAATTTAATTAATAATGAGATCCTTGTAAATAATTAACTTAAATTATTGGTTTTGAACTTGTCTTGATTTTGTATATATACATGTATATTGTACTATTATTTTATGTATTTTTTCTAATCATTAAAAAATATAATAAAAATTAACTTAATATTTAAATAGAAATAAGTATATTATTTATTATTCAAAAAAACTAAAAAGATAACAAAATAATTAATCTAAATAATTTTATACATATAAAACTACTTGCAAAAATATTATATTGTTTATGTTAATTATTTTGATTTATATTTCTACATGAAAGTTGTGGATCTTGAAAATATCTACAACCTTCATGTTGAGTACTTTTTCTAATTTTACTCCTAACTAATTTATTTATATTATTTTTGATGTTTCTTTGAATTTTGATTTAGCCATGTGTCTCCATTTCATTAAGCCACATAATCGCCTCTTCAATCTAACCAACGCACAATTTCAACCATCTGGCCATATTAAGCATACGACTAAGGTTTGACCAGATCCATCATTTTTCCTAACCACTAGATCGTCTGATCAAGCGCTCCATCACTGCTCATCTGTGCCTCAAGATTCATTAGATCTCAATATGATAGCTTCCCTAACGTCTTCCTCATCCAACCTCCATGTTGAAAGATCGTGCCCTTCGCATCTGGCAATTTTCATCGATTTCTTCCGAAGATGCCATGTGTCCTCTCGCCAAGAGACTGACACCTACTACTTCCTCGTTCTTCCCTCTCCTTCTCCAAACCTCCAATCACCATCCCCTTCCTCACGTGCGCTATGGAGCAGTGGTTGAAACCAACACCCTACAACCTCCAAACCACCACCTATCCTCTAACAAAACCCCCTTCTCCTCCATCAACAACCGAATCCCCCATTCTTGTAAGAATCCCCCTAGCCCAGCTCCTACTATGTGATAGAGAGTGATCTCAATAGTGAACGACGATGGAGGGAGTTATCCGATGGGATCCTCACCTACTAACGTTTTGCTATGGTGTTGATCAAGCCTGCTCAAGCTTCCATATGTGCTGTTGTGGTTAAGCAACGATCTCAAATCCTCTAAGATCCATCACAGGCCAGTGTTCCATAGCCATCTTCTTCTGCACTTCAATGTAATATCTACGTGTTCTTCTCACATTTTTCTTTGCTTCACATATGCATATTCACCGCCATTTGATCATTGATTGACCAACATCACATAGTTCTAATATGGGGACATTATTTTATTTCTGAATACCAGATCTATGGCTCTCATATCACATCAATTTGTTCTTCTCTTTGTTCAAGTTAAGAACCCAGATTGGGCCTTCCAATTTATGGCTTGGACTTCCATTTGTTTCTCCTCCAATAGGGTCCTTTGTTCTTGGGTATTGTTTCTCTAATGTATGCAGATTCAATTTCATCAATGGTCGAACATCAGTTGGAGATCATTTCAGACACTCCACCTCTGACAAGCTCCTATCGTCTAGCCATTACAGCCATCTCTGAAGCTTCCTACACCATCATACTTCATCGACATACCCTGGGGAAGGTGTCCTCATGTTCACCGACATCAGAGCATCATGGCGGAGCAACCGACAACTAGTCGGAGGCAAGGCCTCGCCGTCGTAAGGAGAGGAGGAAGGAGGTCATCCATGAGGAGCAATGACTGTTAGATTGGATCATTAGATTTGAGCAGACGGTCGTTAGGAGTCCTCGTCGCTTCTCTCGAAGCTGTGCTTCGAAAATCAGGATCGGACCACCCGAACCAGCGTAGAAGCTTCATGGTATGCCATGCATTCCTAGCCTCCATTTATCACCCAAACCTCTAGGTCACATGTATGTTGCATGTGAGGCGGGTATTTTTGTACAAGACCCTGTGAGGTTCCCAAAACTACAAATAAGTCCACGCTTGTGGTGAATTTGCAAAACTATCCTAGTAGGTTTTTGTATTTAGTCCCTATCAGTGACCTTTGTGAAATAAAAACATGTTTTTAATTAAGTTTTATTACATTTGTGCCCCTGTAGTGATTGTGAAATAACTTGAGAACCATATGACCAATTTTTATGAAATCGATCTCGTTTTAAAGATAATTTTATTCTCTTTCATGTGCTGAATTTAATTTCAATTTTCGGTTGTATCTTTTGGACTAAATTTCAAAGAGTAAAATTTATTCTACTAGCTTTGTTGAATTTAAAAGTTGATTTTTTTAGTATTTGTTGCTCGTTAAAATACTTTTGTTTGTATTACATCATTTTATTATAATTAGGAGACTCGAATAAATTATTAAATAATTAATTTAATGATTAGATAGATATTAGAGGTTTTATTTTGATGTTAATCATATTACGGGTTTAAGTAGTGGTGCATTGACTTACTTGATCAATTAGTGCTTGATAATTGGACTATTCATTGAATTATTGTTTATTAATTGTTCAAGTTTTTTAATCAATTAATGCGGAGCTCATTTGTGTGTTTATGCATTTTAAATTCATGTTGTATTATCATTATTGATTCACTCAATATATTTATATTTAAAACCTTTTTCCCTAAACAATCAAGCATTTCATTTTAATTGCATAACTTGAACTAGACCCACTTGTTAATCACTTAGTTGAATATTTAATACCTAAAGTAACTCAATTAATTACTCGTGTTCTTGTGTTCAACCATAGACTTATCCATGATAAATTTTAATCGAGTCACTCTTCATATAGATTTGATTTGGTTGTGAATAATAGTTAAGCAGCCATATTACAACGAGTGTTAATTAAAATAGCAGTTTAGCGATTAATCAGATAGTGACGTTGCTGGGGACACAACTTTATTAGTTTATTTACAATGTGTTGAGTATTCCTTTTTGAGATTTTTAATGTAATTTAGGTTAAGTGTTGTTGTATTTTATTATCAATACTTTGTTGACTTGTTTTGTGTTGTGTCTTTGTTTTATATGACTATTTGTCTGGCTATCTCTTTAACTGCCTTTGTTTTATGGCAGGGTCTATAGAGATGGCATAGATCAAAGTGACGTAAAGGCTATGATCTTGAAGCTCAAGCTGAGGAGTCCGCAAAATAGCTTAGATAGAGTCATATCAATTAGAAAATTTATTCATCTTTGTGTTGTTGTAATTATTTGTAATAATTTATATTTAATTACCCTATTTACAGTGATTCTCGATTGAGTTCTCGTGAGTGTAAAAAAGGCATTTATTATTCTTTTAATTTGTGATTGTGTCGAGAGTGGTTTTCAACTTGAGGGGTGTAACTATATTTAGGCATGCATGATTTAAATAGATAAAATTTAGGTCCTTTTACTTTGTGTCAAACCCTAAAATTAGTCTACACATTTCTACATCTTGAGATTCACTTATATTTTGAGATTTAATAATATACGCACCAAAATACATTCTACTTAGCCATACTTAAATTTATTCCTTCCACACTAATAGAACGTTTGTTTAGGATGTGGTTTTCGACTTGTATCATATATTATACATTTTTTTAATTCAGACTAGCATCCACATGGAAAGTGTTGGGAAGTATTGTAAGTATTTCTAAATGACTACATGCATTATTGATTTCCGGCTACATTTCTATTTTCTTCCTCCTTCTTCTTGTTTAAAAACATAAGGTTAAAGGAAAAAGGGACTGAACGTTAAGAATTTTCTTATGTGATAACATTAATTCATTGATAACCTAAACTCTAAAATCAACATTGAATTATGCAAGGAAATTAAAAATAAACTTGGAATAAAAGAAACATTGTACTATAGGCGAGTAAAGTCCTCATTGGACACATGTACTTACCCCCAGACAGAGTGGGTGAAGATGAATCCCCCAAGGTTAGAGCCCAAATCCCTTCACTTCCACCCTAAGTCTCCAGGTCCGACTTTTGCATATTTGGGAGCGGCAAGTGGTTGCCTCTGACTTTAGAAATATGTTTTGGTCACGTACGTGTGTGTTTCTCTTTTGGAGTGTGATATTGAACCTGGTAGCCCGAGAAGATCACCTTATTGATTGAGAGCATACAGGAGCACCATGGGGCGTAAGGTGACTCCTTGTGTGTAATTCTTTGAAAGATTGGAATATCACTACCTTAAAATTGACAAGATAAATCGGTCGAACTCTTACATCCATCATGTGTGAAGTTGGTGAATCATTCATGGGTTTAAAATGTGCCTATATTGTGTGAGTTTATTCCGCACATTCAAGTGCACCATAGTGTTTATATCTCCTTGATTCATTCTTGTTCATATTCATATCCTTTCGACTTAAAAGATGGATAATTGGAGAGAATTTTGTTTGTACTTTACGAACCTTTCAGTGAACTCTCCAAAGATCACATCTTCCAAGGTTTGTGGAACTTCGCTCAATGGATATACCTGGACTCATGACTCTCTTGAGTCTATAATCACTTTTACTTCTTCTTCTGACCCAAGACCTCTATTTTCAGACGGAATTCAAGAATATTCATATAAATGTCTCCAAAGAGACAGAATGGTGAGGATGAAGATCGTGAGGACCCAATATATATGGTTCTTGCTAAGTTCGCAGCATCTGAACAGAATAACGCATTATCAAGAGCATAGATAGAGTTCATAATTGGTTGCGTCCAACCCAACTTGAAGTTGAATATAAATTGAAGTTGCAATTCTTAAATTTGTTGTTTCATTTCAATGGGAATGTACATGAGGAACCATACGCATTCCTTGGGGACTTGGAGTTGGTTTGTGATAACCTTAGACACCTCAAGGTTAGGAAAGATTATACAAGTCTCAAATCCCTATCTTTCTCCTTGGAAGACAACGCAGATTATTGGATGAAGAACCTGGGGTAGTTGTAACTACCTATTCCCATTTGAAGGACCTTTTCTTGAAGAAGTTCTACCCTTTGAGTAGAACTAACAAGATGCAGACACACGTTATGAGTTTCTCTTACAGGTAGAACGAGCCATTTTGTGACATAGGAGAGATTTAAGGATTGGATACATAAGTGTCCTTGCCATGGTTTAGAGAATACTATCCTAGTTCAATCTTTTTATAGCAGTCTTAACCTTGAGGTACATGGTTTAGTGAGCACTTCCTGTGAAGGCAGCTATGCGTCACATGACGTGGATACTGTATGGAAGGTAGTTGAGCAGATGGTCATGATGAGCCGTTCACAGACCTTTAGCAGGGCATATTCAGAGTCCCTCATCACACTCTTACCAAGACGGGGCAAGAAATATGTGGCCGATGTCTCTGAGGATATGATTCCTAGCATGGTAATCATTGCATATGAGTTGATAGTAGTTGAGAGAATCGATAGGAGGACGAATGAACATGATAGTAGTTAGTCCAAGATGCCAAAGCATATGGAAGACTTGGTTAAGAAGGTATCTATGATAAAGATACATAATGTGCTTGCATTGACCGCTCCTTTTTATCGTATACCTCACATACATGCGCAACCAATGTCAGGGAAACCCCAGCCATGGGTTGTGGACCACTTCTTTACCTAGCCACAATAGCAGCAACTGTCAGCAAGGACAAACTTGAAGGAGCCTCCTCAGGTGTGGGAGGTGAATGGTTTATGGTATTAACATGATCCTGACCAATAGACAAGTATGGGGGACTTTCCATCTTATCAATGTCCCTCTACTTTTTACAACACCGCTTTCATTCATGCACCACTTCCTACATAGCAAAGACCTAAAGCTAACCACTCCCAGCAACCAAGGTAGCACCAGCAATATATCCATCAGCAAACGTACCATCTGTGCCAGCAGTGCCCATTATTTCTGCTTCTCCCATCCCAGCAGCAGTTTCAGGGCCATCAAGGCAAATCTTCTCACTATCCGTCTTCTTCACAATAGCAACCATCTTCACGATAACCTATGGATTTCCAGAAGTAGATTCTTGAGGATCTTCATTCTTATATGAACAAGATACAAGATATATGGGTTGTCATCAACGCTTATCCCATTGGCAGGATGAGCAATCTACACATTCTACCTCCATTCCCACAAGATTCAGACTAACCCCAACAACATGAACAAAACACAACATCAGCATCAGTATGGTCAAGTATAATACTCAGACTTACCTCGATCTGAGCATGAGATTCTTACATATGATTGCATTAATCATATGTCACTCAGAAGTGGAAGGACCATGGTCATACTTGATCGGATGGAGGACATGGAGAGGACCGTATCCGAGGCTCTACCTAAGGAGACCATGGAGGACGAAGAGGACATGAATCATCAATAACAACCCCTTCAGAGAGTGATAAGATCTATCATGGGCAGAGATAAGAGGAGTACGAGAGCACAACAACATGGAGACACGGATTCAAAGTCTATGGAGGACCTTATACCTTCGGTTGCAAATCATGTACCTAAAGCAACATTCCCCAACCTTTCGTAGACAATTCTGTTTTAAATCCCAAGTTAAATGTAAAAGATTCATGTATGAAGAACCGTGTTTTAGTTTATGATTTAGATTCTTCATCTTCTTCTGCTTCTGCTTCTTCAATCTCTTTTCCCCGTGCTCTCATGATTGGAAAGCACTTAATTAAGAAGATTCAAAAAGATGATCCAGAAATGACACGGTTTTGTAGAGATAAAATTATGGTTAAATTGTAATTTGATGAGTATGTGGCTAATCATCTTGCTTTTCATAAATACCTTAAGGTGTGATGCATGCCTACTAGAGTTATCATGACAAAACCAAACAATTATGTGAAGACGCACATCTTATTAGTTGCCACTACTTATTATCTCAAGAACTAGCAGCTACCAAGAAATAAAAGAGACATGGATGCACATTATATGATGAGTCATACAGATAAGATAATGTTTGCACGCGCTCTCCTCAATAATGGTTCTTCGATCAATCTATTACCCTTACCTCTGTATGAGAAACTTGAGTTAGGACCATTATGCAAATCTTGAGCATTACTCTAGTTTGCAGACAAGTCCATGAAGAAGGTCAAGGGTGAAGTCAAAAATATTATCATAACGATTGAGTGACAAAATTACAAAGTGGACTTCACCGTTCTTCCCCAATCAATGGAGAGATTCATATATTATTCTTGGGTACCCTTTCATTAGGATTGTTGGAGCTTCATTTGATTACCGGATAGGAATGATGAAGTTATGTTCTCCAGGCAGAGAAGTAGAACTTAAAATGAAGTAAACAAAATGGCAGTGACCTGACTCATAGTCTAACATGGATTTATTTTCTTCGTCAGAGGCAGATTGTAGAGTAGTTATCACAATTGGGATATGGAACAAGAACCTATCAATACTGAGCAAGACTCTCTCATCTTGAGAGGACAATGTTCACGATGTAGTTCGTGAGATGTTGCATGAGTTCTTGAGTTATCCATCCCCCTATTTCCTTTATGACTCAGAGATCCCTTCAGATCTGTCGATTCCATCTTCCTCGGGATAGGGATATATCTCATGAGTCAGACGCGGCATTGGTCAAACTATCGTGTTTCTTTGGCAATCCGACTCTCAACACAACAGAGTTTGTGACAAGCACATCAGATATAGTTCCACCATCATGCAACATGGAACCAGATTCAGAGACAATTCAGCCCGATATGATTGATGATATCACTTTGCCAGAGTAGAAGTCGCTTTCTCCTACACTCAAGTACGCATTCCTTACTGGTTTAGAGAAGGGATTCTTTATCATCATTAGTTCTAGGTTGACTGTAGAGCATGATTCTTGGTTTCTTAAGGTGTTGGAGAAGAACTGCAAGGCAATAACTTGGACTATATCGGATCTTGTAAGAATAAACCATGCTCTTTTTTCACACCACATTTATATTGAGGAAAATTCCCGTGAGTTTCAGAGAAGATAAAATCCAAATCTAAGGGAAGTGGTCAATAAAGAAACTGAGAAATGGTGTGAAGAACGATTCATTTATCCAATCTTGGGCTCCAAGTGGGTGGCCCCTTTACATGTGGCCCCAAAGAAGTCATGTATTCAGATGATCACCAATGAGGAAGGAGAAAAATAACGATACGAGTACACACATTGTGGAGTGTCTGTGTTGCTTACAGATGCCTAAGTCCCGCAACCAAGAAATTCATTTTCTCCTGCCATTCATTGATCAGATTTTGGAGAAATGTACAGGGAAAGAGATTTTGTTTTCGTGACGGGTAATCGGGCTACAATCAAGTAGCCATAGCTCCATAAGATCAGGAAAAGACCACCTTTACATGTCCATTCAGCACACATGCATTCAAGCATATGCTCTTCAGGCTGTGTAATACCCTGAGCACTTTTCAGTGATGCATTATCACCATATTTGCCAAGATGGTGGGCGATTTCCTGGAAGTTTTATGGATTATTTTTCGATCCATGGATATTCCTTTGATACTTGATTAACACATTTAGATCATGTTCTAAAGCGGTGTAGAGAGATTAATCTAGTGCTTTCCTAGGAAAAGAGTCAATTTGATTCAGAAGTGTATCATGTTGTGGCATATCATCTCCAGAAAGGGAATGGAGGTAGACCTTTCCAAGGTGGATGTGATCAAGAAGCTTCATCTACAAACTAGTGTTAAGTTAGTGCATTCTTTTCTAAGGTATGTTGGATTTTATAGGAGATTTATCAAAGACTTTTCAAAGAATACCCGACCACTGACTAAGCTCTTAGGGATGGACACCGAGCTTCATAGTAGATCATAGGTGCCTAGAGGCCTTTGAGCTCTTAAAAAGAAAGATAATAGATTCACTAGTCTTACAAGATTCTGACTGGTCTCTTACCTTTGAGATCATGACTAATGCATCAGATATTGCTATAGGAGTTGTGTTAGGACCACTACGATATGGGGTACCATTTGCACTTTACTACATGAGCAAAGTTTTGGATCCTGCAAAGAAAAATTATACAATGGCTGAAAAGGAAATGCTCGCCATAGTCTAGACTTTGGAAAAGTTTAAGTCATACATCCTTGGATCAAAGGTAATTATTTACACCAATCACTCAGTGGTTCTATATTTAATGGAAAAGAAGGATGCAAAAGCAGATCTTCTTAGGTTGATTTGTTACTCTACGAATTCAATATGGAGTTAAGAATGTTGTAGCTAATCACCTTTCTTGACTTGATTGTAAGGATTCCCCTAACTTAGAACCTATCAGAGAGATTTTCCTTGACGAGTTGATTTGTATTATCGACTCACTTCCATGGTATGGCAACTTGAACTATCTTATCTCCAAGAAAGATTCCCAAGGTTGGACTAAAAGCAGTATCGATCGACTAAAGTCTGATTCGAAGAAAAACCATTGGGAGGATCTGTTCCTTTTCTTTGAAGGATCAGATTGTGTCTGGAAAGGTGTTTTTCTCAAGAGGAATACTAGAGTATCCTCACATATTGTCATACACTTGAAGAAGGAGAACACCATTCGAGAAAAATAAACCTCTCATAAGGTGCTCCAATGTGGATTCTTTTAGCCGACCTTACTTTGAGATGCATTTGATTTTGTGCAGTCGTGCCGAATATGTCAAAGGATGGGAGGGATAATTGGATCAAGAGATGTGATGTCCATGCAACCTATGATGTTTTGTGATGTGTTTGACACATGGGGAATTTATTTTATGTGTACCTTCCAAACATCAATGGATATGATCACACTATTTTAGTGGTTGACTACTTATCAAGGTGGGTGGAGGCTATTCCAACCTGAATAACCTACAAGAAGATTGTATGTAACTTTATGAAGGATCATATTATTTCAAGATTCGATATTCCAAATGCATTGATTTCATATATGCGTAGCCACTTAGTGAACAAAGAAATGCAAAATCTTCCTAAGGATTGTGGGATTGATCATCGTGTGAGTAGTCTTTACTACCAACAATCGAATGGCATTGCAGAGAATTTAAATTGTGAAGTGAAGAGCATTTTACAGAAGTTAATACATCCGTATAGGAAGAATTGATCTTCGATGTTGGACCAAGTTCTATGGGCTTACAAGACCACCTATAAGATATCGCTCGAAACTTCTCCATTCAAGATGATATATGGCAAGCCATGAAATTTTTCTGCTGAATTAATTCACAAGTATGAGTGGGAAATAAAGAAAATAAATTGGAATCGACACCTGGGTAAGTTGTGTATATACCTAGACCTAAATGAGCTCATAGAGATCCGCAACCGCGCATGTGACAACAGCGTTCTTCGCAAGGACAAGGTTAAGAATTAGCTCGATAGACATATTCATATTAAGAACTTTGTCCCATGACAGAATGTATGGTCGTTCAATGTAAAGTTGATGTTCTTTCGTAGAAACTAAAATCTAAGTGAACATGTCCCTATTTGGAATTGCAAAACAATGGTATTGTTGGGATATATGATCTTCAGGATGGTGCATGTTCTTTCTTAATGAATGGGAAATTGTTGAAGCATTTTATTGACATCAATGAACATCTAGTCAATGTTGATCATATTTTCTTTATGTGAAGTACATGCATTGAGTCCATTCTAGGTTATTATGCATGAAGCTGCAGTTAGAAGATTCAAATCAAGTCAGATTCGACAACTAGCAGATTCATATTCTTCTTTCCTTCTTTACACTGACACTTGATTTATTCTTTTAGGATTCAGTTTCTCCTTTCCTAGAATTTTTATTCCTTACTTAGTCTACTTAGAGCCTAAGTGTTGGGGGAACCCAACCCTAGTTCTACACATTCTTCTAGGTTCTCTTTAGTCATCTTCTTAATTCTCCAGCCTTCTTTCTCTTCTTCTAACTTAGGATATCTTCAGCCTAAGTATAGGGGGGACCAAGTCCATGTTCTCTTTGTCGTTCTCTTTCTGTTCTTTTGTACCCAATGTCTATGTACTTCAGTCCTACACTTAGTCTATTTAAAGCTTAAGTATAGGAGAGTCGTGTCAGTTTTTAATTCCTTGTACATGTTCTTTCTTTTTATGCTTAGTATGAATTGTCTTTCATTTCACTTTGTGCCATGAGGATAAAGCAAAAGTTAAGTATAAGGGAGGTGTGTTTTATATTGCATATATAATTTTATTTATATCCCATACTTTGGCATGTTTTGTATGTTATTATTATGGTCTATGGTACGGAGGTTTGAAAATGTTTGTAAAATTAGTTGTAAAATATTTGGGAAATTTTTATTTATTTAACATGGATCGTACAAATATTTTACAAATTATTTTGAAAAGGGTACAAAATTTTTTTAACACCATAACACATTGTTATATATATAAACACACTTACAAATTCTTTTAAAAAAGTTACTAACCAACAAGTTGGATATTTCCCTAACACTTACACATTCACAAGGCTTGTGAAATTGATAATACTTGGATTATGAGGTCCAAAAATTAAGAGTTAACCTGCCTTAATAATTAGGATCTTAGACTTAATAATTCACACATCCCTAGTTTAAAAGATTTGTGTGCTATATTGCATACTTAATCTCTACCTTAAAGAATATGACCAACACTCACTTGTACGGATGCATTAATGATGAGATGAGTGGAGGTCTCACTTAAGGGACTAGGATTTTATATTTGAGTTTTGACCCGATTTAATGATGCTCGAGGATGAGACAAAATCAATGAAGGCTTCATGAACCATGAATGTCAGTAATCTTAGCCAGTATGAGAACATGTTTCTTATACTAATCTCTTGACATTTACCAAAGTGTAAGGGTGTTATGAAACTAATTTTAACTATTGTCAATGTGTGCCAACTTTTGGTAAAAATAGTGGAGCTAGCCAAAAGAAAAGAAAAGATAAATGAAAAGAAAAGCTCTCACATTACAAAGTCAGTTCTAAAGAGCTTCTACAATGGTGAGTGCTCCAAATCTTTTAAGTGTCCACTTGGACAAAAATCTTAGACTTTTATGAGTAGGCCTAGTACCTCAAAAAGGGCTATGCATCGTATAGTGATATAAGTCTGTGTATTGAAGGTTTAATAGATACTCAAAAGAAACATTCTCTAGTGCATTCACATGAAAACAAGTCCAAATGACTCAAGCACTTTTGACATACACACTGATCAGCAACCAAAAATATATATGTCGAGTTAATAAGGTAATTGAGAAAACCCTTGTTCCAATGAGAGGGAGGGAAGAAAAGACACAATACTATTCCCTCTATCAACTGACCTTCCATCTACCTTTTTAAGTCTGACAACTAAAGAGATTATGGATTAAATGCAAGAATATATTAATCCCTAGTGTTGAGGATTAGGTCTCGAGGAGAGTCTCTTAGATTGGAATCTAAGGTGACATTTCGACTCGACTCTTATGAATGCAGTCAACACTTAAAGTCATACACATATTATTTATGTATACACATAGAGTCTGATGACTAAGGCAGTTGAGTTCCTTTTGATTAAGACCTAACTTAGCTTAAAGTTCTAGGACAACTAAAACCGAAAGTTCTAAATTAATCAAGTCTTGTTTATACACATGCACAGTCAATGAATCATTTAACTAATTCAATCTTTAATTATTTGAGGATGAACAAAATTTAAGCATAGGGGGCCATATTGTGATAAATCCCAGATTTATCATCTTAATTTAGATTAATTATCCCTTTATCTTAAACAACTCCATTCAATTAACATTTATCTAATTCTAATTAATAATGAGAACCTTGCAAATAATTAACTGTAATTTTTGGGTTTTCACTTGTCTTGTTTTTGTATATATACATATATATTATGTTATTATTTTATGTATTTTTAAAATAAAAAATACATAAAAATAACTTAATATTTTAATATTAATATGTATATTATTTATTATTCAAAATACCAAAAGATAAAAAAATGATAAAAATTAGTATTTTTATACATATAAATCTAATTGCATAAAAATTTTATTGTATATCTTAATTATTTTGATATCAAATTCTACAAAAAAGTCGTAGATCTTGAAAATATATACAACATTCATGTTTAACATTTTTTATTTTACTCCTAGATATTTTTTTATATTTATTTTTAATTTATTTAATTGTTTGAATTTTGGTTGGTACACGGGGCTCCATCTCAGTGAGCCACGTAGTCACCTCTTCAATCCAACCTGTGTGCATTTTCAAGCATCTGATCATATTGATCAGACTACTGTTATTTGACTAGATCCACCTTTGTTCCTAGCCACTCGATCATTGGATCAAGTGACGCATCACCGCTCGTTCATGCCTCAAGGTTCGTTGTTGGATCTTGATCTGACGGCTTCCCTAGTGTCTTTCCAACATCAAGGACAAAGGGTTGCTACCATTCGTGCCTCACCATCTTCATTGATTTCTTCTAAAGATGTGACGTGTCCTCTCTCCTAGAGACCAGTACCTACTGCTTCCATGTTCTTCCCTCTCCTTTGCCTAACCTTTAGTCACCATCCCCTTCCTCACGTGCATCGTGTAACAGTGGTTGAAACCACTACCCTAAAACTATCAAACCACCACCAATCCTCCGATAAAACTCCCATCTCCGCCATAAGCAACCGCATCCACCATTTTTGAGAGAATCCCCCTCTCCCTACTCTTCCTCTATGATAGAGAGTGATCTCAGTAGCGAGCGATGACTTAGGGAGTTCTTCGGTGAGATCCTCAACTATTAATGTTGTGCTGCAATGCTATTCAAGCCCGCTCGAACTTCCGTGCGTGCTTTCGTGGTTAAGCAACAATCTTGGATCCTCTAAGCTCCATCACAAGACGGTGTTCCATCACCATATTTTTCTTCAGCATTTCCAGATAATGTATATGTGTTCAAAAACCTTTCTCTCACAATTTCTTCGCTTCACATATACATCTTCACTACCATTTGATTATCGACTTACCAACATCATACATTTCTGATCCACACACACTATTTAATTTTTCAAGCCTTGATATATACCTCTCAATTCACATCGATCTTTTCTTCACTTTGTTCAAGTGAAGAACCCGAATTAGGGCTTCATATTTGTGGCTTGGACTTCCATCTATTTCTACTCCAATAGGGTTCTTCATGCTTGGGTATTATTTCTTTAACATGTGTAGGATTCAATTTCGTCAATGGTCGGACAGAATTTGGATATCATTTGAGAAGCTCTGCCTCTGATGAGCTCCCATTGTCTAGCCATTATAGCTATCGTTGAAGCTTCCTAGAACATCAGACTTCATCATGATACCCTTAGGAAGGTGTCCTCAGCTTCACCGATGTTGGAGCATTGTGGTGGAACGATTAGCAGCATGCCGGAGACAAGGCCTCGTCGTCATGAGGGGAAGAGGATGGAAATCATCCTCGAGGAGCAGTAATTATTAGATAGATGATCAAATTTGATCTGACGACCTTTCGGAGTCCACGTCGCTTCTCCCAAAGTTACGCTTCGATCCTCAAGATCAGAAGACCCGAACCAGTGTCGAAGCTTCATGGTGTGCCACACTTCCCTAGCCTCCATACATCACCCAAACCTCCAAGTTGTGTGTCCGTCGCATGTGAGGTAAGGTATTTTGCAGAAGTTCCTCACTAAATTTCCAAAACCACATATAAGTTTTCTCCTGTGGTGAATTTGCAAAACTATCTTAACGTCTTTTTTATTTGCAATTTAGTCCTTATCATGGAACTTTGTCTAATAAAAATCCTATTTTAATTAATTTTTATCACATTTGTCCCCCAGTAGGGATTATAAAATAACTTGAGAACCATAAGTCCAATTTTTATGATATCAATCTCGTTTTAAAGATAATTTTATTTTCTTTGATGTGGTGACTAATTTCAATTTTTAGTTATATCTCACATATTAATTTCTAGAGAGTAAAATTTGTCTTGCTAGCTCTGTTGTTGAGTTAAATTTTGATATTTTTATTTCTTTCCCATTAAAATACCATGATTTGCATTAAATCATTTTAATCTAGGATCCCTGAATAAATTAATGAGAAAGTTTCATGCTTCTAGTCTTAGTACTTCAGTTATCCGCAGACACAAGCCCCCGATCCCATATGTAGCTTCCTGTGCTATGCATCCTTACATGTGTTTAGGGAAGGAATTGTACATATAGTTTATAGATTATATATGATTCCCTTTCTCAACAACTAAAGAAGATTATATGAGCGATACCGTACTGAGTTTTCCATACTCTCATCGGAGAGCGTACCAAGCCAACCTATGCTTCCAAGAGAATTGTGAGGCGGGAAGCTACTTTTTAATAAGGAGAGGAATAAGAGTTGCTCACCTCCTCAGAAGAGCGAGGCACGAGCACTCATCTCCTCAATGAGCAGGAGAAGAGCTGTGACTCACTCAGCTCCTCATATTCTAGTTTTCAGAGCGTTCGAGCACACCTCCTCGGATTCTAGTTTTCAGAGCGTTCGAGCTCAACTCCTCGGGTTCTTGAGTGCCTGAGCTCTTAACATTAATAGGTAGAATCTAGTTCGTTCACTCTCGGAGTGGTAGAGTTTTCTTCCTCTTTGATCTCGCCCACTAAGAAGCCCGGGGCCATTATTCAAGAGGGGCCTACGCTTTTACTTCAGCTTGTTCCTTTTCACTTTGATCTCTTTATCTCATTTATATCTTTGGCTTCCCCTCGTCTACAGATCTACCTATTCTAATGAAAATTCAGCGCATTCTTCTCAGAAATCTATTAGACAGTTCAGATTTTTCCTAATAATGTCGTGAATTTTGCATTTCGGTTCTTTAATATGGGAAAGAGAAAGATCGCCAATTAATAAAGAAGGAAAAAAAGCTTATTTATCTATGGTCATTCGACTCTGAAAGAACGGGGAGTCTCACATCGTGATTTGAGAATTTGAGGATCAATTCTGTTGTTACTTGCCCTCTCTAAAAAGCAAATCCGTTGGGCCGCTCAACAACAAAATGTCCATGTTCCCGCATCCGGCTATCAACTATTATAATAAATAGCACTTTTCCAGCCTAAGTCTGAGCTATCTCTTTCCAGCTGGAAAGCCCTTACGGACAGAACACCCGTTGAAGTCATTAAGCAGTCTGGTACATGCCATTCGAAATGTCAGACGAGTCTGGAATTCGCCCAAGAACTGCCACCGAGTAGGGAGAATGAGAGGGGCGTGCCCTTCGGATTCACTGGTCAACAACCCTTAGTAAACAACTATAAGAATAGGAGATATCTTTGTTTGGATAGGCGCTATGTTTCCTAAAGCCCAAAACTATGTGATCGTCATTATTATGAAAATGTTTCAAGCTCCAGGTTAGAATGCAAGAGGACATCATTATATGGGTGGTTAGTGAAATATAAAAGAAGCTCAACAAGCGGGATTTTCTCTTCCCTCTTTGTTTCCACCATCCCTCTCTAGTCAATCGAGTTTGTTGTCCTGCCCTCCACAGCTAGACAATTGCTTCCATCAACCCTCAAGTGAACCCGCAGTCTAAAAGCTCTGTCGCATCTATCCACCCCACTAGGTTAGCTTTTGAAGGCTGAGGGCAATGTTCTTCCTATGAGGCTTTCTTGGGGTCCAGCTGCATCTATCTATCTGTCAACATGTGTGGTCCTATCAAAGTTTCATGAGCAAGCAGGTTTATTATGGCTTTTATATGTTCATCTTCCATAAATCAGATCTAGTTTATTAGAGGCTTTAAATCTAGACTAATTTTATGGGAATATTAGAGTCTTTAAACTAGATAAGATTACTTAATATTTCAAATTAAAACATAATATGAGACTGATATTGATATTAGGGGGCTTGGTTTGTAGTAGTACATGCTAACCTTCCAGTATTGACTCATTCTACAAGCTAACCCTAGTCAATCATTCTCGAGGGATAGGATATAGAGGCATGACTCACCTATCTACCCATGTCCTTTTTCCTTTCAATCTTGAGCTTGGGCGTTCAGAGTCAGGGGCCGAGGAAAATAAGAAGGAATAGGGATCCTCCGCTTGTTCATCATCATCCCCTTCCTCCTAGCTCTCATCCTCGTCTGCATAGGGAGAGGCCTAACCATAAAATGCCTTTTTCTCTAATTTGACCAAAACAATCTCTTTCCCCTCGTACCTTAATCCACTGAAGTCTCAACTGAACCTTTTATCCCTCTTTTGACCTCATCTGAGAATACAAACCACATAGAGTGATTTTGAAGAAGAAAAAAGAGGTAGCCTTTCCCAGTGGATTTTCCCCGTGGATGAAAGAGTGAAAAAGAAGGGGAGAACCATATTGGAAAGACTTTCCCAGGCCCCCAAAAAATACATCCAAAATGATCTTATCTAGTTTGAAATCAAATGTCGAGCGAGGGGATACTCTAAAGCAGATCTTCCATGTGTTAAGCATGCTTTTTTAAGGCGGGAAATAGCTCCTTGGGTCATCCAGACATTTCCGAGTCCAAGAAGAATTTAACAAGGATAGTGATATAGGGCTATATATTCCACTTTTCGGCTACACAACGATTGCCCCATGTCATCCTCCCTTTTACATGCGACAAAATAAAAGAAAAGGAGAATTAGACACTTCTTCCAAGGAGTGAAGGAATTGCTTGAAGTCTTTGGAGGAAATATTCAGACATTTGAAAGATAGGAAGAAAGACTACACACGATGTCAGACTTTTCCTAGCCTCTCTTCGACTCTATTCTCCAACTTCCTATAATCGTGAGACTACCTATCCATTCCCCCAAGCGTGCCTGATCTATTCTCCAATCTAATCACTTTCTCTTTCCCATCTTGAAAAACTCTCTTTTCATGGTGATTTTGTGAAAAGTCTTTTCTAAGCTTGCTTCTTTGCCCGAACTCTCGAGGGACCTCTCTTTGGCATGTCCCTTGCTTTCATCATGGAAGGAATGATCGTTGAAGAAGCTTTTCGAGGATAGGATCTTGACACTGGCTGGCAGGCCCCTTGTAGTACGCTTATGGCTAGCATAGCGAGTTTATTTCCGAACTGGGAACGAGCGAAAGGGTGTGTATAGGCAGGAGTAGTACGAGGGATAGGTCTTCCCAAGAGAAGAGAGAGAAAATAGGAATTCAAAATGTACCCAAGAAGCTAGTCCCTGACTATTCGAAAGATTAGTTCTTTCTTATTGCTTTCTCTCCGTGGGAGGACATCTCATCATCCCTACACATTCCATATACATGTGGAAGGGAAGTCAGAGATAGATGCTAGGACATAGCGATGAGGTGCATATATCTAGCTCATCATCGCATCAATCAATAAATGAGGGTAAGTAATACATAGTGGAAGAAATCGAGACTTTCGGAAGAATTCACTTTATACATGCGGATCATCCACGGTGAGGAGAGTTGGAAGGATCATCCCTAATCAATCAGTCAGCTTAAGCAAAGCGCTATGACTAAGATTCTCGTGGTAAGGAGAAACGGGCTGATAATCTTTCAAAGGAGTAGAGGAAGAGTCGAAACTATATATCTTATATTTTGCATTTAATATATAACTGGCTGTTAAATTCCCCCATCTTACTATATTCTATAAAGACTCAAGAGCTTGTTGGACATGGAGGACCACGGCGTGCAATTATGCAATAAATGTTATTGCAAATATCATTCCCTGATCTGAAATGAAGAATAATTAATTTGCATAATAGGTCCCTTAGTACAATTAGGTTTATATACCATGGCCATCATGATGATCATACAGCTATTGATTCAACTATTGAATCATAGAGGCCGGTGCTTGGATGAATATCTAAAGAGTTAGATTGAGGACTCATCAAGCACCGTCAAATGATTGTTAAGAGATGATCTCCAGCCTGAGTAGGAGACGGCAATCCTTTCTCAATTAGGATGGTATCTGACCGACCTCTTGATGTAGGTCCTCTGCATAGGAATAGAGATTCGGAGGTGTCAGATTAGTTAGGTCAAAGAGTTGACTTAACGAGATCGAGATAACCAAAGTCCTATATCGTATGTTGTCACGATACAGGAACGCATCCTCTGACCAGAGACAGATGTGTTACTATATATCTGAGTATGTACATTTGGCAGACCAATAGGTTGATGACCTAATCAAGGTCTATACACCGGTGCGCTGGTGTGCATATAAGGGCATATGAGTAATACAATCTCTCAAAGGGATCATACATGTTAAGTTACTAAACCGGAAGGCATGAGCTCACTCATGAGATATTGGGAAGAATCAAATTCCATGCACGGTCGTCTCGCTTTGGAAGCTTGGCTGAATTTGTAGGTTTGATACATACTTTTGGAAAGTATATGATCCAGACCTAGGTATGATATATGCTTTTGGAAAGTATATGATCGATACTAACTTCCAATGATCAAATGAGAAACTTACTGATAAAACCCTGAAGTAGACAGTGTAAAGTTGATCTAATACTTCAGAATTATTCCGAGTCTTCCAGTATGCAGGATGTACAGGTATTGGGAATACATGAGGGTGATGTGATCATAAACGATTGTATAACCATGACGCTTCCATTCCTAGGGAGTGATGAAACAGGTCTAGATTTTAGTGACTCCTCTCAGTAGAAAAGTAATCTTATCTTGGTCCAAATGTTGGACATCGATCTGAATGTGATTCAGATGCAATGAGAAGATTAGATTTGCGGTCTTCATTTAATCAGGCATATATGGGAGGCTCAAGATCTAGATTTGGGATGTGATCTCAATATCCAAGTCACTATACGTGGAACAATACAATCGCCATGTCCTTATCTCGAAGTATCCGCAGAGAAAGCGTATTATCCTTGAAAGGGTTCAGGATAATTTCATTGTTGATATAAGTATCCAAGCATTGAGAAAATGGATAATTAAATGTGATTTAATTATCATGAATAATATGAATTTGATTCATATTATAAGGAGAGTTATCTAAGATAACTAAATGTGATTTAATTATCAAAGATGTGAATAATGTGAATGTGATTCATATGATTTGGGCACATGAGAATAGAGATCCAAGATGATTAAATGTGATTTAATTATCATGGATATGAATAATATTGATAGCAATATCCATATTAGTCATATATATTATAAATGTGATTTATAATATATAAGATAGAGCTATTTTACATTTGTTAATTAAATGTTGATGTGAATCGGATTCACATTGGACAATTAATTGAAAATGTAATTCACATTTTATTTTGGGTTGTGAATATGATTCACAGGTTTCCAATGGCAAGATTGCAATATTCACAAAATAATTATGAATTATTTTTATAGAATAATTTACAGCAATATTTGTTGTAAAATTGGAGATACATGGAATAATGTAATCAAAGAAGATTACATTGGAGATGCTCCTTCCATATTAATAGGAGGGACGGTTACCGATTCCTCTTAGGAAAGGGAGGCCGTCCACTCCATATACATGGAAGGAGGCACTCTCCTTTCCATTATCTCCATATGTTGTTGATTTAATTTTGGGATTGATTTATATTGATTTATCAATCTAAATTAAATTAATTATTGTTGGTTTTTACCAACACAAATCTTGGCCATTAAAAGAAACACAATCAATGAGAGCCATTGGGTTTGTGTTGTCCATGGATTGAGATCCATAGATCCCAAAATATTATAAAAGAAGAGGCACCCCTTTGCTCTTCTTTAGACACGCACAAGAGAACACAAGTCTCTCTTTCTCTTTTTCTCTCTACACGCCCTCTCTCTCTCTCATGTGGCCATCCACCATGGATGCCCTAGAGAGGTTCTCCATCGCCGCAGTGTCGTCGTTATGCTGCCCGATCGTTTGTTCGTGGATCTCCGTCTCCTTCGATGCATCTCGCTCGTGAAGAAGACATCAGATCTTGTGTGTCGAGATCAGGAGATCCTTCGCTTGGATCATAAACACGGATTATGAGAAGCATGTGTTTCATCAACACGCTCGCAAGCATCTCCTCCGTCGGATCGAACTTGAGATAGGAGGTCTCTTCGTTTAGAGACTTGATCGCAACCATGCTTCAAGAGTTAACCCTAAAACTTGTTTGTGGTTTAGAGAAACGATCTGAGAAGTGTTCTTGGATCATGTGGTTTCGTCAGATGAAAATTTTTAAATTTCCATTGCATATAACGACTAGTACGACTAGTCGTTCTTCGTCGTATTCAATATGATGCCCACGCTTCCGTGATGCACTTAAGGATCTAACCATATCCTTCAGAGCTCGGTAAAGAAAATTAGTAGGCAAGGTATAGGACAGAGATAGAGAGGCCGAAGTGGGATTGTGTGGCTGTTCACGGGAGTTCCACCTGCTATAGTTAGCAGTTGAGGGGAAGGCAAGAGAGTCCTATTATTGAATGAATAGAGTGGAGTTTGAATTAGTAGAAGTACACTGGTTTTAGGAAAGCATGAGAAGAAGGAAGACCTGCTTTGATATTAGAGTAGTCTATCTCCATGGACTATTATTAAGATGAAGCCTTAGTTGTCTTCTTTATATACTATACAAAATTGCTGCTCTCTCATCTATCCCCTTTCCTATCACACTAGATAAGCCCTTGACGAGTTGTTTTCCCTAAACTCTTTGACGACTGGAAATAGCTGTTGACTATAGAAAGTACGAGGTAGGCAAACAATATATATAGTCAGTGCGAGGGTCCCCAGATGCTTTCTTCCATTCCCTGATTAGCTGAGGGAGAAAGGATGGTATAGAATACTCTCTCCCACCCCGTAGTATTTATTGAAAGAAGGCTCTTACATTCATATTTGTGATATTAGAGTGATGGTAGACTGCTACAAGAGGAAGGCACCGCTACAACTCCAGGAAGGTTGCTCACGGGATAGGAACTGAGGAGGTTTCACACGATCATCCTCCTGGCTCGGTTGTTGACCTAAACAAGGACAAGTGCTCTTTATGCCTTCCGAGTTGACCTCCCGAAGTCCTAATATATTAATAATTGGTGACCGCTCTTTCTTTCACACCCAAAGCACAACGCACTAGAGAGGAGGGTTGTCCAACTTCTTCCTCTCCATGTAAAGACATGACCAGCAACAAATATATAATGCAGCCTTCTTTCAGGTGAGGACGACTACTAACTATCAGCCCTGAGGTCGATTGAAGCAAGGGATAGAGTTAGGTAGGGCTACAGCACAAGAAAGCCAGTTCCTTCTCTTCGACTACCATATGAATATATATGCCCCCTTAAAATATCTAATTATAAAATCAAGCCTACTTTATTATAAACCTGGGGACATTGGGAAGGGGCTTATATGACATATAAGTTCGGGTGTAGGCTGTCTTCGAGGTGGATTAATTAGGGCAAGGCACGTAGGAAGGGAACATGCCCCATCTATGATGCATCTAAGTTCACTTGACGAGGAAGGGACGAAGGGCAGTGGTAATAACAATAAATAAGTTCGCACTACGTCTATCTATACTTCTCCTATATTTTTTATAAAGAAATTCTATATTTGATTTCTATATAAAGATGTTGTTAAATAATATGAAATATGTTGTTCAAAATGCTCGCATCCCCATTCTGACCTCCCTCTTATCCTTGATTTATTTTATGAGAATACCTTCTCCCTGTAGACTTTGCTCTAGTCCGGACCCCTCTAATGATGCACCTTGCTTTTGCCTAACTTTTTGGCCCTTTTTACACTCTTCCTTCTAAACTAGCTGCTCTCGCTTGACTCTTCAGTGAGCAAGCTTCAGGTGAGATGTCAAGTCTTTCTTGTGTTCTCTTTTGTGATACCTCCTTTCAACTAGTATATAAAATGCCCTAGATTATTTAATATTATGGAACGTCGAGGAACCAACCTCCTGTGGGTCTCAAGGGGATTCATGACTTTTTTCTGGTCCTGACGCCTCCCCTCTGAGTCTCCAGGGAAAAAGGCGTTGTACCTTTTCCTTTGAGTCTTTTCATGAGGGTGGATTTCATTGTTATAAGGATTTCCTGTGAACGAGGTCTCGTTGGTTTAGTATCAAAAGTGAGGAGAAGACAAACAAGAGGGTGTTTTGAAAGAGGTCTAGTTCCCCTAGTAGTAGAATCATTCATGAGAATTGGCAGCGTAGTGGGAATAAAGTGCTTAAGGTCATGTTGTTCCCCCCACAGCCAAGTGGGTTTTGATCACATCAAGGGTCCATCCGAGCACATATTTCTTTCTTGTCGCAACCTGCAGCACTCCAAAGGGTGCATTGAGAGGCTGAAGTGGAGGCGATCTTTGTCGGGTTTTCTAGTCAAATCATCCCTACCTGAAGTCCAAATCTTTATGGCTCCAGGATTGGGCGAGTCGCTTATTGCGTCAATGCCCAGTGGAGAGGTAATTCCCCATCAATTATATTCGAAAGTGAGCCCCGGGGCGAGGAAAAACTAAGGCATTTCAACCACTTTGCAAGCTAATTATCCCTATATCTTTGGGGGGAGGCATTACTAGGCCATGGGTCAGCTTCCTTTAGTTTTGTTCAGGGATTGACCCTTCACTTCGCTCTCGGAGGGGTTCCAGTCCTGTCAGAAAATCGGTGGAAAAAATGACGTAGATAGGAGTTCTCAGGTACGATAAAATATGGAAAGTGAATAACCAAGGGGTCCTGGAAGAGTTGGCTTCTTAAGACTATATTCCCTTTTAGTATAACCTCACCCGCTTTGTACTTTTACAGGCCCTGACGGGAAGGGGCCCGTCTCTGATAAAGAAAGTCAACTCGCTAAATATATTCATGAAAAATCTGGTCTGATGGCTCTTCTCCACTAACCACAAGGATATAAGTACTCTATATTTCATCTTCGGTGTCTGATGAATCCATGATTCATTAACTTTTCTGTCGTATTTTATCTTAAAACCATTAACAAATGTATGTAAATATTCATTAATTCCCATCTTTTATTAAAACTTCATTCATGAATAAATATTCACTTTTAAGCATCAAAATCATGTAAATAAATAAAGAACAAAGAAAAGAAAATAAGGCAGATTGGAGATATGTATATATGTACAATATGACTTATAAATATAAATATAACTGCAAGGTATATTTATAAACTAATCCTCGAGACCAAGTCAGCATGGATTGGTCGACAAACCAATAAGTAGGGAGAGATAAGGAAAGAAAACCCTAAAAAAATTTAAGACACGCTTCATATACTTCTCGCTATTTATCAAATAAATACAAAATTTCAATGATTTTCAATTAATTCATGACCAAACTCTTTTCTTAATTATTTCTAAAAATGTGTATAAAAATATAAAAATAAGTTAAAATTATTACCCTGTATATATGCCAAGAAATCCAGCTTTTAAATTGTCAAAATCTCAACTTACGAACATCATAACGTCTTCATACGAACTCCAATTTCATTCTACTCACCTTTAAAGTTCATAAAATAAAATTCTCTAATTAATAGAGGAAGTTTCATTGAATTCGGAGTCTGTTTGCAAAAAGTCGGTTTTGGGACCAAATGACAACGGGGTTTCTTGGCTATTTATTTTATGTAGAACATATTATTTATAGTTTTATTAATTTTATAATTTTTAATTATTTTCATGATCTTGTAAGTTAACTCTAATCTATTTCAGAATTTATGGAACTTATTTATTATTTTAATAAAATCCAAAACCCTAAATTATAAGTAAAAATGAACTAGATAACTTATACCTATCTTTATTAATATATGTAAATTAATTTATTAAATCCCTAACAATTCACACAACCCTTATTTATTATTCTAATAATTAAGAAAATATAAAACTAATATTTAATTTTTTATTTATTAAATTAAAAATCCAAAACCTAATTATCTATACATATTTATTAATATAATATTTATATTTCGAATAATATTTATTATTTATAAAAAGTAATCATTCTATAATTAAGATAATTTAATTATCTTCATTTCTTGTTTTTATACCTATTTAAAATAATGTTATTAAATATTTAATATTGAATTTATAAGCCATTTTATACATCTGGCCTACCAGGTGCTGACACGTGTCAGCACCTGGTTCATCTTCTCCAAGAAGCTGGTACTGCAGTTGTTCCACCCGGCCTTCTTCACCAAATTTTCACGCACGCATCTTAACCCCTTCCGACGATTTAAACCCTTGGATCGACTCTCCTAACAACCAAGATTCACGGCCACCCTTCGATTTAACGTGGAGCTCACGAAAACTCTCTATATAAATCTCCACAGTTTGCAAATTCCAACTAACTCCTATAACCACCTGAAGCCCAGGCATCCAGTGGCCGACCCCATCCTTCCCCTCTCGATTCCGGCCATCCTAGGAGGTAACAGCTCCACTTCGTCGTCTCGCGTGGAAGAAGGGAGATCGGAGGAGGTTCCAAGGTGATCACTCCACCTTGCGCGCATCCAGCTCCAGCGAAGATCGACCGTCGAGCAACCATCTGAGGTAATACACCTCTACATTCACAGATCTACACATCCACCTTCGTCAAATTTCTTCTCGATCTTCGTGCCACGATTAGCGTGGCAAATCACATCACTAATTAGTCTAACCATCCATCTTAGACGCCCAATCTTCAAATTGTTCGAAGTCATTCACAAATCGAATCAAATATTGTCTTCGTTTTTGTAACAATTCTCACATCCACTTATAAGATGGGAAAAACCATTTTTATCTTACAAAAACTTTAATCCATTGGCTGATTTGTCGCAAATCGAGCACGCACATGCATTCTTTGCAGGATTATCTTTCATCTGGAGCAGTTACGAGTCATCTGGACTCTTTAATCAACGCGGAAATCATCATCAAAGAAGGCGTAACAACCTGGGAATCATTACCATCTCAAATGGAATGCCATCTTCACCGGTCGATTCCCGCCGCTCTCAATCGTCTCCGACCGACGTCCACCGCGGGCGAGCTCGAGGGTCGGAGGAGCTACCCCTCTGGCCCCGGTGGAGACCGCAGTCCATCGCCAGTTGCCCGTGATAAATCGGAGAAGGAGCACCTGCATCAACAACTCAAGAACAATCAAGAACACTTGGGCTACAGGCTTGCGACGCGTGGCATCTGCGGACGGTTCAGATCGTGCCTCACGATATAATATCGACCATTTAGATGAAGTGGTAGAAATTTTGCACAAAAATCCCAGAGGACTTCCAGGATTTACAGAGTGCTCCAAAGTTTTCCAGAATTTACATTTACGTCCCCATCGTAGGGACCTAAATGTAAACTTTCATATTTTCATTTCAGAACAGTCCCTACCTGAGGACCTTTTTGCATAACTTTGATATTTTTTTCTGCTTTTATACCCCTGGGCTGTAGGGGAACTGTTGGGCATGTGAGCCCATGGCGAGCCATTATGCAATAAATGTTATTGCGAATATCATTCCCTGATCTGAAATGAAGAATAAATAATTTGCATAATAGGTCTCTGTACAATTAGGATTATGTACCATGGCTATCTTAATTATCATACAACTGTTGATTCAATTATTGAATCATAGAGGCCGGTGCTTGGATGAATATCTAAAGAGTTAGATTGAGGACTCATCAAGCACCGTCAAATGATTGTTAAGATGTGATCTCCAGCCTGAGTAGGAGATGGCAATCCTTTCTCACATAGGCTGATATCTGACCAACCCCTTGATGTAGGTCCTCTGCATAGGAATAGAGATTCGGAGGTATCAGATTAGTTAGGTCAATGGGTTGACTTAACGAGATCGAGATAACCTAAGTCCTATGTTGAATGCTGTCACAGCATAGGCACGCATCCTCTGACCGGAGACAGATGTGTTACTATATGTCTGAGTGTGTACATTTGGCAGACCAATAGGTTGATGACCTAACCAAGGTCTATACACCGGCGCGCTGGTGTGCATGTAAGGGCATATGAGTAATACGATCTCTCAAAGGGATCATACAGGTTCACTACTGAACCGGAAGACATGAGCTCACTCATGAGATATTGGGAAGTATCAAATTCCGTGCACGGTCATCTCGCTTTGGAAGCTTGACTGAATTTGTAGGTTTGATATATACTTTTGGAAAGTATATGATCAAGACCTAGGTATGATATATGCTTTTGGAAAGTATATGATCGATACCAAATCCCAATGATCAAATGAGAAACTTAGTGATCAAACCCTGAAGAAGACAATATAAAATTGATCTTGATCTTCGGGTTGATCATGGGTCTTCCAGTATGCAGGATATACAGGTATTGGGAATACCTGAGGGTGATGTGATCATAAACAATTGTATATCCATGACGCTTCCATTCCGAGGGAGTGATGAAATAGGTCTGGATTTTAGTGACTCCTTCCAGTAGAGAAGCAATCTGATCTTAGTCTAAGTGTTGGACATTGGTCTGAATGAGATTCAGATTCAATGAGAAGATTAGATTTGCGGTCTTGATTTAATCAAACATCTGTGGAAGGTCCGTAAGATCTGGATTTGAGATGAGATCTCAACATCCAAGTCATTATACGTGGAACAATACAATCGCTCTGTCCTTATCTCCAAGTATCTACGGAGAAAGCACATTATTCTTGAAAGGGTTCAAGAATAATTCATTTGATGAAATACATATCCAAGCAAGAATAACTTGATGATTAAATGAGATTTAATTATCAAGCTTAATATGAATATGATTCATATTGTGAGAATGATTATCCAAGATAATTAAATGGGATTTAATTATCAAGGATTAGAGAATGTGGATATTATTATCCATAATATTTGTGTATTGTAAATATGATTTATAATATACATATATTCAAGAGAGAGAAATTTAGTAAATAACATTTGTTAATTATTAAATGTGGATTGGATTCACATTTGTTAATTAACTAGAAATGTCGTTTACAAATTAGTTTGGGATGTGAATATGATTCACATATTTTCAATGGCATGATTGAAATATTCACAAATTAATTTGGAATTAATTTGGTGAATAATTTTGTGATAATAGTTATCACAAATTATTAAGAGATAATATGATATAATAAAAAGGAGACAATAAGCCCCATTTTAGGAGGCTACATTATCTCTATTTTATTATCTTGATAAATCTCTTAATTAATTGATTTATGTTAAATTGAATTGTGTTGATAATGTTGCAACATATATTTAATTTAATTATAAATAAATGTTGTTGGTTTTAACCAACAACAATCATAACCATTGATTTTGCATAGACCATGCCTGTCTGTTGGATCTATGTGTCCCATGGATTGAGATCCATTGGATCCTAAACTAATATAAAAGAAGGGCTAGGGTAGCCTTCCAAGGTACATGATTAAGAGTTGTAAAAGGTTACAACTCTCTCTCTCTCTCTCATATTCTCGCCCTCTCTCTCCTTCTCTCCTCCAAAGGATGGCCGTCCATCTTATGTTGAGAAAGGAGAGACTCTCGGCTTCTTCTTCGACGACTCGAGGATCTCCTACTTCTTTGGAGTTTCTTACTCGAAAGGAAGACGATGGATTTAGTTTGACGAAATCGGGGGAGCCATCGCTTGGATCTTCATCGAGGATTGCGGGAAGGAACGTGACTCATCATCACGCCTGCAAGTGTGTTCTTCGTGGATCGGACTTAAGACAGGAGGATCTCTACTTTGGGATCTCACGATCACAACCACGCTTCAAGAGGTATTCCTTATACTTGGTGGTTTGATGAAACGATCCGAGAAGTGTTCTCGTGATCATGTGGTTTCATCTTTAGTTTTAAAATTTTTAATTTCCGGTGCATCTAGCATCTAGTGCGACTAGTTGCTCCGATTGCATACGATGCGATCAACACGCTTCCGTGATGCGCTTAAGGATTCTCAATATCCTTCAAGTGGTATCAGAGCCAGGTTGAATAAGGTTTTGGATATGATCCATAGACCTTAGACGATTTGGTTCTTGAAAGAGTTGTGAATTTTTTACTGCATTTCAATTTTCGCACCTCTGTATAATTGATTTTTTCGGCACTATTTAAAATGTTTAAACACGAAATTTTCAATTGGATTTTGTTCCCCATTAAACAAGGAAACCATAGGACTTGAGTTTACTAAATTTGGACTTCATTTGCTCAAGATATGTCTTTTTGAATATGACTATATTCATTGTTGCGGGAACTGCAGATTTAAACGTGATTAATGAGAAAATTACGGTTTTAATCCACCTTTAAATGCGTGAATTATCACTTGGGATCTTTAATAAATCAAATAGGCAATCTTAGGAAACTGAGTTTGCATTTTTTGGATTTAAATTGATCAAGATTAGTTAATTTTAGTGATTGAGGGTCACTGCTGGAAATTAACATTTTTTGATCTTGAACCTTGTGATAAGTCATTCAATTATCATGATGAAAATTAATTGTTAATTTTCTGGAATAATTAGTGATAAATATTTGTGAAATATTTAAAGAGATAATTATTTCATTGAATGACATTTGCCTAAACCACAATGATGAGATAATAGATCTTGATCATTGATTCATCAACAAACATTGATTTCATGAAAAACCATAGCTTATCCTACAACAGTTGTAGGACAACATTTACATGAAAAACCCTCTTTCTTGAATAGGATTGAGGATTTTTTTAGCAAATCTCCTTATAATATAATCAAAATTGTTTTGATGTATATTATATGGTATAATTCCGGTTGAAAAACCGATGAGCATCTCAAAGTACATGATGATCTATCTGGTATTATCCCTTCCCGAGGCGGATGTCGTGCCTAGTCGGAGAGCATTGGGGTCGCGGGTTGCAACGTATGTGGTCCGTCCCACTCTCGTCGGTACTGGCCATGACAGCGGGTAGGGACTGTATAATGCCGGAGAAAGTCAATGTGTATTTTTCTACTTATTAAAATTCGAATAATACGTACTTTGAGAATATACCTACTATTCAAGTAAAAGACATGTTTGTTTATTGATGATTGTATTAATGATTAATTTAATGTGATTAAATTAATTATATCCAATAAACACTCTATTTTTTAATAGATATGTATTTTCCCTTGGAAGAATTAATTATGTGAATATGATTCACGATAATTAATTACAATTTGAATATGAGGTGGAGGATCACATAAGTGACATCCATGGTCTCCCGTCAAGGCAAAGGATTCCGTCGCCAGTTGTTGTATATAGGAGACACATGTCCGAAGTGACAGATCCTATATATGCTTTAATTGGATCGGGTTCTTTGCTTCTCGAAAGAGTAAGGCCGTATACGTAGTGACCCCAATATCGGGTCCTCATATTATTGGGGCGATATTGGATTGCGTATAGCGAATATTAAGCATGTTGACGGTTGGTTCAATTAATGACGGGTCAACATCATCTTAGGGGTGGTGGGTCCGGGTGTTAAAGACCGAATTGGGAAATGCAAGTTGGACTTGCAATGCGGAATGTGTTCCCGCTTCTTTTTATCCGAGTTGTAGATTCTCATATTATTGGGATGCAACAAAGATAAGGAAGGAGATCCCAGATCTTGCTTGAGATATAATGGTAAGTATATCTCTTACATTGAAAGTGATTAAGGGAATGAACTTTCATTGTTGACAAGGCAAGACAACTTTGATATAAAAATTCCTAAATCAAAGTAAAATATGTATATATACTATATATACCCTTATGCAAATTTCTTATTTCAGATAATCCTTCATTAAACCCACTCAATATTATACTCAATAATAACTAGTAAAATATCTTGGATTGGACTCATGATCCAAATATTGTACTTACAATTGAACACATAATGTATGTGGTTCAAATGTGCAAGTTCCCTCAACATAATGAGGAAGGACAATTAAATAAGACAATAAGACATCACCTTAGGGTTTGTATGTCTCGATAGTCTTGATCTTTCATCGAGTGTACTTTGGAAGTGACATGTCGATGGTGATCGTAATTGTCGAATAATCCTTATAAAATAAAAGAAGATATTTTGGTATATATATGTGCTCTAGACATTTAATCATGAATGACATGGTTCTCTGCGTAATGCAGAATGGTGGATCGAAAGAGATGATGTATTCAAAATGTTTGAATACCTACCTGAACCTAAGTCTCCAAGAGTTAAGATAAATGTAGTTATGATGAGTGTCATCATTCTACTATCTATACTCAAGTCATTCATGAAGCTTCATGATATTCATATTGTATGAATTTACTGAAGCATGTATAAATGTTGAAATGCTCTTTTATTGAAATCTTCTGAATTCAACATAAGAGATTCTTTGTCTTGAACAATGGTTGTTTATAGACGAAGAGAGCACAGTGGAAGCATGGGTCGGACCCGAGTAAGAAGGAAAGTCAAAGAGTTGACCTACTTCTGTGACTTCCATATCACATCCAAAGAGTTGGATGAATGCCAATACTGCAATAAGTTGATGTGTTGATAGTATGACTATCAAATCTGTCTAAAATCCTTAGTGAAGGACTCAGATAAAGCATCAGAATAATTTACATATAATCATTGACTCTGACTTTCTTATTTCATAAGATAAAGTTTGACAATTGTATCCCAATCTTCTAATGACATTTGCAATCGGTTGCATATATATATATATTAGAAGATTAGAAATTTGATCTTAAGGTTTAGTAATCTACATGGATGTTGATGTAGTTGTTGCAACAATCTCTGTTAAATAGATAGACTTCATATTCTCAGTGGGAGAGCCCTTAGTCTTGGAGAATGTCTCTATGACATAGATAGTAGAGTACACTCATTGTTTGTTTCTAAATGTTGGAAATAAACATGAATTCTAAGATAGAACGATCATAAAGAGTTATGATGGAAATATTTCAGTTAGTAATCTAACATCTAGTGGACTCCACAAAATTAGAAAATTAATGAATGGTTCATTAGGATTTCTAATACTGAAAATCAAACCTTACAAGATCAATAGGAGGATGAAGATCATTTGACAATGATCTGGCATCAAGCTTTGGACATTTGTCTGTTGATTTGATCAATAGACTAGTAAGATATGAAACCTTTAGAATGTCTAAAATTTCAAATCTTACATACTTGGGAATATTGTATTCAAAGTAAAATGTCCAATACACCCTTCTCTTAGGAAAGGTGCAAGATGTCAAGGTATTCGGGGTCTCATACATATTGATGTATGTAGATCATCTATATCATAGTGAACATTATGGATATGTGATATCTATTTATGATATGAGATTTCTTCTCTTCACCTGAGAAACCTTTGAAATGTTCAAAAATTTCATAATTTTGATTTAGAACCAAAGTTTGAAGGAAGATTAAATGAATTTGATCTAACCAAGGTAGCAAGTACCTATTAGATAAAATTCAAAGAATACCTTATGGAGATATGAATATCATTTCTATCTCACTCCTCATGATAAACCTGAACTCAATAGAGTTGTAGGGAGATACAATTGGATCATGTGTGACAAGATTTGATCAATGATGAATTTTAGCATAATTATCCCCTTAGTTTCCAGGTATATATGTGTAGTAGAAACTACAATATATATCCTTAATAAGGTTCCATGCATGTAAGCTGGAATCTAGCACTTGAAAGTGCTACTTCATTAGGATAGTAAAGGATGGTTTTGGATACCTACTTTATGACCTTGAGATTCTTAAAAGATCTTATTTCTGAGAATGTGATTCTTGGAAGATTGAGACTCTTGAGAATCAAGATGAAAATGAAGTGAAGGAACTCATTTAATCTTAAGAAGATAATGAGGCTCCTGAAATCGGGAACTAAAAGAACAATTAAGGATGAAACATTAATACCTCTTCAAATGAGTTTGAGGATGTATTCCATGTGTCAGCTAAGTCTGACAATGATCGGACTTCATGTGATGAAGCTTATGAGGATCATGACATGGAAAGATGGATATTAGCAATAAAGTCTAAAGTAGACTTCATATACAAATGTTGTATATGGACCCTCGAGGATCCACCTATATGGGTAAGACCCATAAAGGTGTAAATGAATCATCAATGAGAAAGGGAACCTAATGAGAAGGTAGATACCTTCAAAGCTCGGTTCGTAGCCATGAGCTATACACCGAAGAGAAGGCATTGCTTGCAATGAGACTTGCTCTTCGGAAACCATGCTTGAAATCATCGGAATATTGCTAACCTTAGCTACACAACTTGACTATTGCATCTTCAGGATGTAATTCAAGATTGCATTCCTCTGAAAAATACCTCTCTGACGATATTCACATGAAGTAGCCCCAGGGCTTCATGTTTGGGGAAAGTAAGGTGTGAAAGCTAAAGAAATCCTTCTGTGGACTCAAATAAGCTTCTTGTTGTTGGAGCATAAGATTTGATGAAATCATAAATGTTATGATTTCAGATAAAATCTTGATGTACCATGTGAAGCTTAGTGGGAGTTCCATTGTGTTCATCGTGCTAAATGTAGATAATATCCTAATCATTTGGAATGATATAAGGATGATAATAAGTGTTTTATGATCTGGCTATCCCATACCTTGAGATATGATCTCAAGAATACCTCTTAGATCTTAGTTCTGAAGTTGTTCAGAAGCAAAGAAAAGAAGGTATTGGGACTGTCACATTTGTAGTACACCTTGGACATATTTCATTCTTGGAAATTCCAAGAAAGGCTTCCTTCCCTTGAGATTTGGTACTGACCTATCTACAAGGATAGCACCTCAAAGAGTTGAGGAAGTGAATGCTAGAACTGCTTGCACATGTGCATCAGTTACGAGAAGTTGTGTGTGCTAAATGTGTACAAAAGCCAGATATCTGCCATGCAGTGGGAGTAGTAAAGTGTTGTTAATCCTACTATGGAGAGATATAACACTTGATTGCAGTAATAACAAAATAGATGACAAGATTTTTTGAGATAGTGATCTCAAAGTCATATCTTCAAAAGCTTAAGACTTTATAGATAGAGATCTAAAAGGTCTTAACTGTGGATACCTTAAGAGATAGTGATCTCCCGGAATAAGGGTATTCTGATAAGGATTATGAAAATACTTGTTATAATAGTTATTGAGCAATAGTGTCAAGGACACTGTAATTGCTTTGACTAGATTGAGTATTGGTTGCATTAGATGCAACATTCACATTGGATGCGAGCACTGTTACCTAGGTATATGCAAGTGCCGTAAAAGGACTTGGCATAGTCTTTTGGGAACAGAGTGACTGATCAGCTTACCTAGCTATTTCTAAATAGCCTATGATTGTCACATGAGTATGGGTTTAAATGATTAGCCCATTAATGGCTCTTTGGGCTAGTGGGAGATTGTTGGACATGTGAGCTCACGGCGAGCCATTATGCAATAAATGTTATTGCGAATATCATTCCCTGATCTGAAATGAAGAATAAATAATTTGCATAATAGGTCTCTCTGTACAATTAGGATTATGTACCATGGCTATCTTAATGATCATACAGTTGTTGATTCAATTATTGAATCATAGAGGCTGGTGCTTGGATGAATATCTAAAGAGTTAGATTGAGGACTCATCAAGCACCGTCAAATGATTGTTAAGATGTGTCTCCAGCCTGAGTAGGAGATGGCAATCCTTTCTCACATAGGCTGATATCTGACCAACCCCTTGATGCAGGTCCTTTGCATAGGAATAGAGATTCGGAGGTGTCAGATTAGTTAGGTCAATGGGTTGACTTAACGAGATCGAGATAACCCAAGTCCTATGTTGAATGTTGTCACAGCATAGGCACGCATCCTCTGACCGGAGACAGATGTGTTACTATATGTCTGAGTGTGTACATTTGGCAGACCAATAGGTTGATGACCTAACCAAGGTCTATATACCGACGCGCTGGTGTGCATGTAAGGGCATATGAGTAGTACGATCGCTCAAAGGTATCATACAGGTTCACTACTGAACCGGAAGACATGAGCTCACTCATGAGATATTGGGAAGTATCAAATTCCGTGCACGGTCGTCTCGCTTTGGAAGCTTGACTGAATTTGTAGGTTTGATATATACTTTTGGAAAGTATATGATCAAGACCAAGGTATGATATATGCTTTTGGAAAGTATATGATCGATACCAAATCCCAATGATTAAATGAGAAACTTAGTGATCAAACCCTGAAGAAGACAGTATAAAATTGATCTTGATCTTCGGGTTGATCATGGGTCTTCCAGTATGCAGGATGTACAGGAATTGGGAATACCTGAGGGTGATGTGATCATAAACGATTGTATATCCATGACGCTTCCATTCCGAGGGAGTGATGAAACAGGTCTGGATTTTAGTGACTCCTTCCAGTAGAGAAGCAATCTGATCTTAGTCTAAGTGTTGGACATTGGTCTGAATGAGATTCAGATTCAATGAGAAGATTAGATTTGCTGTCTTGATTTAATAAAACATCTGTGGGAGGTCCGTAAGATCTGGATTTGAGATGAGATCTCAACATCCAAGTCATTATACGTGGAACAATAAAATCGCTCTGTCCTTATCTCCAAGTATCTACGGAGAAAGCACATTATTCTTGAAAGGGTTCAAGAATAATTCATTTGATGAAATACAAATCCAAGCAAGAATAACTTGATGATTAAATGAGATTTAATTATCAAGCTTAATATGAATATGATTCATATTGTGAGAATGATTATCCAAGATAATTAAATGGGATTTAATTATCAAGGATTAGAGAATGTGGATATTATTATCCATAATATTTGTGTATTGTAAATATGATTTATAATATACATATATTCAAGAGAGAGAAATTTAGTAAATAACATTTGTTAATTATGAAATGTGGATTGCATTCACATTTGTTAATTAACTGGAAATGTCATTTACAAATTAGTTTGGGATGTGAATATGATTCACATATTTTCAATGGCATGATTGAAATATTCACAAATTAATTTGGAATTAATTTGGTGAATAATTTTGTGATAATAGTTATCACAAATTATTAAGAGATAATATGATATAATAAAAAGGAGACAATAATCCCCATTTTAGGAGGCTACATTATCTCTATTGTATTATCTTGATAAATCTCTTAATTAATTGATTTATGTTAAATTAAATTGTGTTGATAATGTTGCAACATATATTTAATTTAATTATAAATAAATGTTGTTGGTTTTAACAACAATCATAACCATTGATTTTGCATAGACCAAGCCTGGCTGTTGGATCTATGTGTCCCATGGATTGAGATCCATTGGATCCTAAACTAATATAAAAGGAGGGCTATGGTAGCCTTCCAAGGTACATGATTAAGAGTTGTAAAAGATTGCAACTCTCTCTCTCTCATATTCTCGCCCTCTCTCTCCTTCTCTCCTTCAAAGGATGGTCGTCCATCTTGTGTTGAGAAAGGAGAGACTCTCGGCTTCTTCTTCGACGACTCGAGGATCTCCTTCTTCTTCGGAGTTTCTTACTCGAAAGAAAGACGATGGATTTCGTTTGACGAAATCGGGGGAGCCATCGCTTGGATCTTCATCGAGGATTGCGGGAAGGAACATGACTCATCATCACGCCTGCAAGTGCGTTCTTCGTGGATCGGACTTAAGACAGGAGGATCTCTACTTTGGGATATCACGATCACAACCACGCTTCAAGAGGTATTCCTTATACTTGGTGGTTTGATGAAACGATCCGAGAAGTGTTCTCGTGATCATGTGGTTTCATCTTTAGTTTTAAAATTTTTAATTTCCGCTGCATCTAGCATCTAGTAGGACTAGTTTCTCTGATTGCATACGATGCGATCAACACGCTTCCGTGATGCGCTTAAGGATTCTCAATATCCTTCAGGAACTTTGGACGTATTTTTGACATCATTTTTCGTAGTTTTTCTTAGGGTAGTTACGCAACTACCCCAGCAAGGTTTTCAGTAATTTTTGTGTATTTTCGACGTGTTTTCATCGTGTTTTGATTCATCGCTAATTGACTTCGTTTTGATTTGATTTTGTGTGTTGTTCGAGCCCATTGCTCGATCGCTTTACCTACTATATATTATCATCTATATTTTAACTGTCATTCACATATTATATTGTAGGTAAATTGTGTGAAAAATATAGCTTTGAAAAATCAATAAAAAATGGGAAAATATAAAATCAAATAAAATCTTAAAAAAACCAAAATTCCATAAAAATTGTCATGTTTCCTAGATCGCATTAAGAAGAGATAAAATAATCACAAAATATATTTTCTCTAAAAATTTCAAAATATACTATTCTTCCTCCTTGTGTTCGACCCGGCACACTCACCTGGCTAAATAATTAGTGTAAAGTTTTTCTTCAAAAAAAACGATCTTTGTTTGATCGACTAGGATCTCTTTGCAGTTTTTTTACACCGACAACCTTTTCATCTAAAAGCCGCAATCGGATCCGAGCCACATCAAAATGGCACCGTTGCCAGGAGGCGTTAGTGTATTTTGATTTTTTTTACATCTTTTGTGATTTTATTTTCTCTCTTTTTATTATTTTTCGTAGTTTTTCTTCGATTTTTCTTACGGCTTTTCTCAACTCGTTTCTCGATTTTCTTTAGCCGCTAACTAATTTTTGCAGGGCCTGTAGTATCAACCGTCTTCTTAGGAAGCCGAGTCAATTGAAAGAGCAGAGGCTGATTCTTTCTTTACGAGTCGGCGGCAGAGGCCAGAAATTAATTAGTGTAATTTTGTAAAAGAGAGAGAAAGAGAGAAAGTTGTATTGAACTCTAGTAGAATGGGGTCCACTAAGGACATCGTGACTTGTACCTTCCCCCCCATTTTTTCGGGGATCATGAAAGGGGTCTGATTCACCGAGTACCGTGTACTCGGGGGATCAGGGCACTGATGAATCTGTGATTCATCACATCAAAAGTCAAAAATAGAGCCTTGTTCCTGAGAAAATAGAGGCATATTTCCTTTTATCTTGCATAAATAACACTCATGCATGCATTCATAAATTCATGCATTTTAGCAGCTCATCTGCATTTAAATAAGAATGCCAAAAATCCCTTGTAAAATACATCTTCATCAAATAACTTCTTCTCTATAATATATATGTATATATTCCTTAATACCATAGGGAAGAATGCCTAAAATCACCCTTGTAAAATAGCCCAAATATCCTGAGAACCCTTGTACATTAAAATACACATAAAGCCCTCATACAAACCCCTAATTGGGTCTACTCACTCTTAGAATACTACATATTAAAAGACCTTCAAAATGAGACTAATTTCATTGCAATTGGAGCTTGTATGAGAAACTTGGGTTTTTGGGTCATGTTGTATACTACATATGTATATTTATGTATCTTTGTATTTATGAACCATATTTGACCTCATCTCCGTCTTTGGTCAACATGAAACTTGTAGATCTCATCAAGATCTACAACTTTCATGTTTTGAGTTTTTCCAAATTCGGCCTCCTCTTCTCTCTACACGTGTTTTCCCTTCCAGCCATTCACAGCAGGCCACGTGGCGCCCTCTGATTGCGCCACGCGGCCCGCTGCCCTTTGTCTGATCCGCCTTCGCCCCCCCACCGTTGGATCGCGCCTCAGATCCAACGGCCCCTCTGTGACCACGTGCGCTCACTCCCTCAGCCGTCCGATTATCTCCTACTCCTCATCACCACCATCCGTTAGCGCCGCACTCTCAGCCCTCCACGTGGCGTCATCTACGCCGCTCGATCGCGCCCCCGATCCTCTCATCACAGCCGCCCACCTTCCAGCGAGTCTCGACCATCAGATCGACTTCCCCCCTTATATCTCAACCATCCGCTCGCACCGCTCTACAACGCGCCACGTGGCCCCCGTCAGAACCCTTCATCTGGGCATCCTTGATCTAATCCAAGACGTCCCTTTGCACTTCGATCTGGCCGTTGGATCACGAGATCCAACGGCCAGGACCTCGTCTCCTACCTCTGGCAACCCTCTCTCCCACGATCTCCGCCTTGCGGGAGGGGCTGCCCCTTCCTATTCTTGGCCGCACTCTAGCCACCTTCTTCGACCACCATCACCTCCACGTTCATCGCCACTCGTCCCTCTCCCTCGCCAGCTCCCTCAAACACCACCATCTCCGCCACACTCGCCCCACGATAGCCACCAACTTCGCCACTCACCCACTCCAGCCGTCACCTTCACCCTTTAAATACCCCCCCTCCGGCCACCTTCATCCGCATCCGCCACTCCAGGAGAAACCCCCGAGCTCAGAGCTCTCAATTGGTGACAGCAATTGGCCGTCTCTTCGAGCGAAGACAGGCGTCTTCTCCGGCGAGATCCACGGCATCTCCGCCGTGTCGCAGCTGCCTTCCGTGACGCTGCACGAGCTCGGGCGATCGCCGGCCCTCGAGCGACGACCTGGACCTCAAGCAGGAGGCCCCATCCCCAGGTGAAATTCCCTCCATTTCTTCTCCGATCTTGTTCTTCTTTTTCCTCTATTTTCTCTGCTTTTATTCGTCGTCCACGGTCATCTCCGCGCCTCCTCGACACTCCGATGAGCTTCGCGATGAAGCTCTGATCTTCGCTGGCATCTTTACACCTTCAGATACCCTATTTCACCAGCCATCGACCTACAGCTCCACCACCTGGCCGGAGCTCCGACACCCGACCACCTCCCTTCGCCGCAGGCCTCTCCGATCACTCCAATCACTTCCACAGACGCACGCACGAGCCTCGGCTATACGTCTAACACTTGCAGGTACGCCTTTGATCATTGGCCGGAGCCTCGTCGGAGCTTTCCTCGAGCTTCATCGACTCAGAGCTCCAGCCCTCCTCCAGTCATCCAGAGACCACCGGAGGCTTCGCCTTTCACTTCCGAGTCTTCCGAGCTCGGTGGGAGCTGACGGAGCTCATCACCTGAGCTTGGCAGCCGAGGCGGAGCTCAGCAGCCTTCACCGGAGCGCAGCCATCTCCTCCGCAGGCGGCGGAGGCCCGTTGAAGGAGAAGAAGCAGTCGCCGTTCGATCATCTGATCAAACGGTCCTCGCCTCGCCACGCGTCCCTTCGCCGCCCTCGTCCTCGACCGTCGATCACACCTCAGATCGGACGATCCTCCCGCTGCCACGCGTCTTCACCGACACCCCTTGGATCCATCTTGATCCAAGGGCCTTCAGGCCGCCACGTCGCCCTTATCCGAGCCTCGGCCTCCAAGCCTAGGCTCGGGTAACCCGAAGCTGCTCCGAGGCTATCCCGAGCCTCCAGAGAACCCGAGCTTCACTCCGAGCCTGCGACGCCCTCCGAACCTAGGCCGCCTCACGTGAGGAGCACGTGCGGCCTGGGTTATTTGCACCGACGCCCCTGGAGCTTTCACAAATTGCAAAAAGGCCCCTGTGAAGCAGACATCACGTGAGGAGCACGTGGTTCGTGGAAAAATTGCATAGAAGTCCTGCATATTATAGGTAATTGCATTTTAGTCCCTGTCAGCATATTTACTTATTGAACTTTTATTTTCCAGTATTGCATTTACACCCTTATGTTTGCACGTGTCCATAGCATGCATTTTTCATCATTTTGAAATTCTAAAAATTGCCAGTTGTTGAGAATTTTGTCCTCTATCAGTTTGTACACGTGTCTGAATTTTGTTGGCTTAATTGAATTATCAATGAATTAATTGGTTCATTGGTGACATATTTTGCCCAGTGATGCCTTTTGATTTTTAATTAAATATCAGTGCCTTCAAAAATCACCAAAAATTCACAGTAGCTTAAGGTCACCATTTTCAACACTCCATAAAAATTTCATATCATTTGCACGCATAACGAGGCCTCAATAAATAGTTTAGTGATCTTCTTTAATTAATTTTAATTAATTCATTTCACAGTGAATGTAAGTTCTGTCAATTTTCCTAGGTCCCTAATCATTAGACCCTCCTAGGATAATTTTAGTTCTTGGAAAAATTGTGATTTGATATTTATTAAAAATTAAACACTGAAAATCACTCTGTCTGTTTGTTTAATTCACAGAAAATTTATTTTGAGTCGAAAAATTCCAAAAAAATTAGTGTAGGTCATTTTCATCATAAATAATCATCTGGCCAATTTTCATTATTTTTGGACTTCGTTTGATACATCAATTAAATTTAAAGTTAAATTGGCTAAGACTTGTCTGCATATGTCTGCATAAGAAATAAAAAGACCAAAAAATTTGACCCTCGAAACATCAACACTTGAAAATTGCTGTAATCCACCTAAGGAGACAGTTGCCTCCCTGAGATCGACCTTGGACTCCACCAAGTAAAAAAATATCACCGCTTAAAATTGACCCAAAATCTGACTTAAGTGGTTTTTGATCAACCTCCCGCATCCGACTGCAACGAACACTTAAAATTAATTTGGACCATTAATTTGACCGAATTAACTAAGGGTGCGGGAGCGCTCATCAGGCACCCACCGCGATTTTCTCACATCGACGGTTTCTCAGCGGCTTTTTCAAGGATAGGTGCTTCCTTAGGAGTTTTCTTTTATTCTATCTGATTGTACTTACGTAGTTAGTCTTAGGACTTGCAACCTAGGTGCATGATTTTAGGATTTTCATAAAAAGAAAATAAAAAAGTAGACGTTTGTTTGAAAAAACTCAAAAAAATATAAAACCCCAAAATAAAATCGGGACTGTTAATATATCGGATCTAAAAAACAAACGTAAGGTTCATTTGAATTGGGAGAGTCATCCCCGCACATTTTTTTCAGAGTGCGCGATTGAGAGACGACCCTTAAATATAAACATGTTTTCTTTCAAAATACTACTTAGTCCATACACCTGATCACTACTTTTCAGTGGGTACACTCGAGTAGCCGGAAACGGTCCGAGTATACTTAGCAGAGTGGGGGATTTATAGGACACTACGTAAGGCTCCATCCTCAAGCGACACAGGTAGGAGGAAACGGTCCGTACTCGCCTCCATACTGGCTGCGAGCAAGTGGTTTTCTGTAAGGGCTCGAGACAGTATCTTGGGGAAAATTCGGGCACCTACCAGCTCGCATCAGCTCACGATTAATGAATATACTTGTTTGCTAATTGCAACCCTAAAACCGACAAGATAAAAGACCTAACTCTTACGGTCATCATCGGGTTGTGTTGGTGAAAATGGGGTTTGCTTTGTGTTTTCTTGCGGGGCGTGAGTTACGGCAGCTTTACGCACTTTTCCCTCTCTCTTGAATCATGAATCGTGCTCTCCCATTCTCTTGATATTGAATATGACGTCTCGACGGGTTTTCTGCTCAGACTCTGTGAGCTTTCGACCGTCCACCGTCATTCGTGCATCTTCACAAGCTTGGGATGACTCTCTTTCCAAGATGGTCCCATCTGATCTCGAGGAGAGTCAGACTCATACTCCCTCACCTCCTGGCTAGACTATTGAGGCAGACCCTTGTCTCAAAACATCATCGAGATATCCAGCGGAGTTTTCGTTGAGTTCTTACGAGAGCTTTTCTTTTCCAGAATATCTGAAGCAGATGGCTCGCGGCAAAGGACCAGCAGCAGACGAGAGGCCACCAATTGAGGAACATCATGACAGAAGACCAGATCCAGCCGTAGATGTTACGACATGTATTCTCAAGACTTTACAATAGATGAACATCTAAATTTGAGAACAGTTTAGAACTCAGAATGAGTTGCGGGCTGAGATAGTCGCGCTGCGAGCAGGGGTCGGGAACCATTTACCGCCTGCAATGGTTCCCGCTACTTTACGGAAATAATATGACACGGGCGCAAGAACGCTCCATCATTGGATTCGGCTACCGCCGAATCAAGGGCCATACGAATTAAGGTCGTCCTTCATCTCACTGCTTCCCAAGTTCTACGGGAATGCTACAGAGGACTCGTTTACCTTTCTGCAGCAATTCGAGATGATCTATGGTACAGCTAGTTATCCAGGAGTCACGCAGGAGGTTGTCCGCCTCAAAGCCTTTCCCTTCGCCTTGGTCGATAAGGCACTTTACGGGCTGAGTCACCTGGGAAGGGAAATTTCTACATGGGACGATCTGAAGTCCACATTATTGCATAAATATTTTCCTCTGGGGAGGACGAACATGATGAGGAGTCAGATCTCCAATTTTACGCAGCATCCGTATGAATCTTTCCATGAGGCATGCGATAGATTCAAAGATCTTACGGAGAGATGCCTGCATCATGAGATACCGTTAAAGGTGCTAGTACATAATTATTTTGGAGGACTCCAGCCGGACATCCAGGGGCTAGTGAGTGCCTTATGTGGCGGCAGCTATTTGAACAAGGATGCCGAGTTAGTCTGGGCCATCTTCGAAGGGATGGCTGAGAACTCGAGAGTCGTAGACTCTACTCGGGCATTTCAGAAAGCCCTCAGCCACCACATCACCGAGAGCATCACAAGGTGGCTAATATATCAGAATCTAAATCCAACACCAACATGGGTTTTATTAGTGAGACGTTAACGTTAGTGGATGTAATTCAGAAGCAAGTTCAGGACTTACAGTCGCTACGAGAGTTGGAGAAACTCTCATCTCTACCTCAGCAGTTGTGTGATCTTTCGAAGAAGGTTTCCGATCTTCAACTCCAGTACCAACAGAGCCAATCTTCTTCGACCGCACAACCTACACGGAGGATCTTACCCGCTCCACCCACCCTTTAGATTCACTACGTACAGAGCGAGCCAGAGACTCCGCAGATTGATTGGCATGAGGATCAGTCTCATGCCAATCCCGGTTAGAACACCAGCGCTGCAGATATGGAGGTTGAGTCGCAAGCCACTCTCGAGATTAACGGGATTTGGTATACTCTGATTCAGCAACCCAGTATATCGCATCAGCAGCAGCAGTACAGCCAATCGCAGCATGGACGTCCACACTTCCAGCACCGGCAGAATTACACGCAGCAGCAGTCTCACCAGCATGCTTATCAGAGACCACATTTATATCAGTACCCTACTAACCATTCACAGACATATCCTTATCAGCAGCCGTAGCAATCTTCCTGCACACCACAAAGATTCTCCCAACCGACCACTTCTCAGCAATACACTCCAAGGCAGGAGAGAGGAGCAAGCCAGGGCCACCACACCGAATCTGAAATGAATACACAGGCTCAGGCATTAAATCAAATCATGGATATGCTGAGTACGCTCCAGATTGCGCACAAGACAGAGATGGAGCAGGTTAATCGTCCTCTGGATGAGTTAACCGCGCCGAAGACCACGCTCCCAGCCCAGCCTCAGATGAACCCGAATAACAAGAGGAGGCATCCAGATCAGGTAGACAACACTACAGGTACGATCTCTTTTCCTGAATTTTTATCTAACTTCATTCATCTCAGGAGCGGTAGATCACCACGAGCACCTGCTGGAGTAGAGGAGTGGGCACTTGACGAGGAGCAGGAGCGAATCCATGAGTAGCTAGATTCTGATGCTGAGGAAGAGAACCAGCATATTGATGAGGACCATTATAGAGAAGGGAGCGATGCAGATACAGTTGACATGGACACTAGCAATTCAGACGATGATATCACGCCAGACCATGCATATACTCCTGCCAAAAATATATCTTCCCCTGTTTTAGAGAGTTTTGTACATAATTCTGAAACTCTCGATGTACAAGTTGATTCCAATATCAATAAAAATTCTGATTTTCTGATTTCTGACATTATTCCTTTTCCCGATGCTCTGTTTGGAAAAGGAAAGAAAAATAAAAAGAATGTTGTCACTCCAGCGATAGAAAGGTTACTAAAAGATCATATCTTTTTGAAGATCCCGCTTCATGATGCCTTAGTTCATTTTCCTACGCTTAAGAATCAATTGAAGAATTGATGTAACATGCGTAGGAAGAAGATATCACGAGTTGAGAAACATATATTGACCAAGGCAACTTCTTGTGCAATTCGGAACAAGGTACCCAAGAAGAAGAAAGATTCTGGAGCTCACTATGTCACTTGTCAGATTAGAGATGTCGCATTCTATCGTACTCTCTTAGATAATGATTCCTCGATAAATTTGCTTCCATCTTCTTTGCTTGATAAGCTTAAGCTAGGTCCTCTCTACAAATCACGAGCGATACTCCAGTTTGCAGATCGATCTGTAAAGATGCCTAAAGGTGTATTGAGGAACATTATTGTAATCGTGCAGGGCTTGCAGTTTCCAGTGGACTTTACCGTCCTAGACATGACATGCCCTACACAGTTACACCCTGCTCCAATCATTCTCGGGAGGTCCTTTTTGCAAACAGCGAGAGCACTCTTTGATTATGATGCTGGGAGAGTATCATTCCGCACAGACAATGGAGAGATATACATTGAGATGGAGAGAGGATGTAGCAGTCCTAAATCAGTATTTCATTTACTTCAAAGGACATCAGTCTTGCAGACGATTGCCAGCACATAGATGAGACACAGTTTCTTGATCTTGAGAGCATTTATTTTGATACCCACGATATCCTACACGAGGAGCGAATAGATCACATGGTACCTATTTCTTCAGATGATTGTTCACATACAGAGACAGATTTCATATCAGATTTAGATGAGCAGTCACTTGCAGTAGACATCTCAGTGCCGCATATGGAGAGTACACATATTACAGCACCAGAGTCAGTGATTACATTTCACAGATCATACAGTCTATACAGCATAGAGAGTCGGATGGTGTGATGCTTACACATATAGACACCTTCTGTAGTCCGACTCCAGAGACACATATTTCAGAAAAGAGAGCTATGCCACATACAGAGTTCACTTACAGAGGTGGCTCTACTTGTTCAGCCAAGGATCGGTACACAAATAAAAAGCAAAAGATTCAGTATGACGCTGGTTGAAATGATATATTTTGTACAGGATTCATGATCATTCTTTCACTTCATTTCATCATGTACAAATGCTTTTGAGCTATTTGATTTCTGGAGATCCACAACACTTGTATATTCTTCGTAGACCACAATCGTCCCCATTTTTGCTCATCTTTATACTTAGGATAACATATCCTAAGTATAGGGGGGACTGATTGCTCGTTGATTCACGTTTTCTATTTTGTTCTATTTATTTTATATATCCATTAGTTTTTCCACAAATCACTGGTTCCTGATTTTTGGATACATTATTTTATATACTTAGGATGCCTTATCCTAACTATAGGGGGACCGAGTGATTTCGATGATCTCGTATTCTTTATTTCTTTTAATCTTTCGTTATATATTCTTTTCACTCAGTCATCCCATTTTTGCTCTCTCATTAAACTTACGATTACCTGATCATAACTATAGGGGAAGGGTTGACTGACTTGTTTTCGTATACTCTTTTTCACCCACTTTTACTTAGCACGAGTTATGTCCTCCTTTTTTCTCTTTTGACGCTATGAGGACATAGCTCAAGCTAAGTATAGGGGGGTGCGTATATATTATATATATACTTTTGTCCATAACTCGTACTTTTATGTATTTTCTATATCTATAAAATCCATAAAAGGTGGGTGAGGGTTCATTTAAAATCTATTTATATATTTATTTATTACTTATAAAATCTTTGTAAATAAGTAAAATATGTTTAAAATTTTGTATTTAAAATATGTAATTAAAATATGTATTTTAAATTAGTACTTTAAATTTGTATAATAATTACTTAAGACCCCATTTATTAAAACATATGTAAAAATCATGTAATTATTATAAAATTCTCTGTAAATAAAATCTGTAAAATACATTAGATACTTAACTTCAATAAATATCTAGTAAAATACGTGTATAAAGAAAAAAGAAATTGTTAATAAAAATAAGAAAATCCATAAAACAATACCAAGTCCTAAAAGTCATAAAAATTATAAAAGCTTTGAAAGCCATAAAAATGAGTAAAATACAGAAAATAGACTTCACAAAAATATGGTTGCATTTGCATTCGCATTTTTAAGAATAAGTTTGATTTCTGGAACTAACGATTGAGTCTAGTCTAAAGGATGGAGCTTGATCACGGCTTTTAACTTCCATTGTAAGGAGCCTAGTTAGGATCTGGAATTTTGATTCTTCAGGTCTTTTGACTTAAAATCTTTGGGTTCCATAAGACTCTATTTGGGAAATCAATTCATATGTTCTTAAGTAGACCATTTGGTGTCATCCATACAACTCTTCACCAATGAAACAATCTTGAACACATGCACTTTGCACTTAGATCGACTTGCATGGAATTACGAAGAGCAGTACATCTTGGCAATGTGTTTCTATCCTTGTCTTTGCGGCATTGAAGTCTAAAGACGGGGGAGATTAGGGTTGCGATAGTCGCTTCGGATGAGGTAAGGATATGCTGACACAATTTTTCTAAGACCTCAAAAAAGGGATGGAACAAAAGATACTATATCCGTCGAGGAACAAAGAGATGAATGCAGTGTAAGCAAATTACAAAGTCAAATCAAAGAAGAAGCCACCAAATACAAATACGACCACAATGGTCCAAGCTTCCACCAAAAATGCCTGCACATCTTAGTGGAGACTTAGCTACACCGGTTGAGCTTCACAAGGAGATGTGAATACACTGGTCGCACTCCACTTCTTTTCTCATTCTTCTATCTTCACTCTATATTCGATTGTGGACATAGCACAAACTGACCTCAGAAGGGAGTATCTCCCTCCCAGAGGAAATAGTAGCTGGATGAGGAAGCAATAGAAGGGAATAGCCGGGATGGACGGGTTCTTCGTTTCTTTAAGCAGGAAGAGCTAAAACAATTCACATACTGTACAAATTGATTTCAAGGATGATAGAGTTTGCGATATGAATGAGTGAGTCTGAACTAGCTGATGAAGTGATCTCGAATAAGGATTTGTGGAACCTGAGGACAGTTGAGCATAAAATCCTAATTCTAGTCAATGCTCTGACAAAATGCTTGTTTCAGGCCCGATCGAGCTCTGCCCTTTGTCTGTTCTCATGAATTGGTGGAAAACAAATTCATTCTAACTTTTTTATTTTTCCCTTATTTTTCAAATAAGTGTTTGCTAAGGGACTAGCAAAGTTTAAGTATAGGGGGTTGATGAATCCATGATTCATTAACTTTTCTGTTGCAATTTGTCTTAAAACCCTTAACAAATGCATGTAAATATTTATTAATTCCCATCTTTTATTAAAACTTCATTCATGAATGAATATTCACTTTTAAGCATCAAAATCATGTAAATAAATAAAGAACAAAGAAAAGAAAATAAGGCAGATTGGAGATATGTATATATGTACAATATGACTTATAAATATAAATATAACTACAAGGTATATTTATAACCTAACCCCCGAGACCAAGTCAGCATGGATTGGTCGACAAACCAATAAGTAGGGAGAGATAAGGAAAGGAAACCTTAAAAAAATTAAGACACACTTCATATACTTCTCGCTATTTATCAAATAAATACAAAATTTCAATGATTTTTAATTAATTCATATGTACATATTTTTCACCAAACTCTTTTCCTAATTATTTCTAAAAATGTATATAAAAATATAAAAATAAGCTAAAAATATTACCCTGTATATATGCCAAGAAATCCGGCTTTTAAATTGTCAAAATCTCAATATCCGAACATCATAACTTCTTCACACGAACTCCAATTTAATTCTACTCACCTTTAAAGTTCATAAAATTAAATTCTCTAATTAATAGAGGTAGTTTCATCGAATTCGGAGTCCGTTTGCAAAAAGTCAATTTTGGGGCCAAATGACAACGGGTTTTCTGGGCTATTTATTTTATGTAGAACACATTATTTATAGTTTTATTATTTTATAATTTTTAATTATTTTCATGATCTTGTAATTTAACCCTAATTTATTTCAGAATTATTGGAGCTTATTTATTATTTTAATAAAATCCAAAACCCTAAATTATAGGTAAAAATGAACTAGATAACTTATACCTTTATTTATTAATATACGCAAATTAATTTATTAAAATCCCTAAAAATTCACACAACCCTTATTTATTATTTAATAATTAAGAAAATATAAAATTAATATTTAATAATTTATTTATTAACTGAAAAATCCAAAACCTAATTATCTATACATATTTATTAAAATAATATTTATATTTCGAATAATATTTATTTTTTATAAAAACTAATTAGTCTATAATTAAGATAATTTAATTATCTTCATTTCTTGTTTTTATACCTATTGAAAATAATGTTACTTAATATTTAATATTGAATTTATAAGCCATTTTATACATCCGGCCTAACATGTGTTGACACGTGTCAGCACCTGGTTCACCTTCTCCAAGAAGCCGGTACTGTAGTTGTTCCCCCCGGTCTTCTTCACCAAATTTTTACGCACGCATCTTAACCCCTTCCGTTGATTTGAACCCTTGGATCGACTCTCCTAACAACCAAGATTCACGGCCACCCTTCGAGTTAACGTGGAGCTCACGAAAACTCTTTATATAAATCCCTAAAGTTTTGCAAATTCCAACTAACTCTCCTATAACCACCTGAAGCCCAGTCATCCAGTGGCCGACCCAACCTTCCCCTCTCGATTCCGGCCATCCTAGGAGGTGAGAGCTCCACTTCGTCGGCTCGCGTGGAAGAAGGGAGATCAGAGGAGGTTCCAAGGCGATCACTCCGCCTTGCATCGCCGCCTTGCGCGCATCCAGCTCCGGCGAAGATCGGCCGTCGAGCAACCAACTGAGGTAATACACCTCTACATTCACAGATCTACACATCCACCTTCGTCAAATTTCTTCTCGATCTCCGTGCCACGATTAGTGTGGCTAATCACATCACTAGTTAGTCTAACTATCCATCTTAGACGCCCAATCTTCAAATCCTTCGAAGTCATTCACAAATCGAATCAAATCTAGTATTCATTTTTGTAACAATTCTCACATCCACTTATAAGACTGGAAACACCATTTTTATCTTGCAAAAACTTTAATCCATTGGCCGATTTCTCACAAATCGAGCATGCATATGCATTCTTTGTAGGATTATCTTTCATCTGGAGCAGTTACGAGTCATCTGGAATCTTTAATCAACGCGGAAATCATCATCAAAGAAGGCGTAACAACCTGGGAATCATTACTAGCTCAAACGGACCGCCATCTTCACCGGTGGGTTCTCGTTGCTCTCACTCATCTCCAACGGACGTCCACCGCGGGCGAGCTCGAGGGTTAGAGGAGCTAACCCTCTGGTCCCCGCCGGAGACTCCAGTCCGTCGCTAGTTGCCCGTGATAAATCGGAGAAGGCGCGCCTGCGTCAACAACTCAAGAACAACCAAGAACACTCGGGCTACAGGCTTGCTACGTGTAGCATCTACGGACGGTTCAGATCGTGCCTCACGATATAATCCTGATCGTCCAGATGAAGCGGTAGAAATTTTGCACAAAAAGCCTAGAGGACTTCTAGCATTTACAGAGTGCTCCAAAGTTTTCCAGAATTTACATTTAGGTCCCTACGCATGGACCTAAATGTAAACTTTCATATTTTCATTTCAGAATAGTCCCTGCCTAAGGACCTTTTTGCAGAACTTTGATATTTTTTCTTGCTTTTATACCCCTAGGCTGTAGGGGAACTTTAGACCTATTTCTGACATCATTTTTCGTAGTTTTTCTTAGGGTAGTTACGCATCTACCCCAGCAAGGTTTTCAGTAATTTTTGTGTATTTTCGACGTGTTTTCATCGTGTTTTGATTCGTCGCTAATTGACTCCATTTTGATTTGATTTTGTATGTTGTTCGAGCCCGTTGCTCCATCGCTTTACCTACTATAAAATATCATCTATATTTTACCAATCATTCACATTTTATATTGTAGGTAAATTGTGTGAAAAATATCACTTTGAAAAATCTATAGAAATTGGAAAAATATAAAATCAAATAAAAATTTTAAAAAATCAAACTTCCATAAAAATTGTCGTGTTTCCTCGATCGCATTAAGAAGAGATAAAATAATCACAAAATATATTTTCTTTAAAAATTTTAAAATATATTATTCTTCCTCCTTGTGTTCGACCCATGCAGACTCACATGGCTAAATAATTAGTGTAAGGTTTTTCTTCAAAAAACCGATCTTTGTTTGATCGACTATGATCTCTTTGCGGTTTTTCTACACCGACAACCTTTTCATCTAAAAGCCGCAATCGGATCCGAGCCGCATCAGTTTCATTGCTAGAGTGATGGGCACATGCTTCTCAGTATTGATTCGTATGGAATTAGCATGACCCGGCAATCAAATTCTTGGTGGGAATCATCAACTGTATAATGTCTTAATAATGGCTCACCCATTTTTCATGATATTTTTCATGGTGATGCCGGCAATGATAGGTGGATTTGGTAATTGGTTTGTTCCAATTCTGATAGGTGCACCTGACATGGGATTTCCACGATTAAATAATATCTCATTTTGGTTGTTGCCACCAAGTCTCTTGCTCTTATTAAGCTCATCCATAGTAGAAGTAGTACCAGCACTGGGTGGACGGTATATCCACCCTTAAGTGGTATTACCAGCCATTTTGGAGGAGAAGTTGATTTAGCAATTTTTAGTCTTCATCTCTCAGGAGTTTCATACATTTTAAGTTCCATTAATTTTATAACAACAATCCTCAACATGCGTAGACCTGGAATGACTATGCATAGATTACCCCTTTTTGTGTGTTCCGTTCTAGTGACAGTATTCCTACTTTTATTATTACTTCTGGTACTCGCAGGGGCAATTACAATGTTATTAATCGATCATAACTTTAATATAACCTTTTTTGAACCTACAGGAGGGGGAGACCTGATGAACCGAAAAATCAACCACAAAATCTGGGTAAAGGTAAATATATTCGGGTCATTGCAACCCGGATCGAGTGGGATCGGTCGATCAAGAAAATAGAACCACCAAAATCAAAAGAGATAAAATCAATCAAAACACGATAGCAGTCCTCGCTATTTTTATTAACCTGGTATAGCGACCAGGGTCGAACTCAGGGAGAACGAGATGGCCTTGCGGCCTACGAAGTAGTCAGAAGTCAAAAAATGAGAAGAAAATTATTTTTGGTGGATTTTTATAATTTTTTAATGTTTTTTTGTATTTTAGGTTTTTTAAGGAAATAATAAAACAAGCAAGTTCAACCAATTTATTCGAGCACACAAAAATGATCCAAAAATTCAAATAAAAATATTTTTATGCTTTTTAGGTTTTTAAATGTTTTTGGTGAATTTTTAAAAAATTTTCAATTTTTATTTGATTTTATAAAAATCAAGAAAGGGGAAAAACAAAGGCTACTGTGCAGCCAGACTTGAAAGATCAATTTAAAATATAAAATTGATCTATAGAAGTCGGGAGGTAATTTTTATGGAAAATGTGTATAAAAACTTAGCTACTGGAAAAGAGTTTATATTTTTTAATTTTATAGAATGTTTTAGAATTTTTATGAGTTTTTTAGGGTTTTGCAATATTTGAGGTTTTTATAAATCCAAAAAGCATGAAAATTTGACAGAAATTAAAAGACACTAAAACTAACTTACATTAATTTTTTTAGAATTTTTAAAGAGTTTTTATATTTTTCTTTGGTTTTCTAATTCAGACAATACCAAAATCACTGTTTATGAATTTTTAAAAATATCAAAAAGCCTCAAAATGGCCCAAAAATTCCGAGAAAATTTTAGACTGTGGCAGGAGCCAGGTTTCCAAATTTCACCTAATTTGGATTTAATTTGACATTTTATTTAATTAAAACAAGGCACACAGCAGTCAGGGACCTAAATGCAATGAAAAGTATTTTCAAGGACCAAATAATAACACAATCAGAAAGTCCAGGGGCCTTGTGCAAAAAGTCCACAAACTCACACGCGAGGCACGTGAATCAGGCATGGAGGGCATAAGTGTCATTCCTATTTCTAAAAGTTCAATCAATAACACATACGAAACACAGAATCGAAAGTGCAAATAACCCAAATCTCACGTGTCGATGCACGTGGCTCACATATATAAGGACTGAAATGCAAATAGCGGAAACATCAAGGTCCACAATGCAAAATATCCAAAATAAAAACAACTGAATTTAATATTTGCAGGACTAACTAGAAATATCAAAATAGAGGAGTGCCTAAGTGCAATTTACCCCTCCTATTATCGAATGGACGAGGAGGCGCCACGTGGAAGATATGACGTCTAAGAAACGAGGGCACCTCTTCGTTGGATGGACAGTCCGGATCGACCCCTGATCAGATCAGGCGGTAGATGTTTCTCGGGAACGGACGGCCATGATCACAACTGTAGCTGGGGGCTGATCAGATGGCTACTGGAGGTTCTCCAAGAACAGCTCGCCGGCGAACTTCGTCCGCTCCGTGCGCGCGGTAGAGACTTCCTCTTCGGCTGCTGGGATGTGGAACGTGAAGCTTGGACTCTTCCGAAGATGATGCAATCCTCCGATGAAGCCGGGGACCACCGGAGCGGCCCGGCGACGGTGGAGGAGCGAAGCTCCTGTGCTCGGATGACTCGACCCCCAGATGGGGTCCTTTGACCTGCAAATGGGCACCAAAAGCTTCCTAGGTTGAGGGCAAATTGCCTCGACCCATTAGTGGGCGAAATGGGGGGTCAGGTGCGTCGGATGGATAACCTCCGGCGAGGTGACGGCGAGGGAGGTTTGGATCTTGGTTCCTGGGCGAACCAAGATGAGCGAATGGGAGAAGAATTTGGATAGAAGTATTGCGAAGGTGATGGGGTGGTCCGATGATCGAATAGATGAGCAGGATGGCGTGAATTAGCCGGCGACTGCTGGTGGCGCGATTTGGGCGAAAACTGAAATTGAGCGAAACTCGGGGGAATCGAGGTTACCTGATGAAGGAAGTCGACTGGGGATGAGCTAAAGAAGCTCGAGGGGTCTTGGCCTCAAGGAAACGTCGGGGTCCGAGGCTTGGCGCACCTCGCGGCGGCGCACGACGACGAGCTTCGCCGGTTCAGTGGCTAGAGGCACCTCCTCCTCTCTTCGACACCACGCTCGGATAGCTGTCACTCTAAGGGAGCTGATGGAGGTCCTGGGATGGAAGGGTGGAGCCAAAGATGGCGGGGAATGTGTGGTGGAGGTGATGCTTTATAGTGATGCAGGTCCGAGAAAATGGGATCGGGTCTGGCTTGGTGAAGTACGGACCCCTAGGCAGATGATCAGGCGAAGATCTCGGATCATCAAGGGTTAATTAGCACCCGGGGTTTGGATAAACGAAGGTCGGATCAAGCCGCAAAAAAGTTGAGAAATCGGGCCGGGGCGAGATCCGCGAACCAAATGGTCATGGGGGAGAGTTGACCGGGGGTCAACAATCCCCCGTAGACCAATCACAGGCCGTCCTTTATTAAATACTTGGAAATTCAATAAAACATATTAAATGGCTTTATTTCGAAAAAGTTAAAACATGAAAAATGTTTCTTATTTTTCAAATTAATTTTTAGTGATTTTTAGTTATTTTTTTGAAAAATAAATAAGGTATTTGCATTATATTATTATTATATGTAGGTATATACATAAAAGGAATTTTGATTTTTATTTTTAATTATTTATTTTTGTACATTTATTCCAATTTTTTATTTTGTTTATTTATAACATAAAATTTGGAATAATAAGGTTTTTTTTTATTTTTATGATGTATCTACATGGAGTAAATAAATAGGGTTGTATACATATGTACATGGTATATACACAAGGTGGAAAATGATTTTTATTCTTTTTCTTTTTATTTTATTTTTATTTGTCTGATTTTTATTTTAATTATTTACACCATGAAATCTGGAATATAGAGATAATTTCATGGATTTTTTATTCATTATTTACAAGGAGAACATAAATAGGTATGTTATGGTCTATATACACTAATGAGAGAGGTTTTATTTGTTTTTATTTTTATTTTGTTTTCTCACTTTTATTTTAGTTTTATTTTTATAAATATGTACAAAACATAAGAAACACTTTTTAATTTTTATTGAGGAAAATAGCTTTTATTTATTTACATAGGGATATGTATATGTATGAATGACCTTAACTCTCTCTACTTGGGTTCTTTTGCGGTCAGACCCATGTTGAGCCCTCCCTTAGGATTAGGTCACTCAATATTTATTCTAAATATTTCCCTCTTTTTCTTGTGTTTCTTTATTCTTTTATTTTGGCACAAAAACATGCTAATTATGCATATTTACAAGATGCATGTGTTTTGGCAATTTATGATATTTACACATATTTACATGGTGTTTTGCTCAAGTTTCTAGCTAAAATAAAGGAATAAAGAGTGATGAATTGGGATTCATCAATACCCCATATTATACCAGCATCTCTTTTGGTTCTTTGATCATCCGGAGGTGTATATTCTCATTATGCCTGGATTTGGTATTATTAGTCATATCGTCTCGACCTTTTCAGGAAAACCAATCTTCGAGTATCTAGGCATGGTTTATGCCATGATCAGTATAGGTGTTCTTGGATTCCTAGTTTGGAATCATCATATGTCTACGGGCATAGATGTTGATACACGTGACTATTTCATCGCTTCTACCATGATCATTGGTGTCCCCACTGAAATAAAAATCTTTAGTTGGATCGCTATCATGTGGGGAGGTTCAATACAATACAAAATTCCCATGTTATTTGCAGTAGGATTCATAAGTCATTAAATTATTGGATAATTAATTTAATGACTAGATAAATATTTGAGGCATTATTTTGATGTTAATAATATTTGGCGTTTAGTAGTGGCACATTGACTTTGGTTGATCAATTGGAGCTTGATAATTACACAACACATTTAATTGATTATTTATTATGTGTTCAAGTTATTTAATCAATTAATCCTAAGCTCATTTGTGTGCTTGTGCATTTTACTTTCATGTTGTGTTATCATTATTGATTCACTCAATATATTTGCATTTAAAAACTAAATAATCATGCATTGCATTTTAGTTGCATAACTTGACCTAGATCCACTCATTAGTCACTTATTGAATATTTAATATCTAGAGTAATTCAATTAACTTCCTATGTCCGTGTATTCGATTTTGGATTTATCCAGGATAAATTTTAACCGAGTCACTCTTCACAAGGATCTAACTCGATTCTGAATAATATTTAAGCGACCATATTACAACGAATGTTAACGAAAATTGTCGTTTAGCGACTAATAAGGTGGCCACTAGGGTTTGAGGGAGAGAGAGTTTGGACATGTGTATGAGAGATAAAGAGAGAGAGAGAGAGAGAGAGAGAGTTTTGTTGCTTCAGCTTGTGTATAGAAAAGCCATAGATTGGCTCTTCTTTTATACAAAATTAGATTTGTAGGATGCACTCCTAATTGAAATCATTGGTCTATATTTTATTGCAATAATCTGCAATAATAATTAATTAAATTAAAAGAATCAAATAAATTGAAAAAATTATCGAATAAGTTTAATTATAATTAAATCAGTTAAATGTGGAATAATAAGGAAGGAGGAGAGAATACTTCCTAATTAGGGTGGACACCCACCATGGAGTCCTCCATGTGGTCACCTGCTCCTTATAAGGAATGGATGACTCTTCTTTCCTTATTGGCAACATTCTCAAATCTCGCCATATTTTCACATGTTTGCATCACCTTTTGTTTCTTGAATTTTCACTAAAAAAATTCTAAATTATTTTGTAATAATTTCAATCATGACATTGATAATTATGAATCATATTTATCCATCCAATATCATATGTAAATCAGACTTACATTAATTGTATAATGTGTGTCATCTAATTATATAATGTGAATCCAATTCACAATAACTTAATAAACAACAAATCATATATACAATTAAACTCTCTATGATATTATGAATCATGTTTGTAATACAAATATAATTATTGTGTATAGTGTTATCCACATTAATCATATCTAAGATAATTAAATTCAATTTAATTATCTTAGATGTCTCTTTACATGTATCCAAATAATGTGAATTATATTTGTGTTATTATTGAAAATTAAATCACATTTAATCATCATTATTCCAATGTTCAGATATTATCAACAATAGAGTTATTCTTGAACTTTTTCAAGAACAATGTGCTTTCTCTGCAGACATTTGGAGATAAGGACAGGGCGACAGTGTATTCCATGTATAGTGACTTGGATATTGAGATCTAATCTCATATCTAGATTTAGAAGACCGCTTAGAGATTTTTGATCAAGTCAGATAAAATATCTAATCTTCTCATTGCATCTGAATCATATTCATATAAATGTCCAACATTTGGACTACAGATTGGATAGTCAATGTATTAAGTGGAGTCACTAAAATCCAAACATGTTTCATCACTCCCTTAGAATGGAAGCGTCAAGGTTACACAATCAATTGATATCACATCATCCTCGAGTATTCCTAATACCATACATCCTGCATACTAGAAGACCTAGAATAAACCTAAAGTTTTGATCATTTTTGAAATGTCTTCTTCATGGTTTTATCGTTGGTTTTCTCATTTGCTCAATGGAAGTTGGTATAGATCATATGCTTTCCAAAATCAAATATCATACCTACAAATTTTGTCATGCTTTCAAAGCAAAACGACCATCGATGGAATTTGGTTGGTAACAATATCTCATGAAGTAGTGAACCTGTATGATCCCTTTGAGAGATCGTCTAATACTCATCTAATACTCATATGCCCTTGTATGCACACGAGTTTGCTGGTGTATAGTCCTTAATTAGGTCACCAACCTAATGCCTTGCCAAATGTACATACTTAGACATATAGTAATACATCTATCTCCGATCTCGTTAAGTCAACTCTTTGACCTAACTTATCCAAGACCTTCGAATATCTATTCCGACGTAGAGGAATTGCATCAAGAGGTCGGTCGAATATCAGCCATTGGAGTAAGGATTTTCATATCCTTCTCAGGTTAGAGATCCTTTTTCAACAATCATTTGACGGTGATAGATGTGTCCTCAATCTAACTCCTTATATATCGTCCAAGACCAGCCTCTATGATTCGACCATTGAATCAACAGCTATATGATTACCAAGACAACCATTGTACATAACTCTAATTGTACTGGTTAACTTTATAAGTACATTCATTCATTAATCTCATATAGGGAGTAAACACCAATAACTTTTATTGATATAAAAAAGGATTACAATAACATTTATTGTAGAAATGGTTCGCCCTGGGCTCACATGTCCAACAATCTCACACTAGCCCTCAGAACCATTCAGGTACAATCCTTAAACCCATACTCATTACATACTAGTCAAAAGCCTTTTGAGATAAAGGTTTAGTAAGGGGATCAATAAAATTGTCAGTAGAGACCATCTTAGTGATGATGATGTCACCAAGCTTTTATATTTCTCGAATGACGTGATATTTCCTTTCCACGTGTTTGATCTTTTGATGCCATAGTGTCTTACTTATTGCTTCTCCAGCTTACAACACTATCGTTCAACAAGAATACAAACCCTGAAGTTGTCTTGCAATCATCAATGTCAGATTGAAAGATTGAATATGTGTATCCTAAGACGTGGAGATCATTATCTCCATAGACCAAGATGCAATATTACGTCCTTCTTAGATACTTGAAGATGTTCTTTTCTGCATTCCAATGATTCTCGCCATAGCATGATTGGTAACGGATTACCACTCCCACTACATGGTAGATATCTGACCTTGTGCGCATCATGGTATACATTAGGCTTCCCACAACTGATGCATAAGGGCATCTAGCCATGGCCTTCTTTTCCTCAACACTTTGAGGAGCCATCCCTTTAGATAGTTGTATTCCGTGTTTTAAAGGAAAGAGGACTTTTTTGGAATTTTTCATATGGAAACGTTCCAAGATATTCTTAATGTATCCATGTTGAGACAATCCCAAATTCCTCTTTTCTCTATTTCAAAACAGCTTCAGGACTAAGATATGAGAGGCTTCTCCAAAATATTTCATCTCAAAGATATGGGACATTTGGACCTTAACACTACTCATCATTTATGTATCATTCCCAATGATAAGGATGTCATCTACGTAAAGCACTAAAAACACAATGGTGCTCCCACTGAGCCTCTTAGACATACATGGTCCATCAGAATTCTGAATGAAAACATAACTGTTTATGTTTTCATCGAATCTGATGTTCCGGCTACTTGAAGATTGTTTGAGTCCATAGATGGATTTCTTCGGCTTACACAATTTGCCTTCCTCAGTTATGAAGCCCTGGGGCTGCTCCATATAGATATCCTCCTTGATGTATCCATTGAGTAATGTAGTCTTGATGTCCATCTAATAGATGTCGTATCCAAGATGTGCAGATATAGCTAGCAATGTCATGATGGAATTAAGCATGAACATGGGATAGAACATCTCATCGTAGCCGATGCTTTCTTTCTGTGTGTATCCCTTATCTACGAGTCATTCCTTGAAGGTCTCCATCTTCCCATCAGGTCCCCACTTCCTCTTGAAGATTCATTTACAACCAATGGATTTTAACCCCATAGGTGGATCGTCTAGGGTTCATATGCTATTCTCGTTCATGGAGTCTATTTCAGACTTCATAGCTAGCATTCGTCTATCAATGTCATGATCCGTGAGCGGTTCATCAAATGAAGTTGTATCATTGTTGGACTCTACGGACACATGGAATGCATACCTTTTAGATGTCATAACCACCTTCGAACTCCTTCAAAGAGGTATGGATGCTTCATCTTTTTTTATCTCTTCAGTGCTGGCTCAGGAATCTTAGTATCCTCAAAGAATTCTATGAATTCGTTTACTTTATTCTTGTCTTGACTTTTAGTGAAGTCATCCTATGAGAATTTCGCATTCATAGAAATGAATACCTTTTAAATCTCAAGATCGTAAAGTTGATATCCAATATCGTCCTTTACATACCTAATGAAGTAGCACCATCTGGTGCAATATTCTAGCTTACTTTCTTCCATGTTCTTTGCATAGACCAAGAAATCCTAAATCCTCAAGAGTCTAACACTGGGCTTGGTTTCGAAACAAAGCTCATGATGGATTTTGGGCACATATTTGTTAGGAATCTCGTTAAGGATATCTATTGCAGTCTCTACTACATATTCTTGGAAACTAAAAGGTAATTTTGCTTTACTCATCATTGAACGGACCATATCCATGATGGTCTTGTTGTGTCTTTCAACAACACCATTTATTTGGGGAATTCCAAGAGGAGTGAGATTGGATGCAATTCCTCTCTTTAAGGTGTTCCTTGAATTCGTCTGAGAGGTACTCGCCACCATCAGATCGAATCTGTTTAATCTTCCTATCGGTTCGTTTTTCAACGAAAGCCATGAATTCTTTGAACTTTTCAAAGGTTTCAGACATAATATAATAGGAAGATAAACATGTATCGTGAATGGCCTTCAATAAACGTCAAATAATATCGATATCCATTTCGAGTCATGATACTGAAGGGATCACATACATGGGTATGTATTAGGTTAAGTATACCTTCGCATCGTGCATCCTTATTTGGAATAGTGCACTGGTCATTTTACCTCGAATGCAATGTTCACAAGTAGGTAAACTTTGGACCTATAGGAAATCTAATAGTCCTTCTTTTACCAATATATTGATCCTATTAAAAGATAAATGACCAAGCCTCTGATGCCAAATCATGGTTAAATGATTTCCATCCTTTTTGGATCACTTAAGTTTTTTATTAGTATTATTATTACTAATGGTTGTAACATTCACGACACATTCATCAATGCATAATTCAAAGAGTCCACCATAAGTTAGATAACTATCTGCAATATGTTTACCATAACAACTTATGATAACTTAATTGAACAATTGGAATACATCCATTTTTAACTAACTTAGATACATAAAATAACTTCCTTCTAACTTCAGGTGCATAGAGACACTCAATAAGGCTCTCCCACTAGCTAAAGATAGTCTGCAAGTGCCAACGACGACTGTTGCAACAGTTGCATCAGATCCCATCTGATTACTATCTCTCCATCCTTAGCTTTCCAGTTTCCTGAAATAGATGCAAACAATTTCATGCATGACCAGAATCACCAGAATCAATGTCCCAACTACATTCTCATCCTATGAGAAAATTGATTTCAATGATAAAAGTAGATTTTATATCTGTTGGAGCCTAACCCTTTTCTATGTTTTTAGCTAATCTGGACAGTTTCTCTTACAGTGCCTCAGCTTCTTGTAGTGATGACAAACAACGACTTTCTTTAATGCTATCAGTGTGGAAGCCTAAGAGGATGAGCCAACAGCTTGACGCTTCTTCTTCTTATGGGTTGGATCCTTCTAAGACCAATGCTTCTGACCACACTTTCATTATGCAACCATTGCATTGCCAATAGGATTCTCTTTCTTCAAGACGTCCTCAACGAATTTCAATGAAGATATGAGCTCAGCATTTGTCAATCTCAACTTATTCATGTGGTTGATACCACAAAGTTGTTGAAAGACTTAGGTAAAGATAGCAGAATGAAGTCGAACTGCACGTCTGCGTCCATCTGTGAACAAAGGGTATCTAGTTTAGAGATGTAACCAAACATTTTGATTACACACTCTTTAATTGATGTCCCTTCTTGCATCTTACAGCAAATCCAATCTTTCAAGAGGTTGTAACGCCAAGTACAGCTTATGTCATCCAACATCTCCTTAAGATTCAACATTATATCATGGGCACTGTCCATGTCTACATTGTACTTCTGAAGGACATTGGACAAAGACTTAAGAATATAATAACGAGCCATGGATTGATCTTCATCGTATTGTTTATTGTATTTTAGTTCTTCCAATGACGTAGTTTGTGTGATTATTCTTTGTGAGCACATAGACGATGCACTCCTTTGAGAGAACAAGTTCCAAAATTCAGAGCCAGTCCGAATAATTTGGTCGATCAATTGGTTGACCTCTAGAAGTTTGTTAGGAGTGTTGATAGATTTCATATTTGAGATTAAGAAATACACTTATTAGATATATAAATAATTATATATTCAATTTTAGTTCTTTGATTAAGAAATTTTAAATCAAAGTTATCTTTCCTTTTAATACTTTGAAAGTCCATTCCCTTATTACACTCTCAAAGCAAGAGATACACTTACCACCATATATCTAAGAAGATCCGAGATCTTTCTTCTACCTTTGTTACACCCCAATAATATGAGAAAATGTAACTTAGGTAAAGGAAGTGGGAACTCATTCTACCTTGTAAGTCTAACTTGCATTTCCGAATTCGGTCTTTAACACCCAAGCCCACCACCCCTAAGGTGATATTGACCCATTGTAAATTGAACCAACCATCAATAGGAATAGTAATCTCTATACACAATCCAATACTCTCAATTATATGAGGAACAATTTGAGGTCGCCACACATATGGCATGTCTCTTTTGATAAGAAAAGAGCCGAATCCATGTGCGCTTGTACGTCGGAGCTATGATTTCTCAAGGCATCTCTGCCATGCAATCCATAGCGACGGAGCAATTCACCTTGACGAGAGATCATGGATGTCATCTTATGATCCCTCATATCCTGTTCAAATTTTAGTTAATCATTTTGAATCAAATTCTTATGATTAATTATTCCAAGAGAATTACATCTCTATTAATAGTAGACTATTTATTTTAATTTGATTAAATTAGTTTAATCACTTGAAATTAGTTATCAATCCAATGCAACCAACAAATAATTTAGTTTACTTGATATTACTATATAATATGCTCCCTTACATAGTACAAATTTATTATTCCAATTAGTTGTTAGAGTATGCCTTAACTGTGCATCATGCAAAACTCCCTTGAAATAAATTCGGTTAGATGCTTGAGTTACGTTGGGAGGGAGCATTTCCTTGACACACAAGTCTCTAATTAAGGAACCAAGATAGCAGACCCAATCTAGACACCATCTTCATTCCAATTCCAAACAACAAAGCAGATTTATTTATACTAAGAGGTTTTACCTATCATTTACTCTTGATAACTGGTATAATATTATATAATAATCACAATAAAGTTTAGACATATTAAAATAATTTTAATGATCCTAAATTTCTAGTCATATCAAGCATACAAGGTTGGTTTGCATGTAAAAGTTGAACTACAACTATTTTAGCTTGAACTAGGGTTTTTGTCATGAAACATTCACTCAAATGGAGGTTGATTATCAAATATTTCTTTAAATATATGATACATAATTTAATCATGGTAAGCTCATAATTTCCATGACTAATATTGAAAGATAAATACATTAAAAAGTATTCTTGAGATGATCCAATCAATCTTCCGACACATCTCCACTAGATATCACATATATAGGGAAACGAAAGTTGGAATCACGTGAAATAAATTTGAGCGATTTTCTGATTTAATCATTAACTTTATTAATGTATTTCTAGTATTTTTCATGATAGGAAACCAGTTAGAAAAAAATCATTTAGTTACAGATCCGGTTTACATGCAAAAACGACATTGCGGGAACTTATGTTTTTTTTAAAACGATGCCTATTTGATGCCAATCATTGGCAAATTTTTGGAGACATATTTATACATTATAAATTCATTTAAGTATCTTGAAAATTTGTTCAAAAATGGTACAAATAGTATCCTTTTTCATATGAGCAAAAAACTACATGAAAAGGCATTTATGTAAAATAAGAAGTCCCCACGCATCCGATAAACAAAACCTTGTTCCCTTAAGATTTAGATCACATCCAAGACCTTAAACCAAGGCTCTGGTACTACTTGAAAGTATTCTTCTCGCGCATCATGGAAGCATGATCGCATCTTATGCAATTGGGTTGACTATTCACATTAGTCGTAAGGGGCAGCGGAAATTAAAATTTTTTCGATGAAACAACATGACATGAAAAACATTCCCATGTAGTTTCAACAATGAAAGCCACATGACAAGATTACCTCTTGTAGCATGATCTTGATCCTCGTGTTTCTAAATGAAAAGACCTCCTCTCTCAAGTCTGATCTGATAGAGGGGGCCAGATATGAGACGCATGCTTCGCGCGATATGAGTTGATGATCCAAGCATAGAACCTACTGATTTTATCTCATGAAATCTATGTACTTCCTCATAAACATGGGGTGCCGAAGAAGATGAAGATTTACGAGCAGTCGATCTGACAACACAACGATAATGTGACGATGGCGAAGCTCTCACGAAACCCTAGAGCGGACGACCACTAGGGTTTGAGGGAGAGAGAGTTTGGACATGTATATGAAAGAGAGAGAGAGAGTTTTGTTGTGTCAACTTGTGTGTATAAAAGCATAGGGTTGTCTCCTTTTTACACAAAATTGGATGGTTAAAATGCACTCCTAATTGAAATCAATTGTCTAGATTTTGTTGCAATAATTTACAACAACAACTAATTAATTTAAAAGAAAAAATAAATTGAAGAAATTATCCAATAAATTAATTATCAATAAATAAATTATATGTGTAATAATAAAGAAGGAGGAGAGCTACTTTCCTAATTCGGGAGAACAACTAAAATGGAGTCCTTCTCCTTGTGGTTGTCCACTCCTTATAAGGAATGGAGGGCTCTTCTTTCTTTATTGAAGAGATTTTGAAATCTCACACTATTTTCTACATGTTTTCAACAGCTTTAGTTGCTTGAATTTTCACCAAATAATTCCAAAATATTTTGTGGCAATTTCAATCATGCCATTGATAATTATGAATCATATTCATTCATCTAATATTAAATGCAAATCATATTTACATTTAATTGTATAATGTGAATCATCTAATTGTATAATGTTCATCCAAAACACAATAAGTTAATAAATTGTAAATCATATTTACAATTGAACACTTTGTTATTATGAGAATCTTATTCATTCTATCCGCATTGATCATAACTAAATCCAAATTAATTATCTTAGATATCTCTCAACATGTGTCCAAATAATGTAAACCATGTCCACATTATTAATGATAATTAAATCATATTTAATTGTCATTATTCCAATGCTGATATATTATCAACAATAGAATTATTCTTGAACTATTTCACGAACAAAGTGATTTCTCTACAGATACTTGGAGATAAGGACATGGTGACTGCATATTCCATGTATAATGACTTGGATACTGAGATCTAATCTCATATCCAGATTCAGATGGCTGCTCCGTGTCTAATCAAGTCGGACAGAATATCTAATCTTCTCATCATATCCGAATCATACTCAGATCAATGTCCAACATTTGGACTAAAATTGGATAGTCAATCTACTAAGTGGAGTCACTAAAATACAAACATGTTTCATCATTCTCTTGGAATAGAAGCTTCATGGTTATACAATCGATTAAGATCACATCACCCTCGAGTATTCCTAATACCTGTATATCCTGTATACTGGAAGGTCTAGAATAAACATGAAGTTTTGATCACTTTTGAAATGTCTTTTTCGGGATTTTAGCATTAAGTTTCTCATTTGATTATTGTCAGATGGTATCAATCATATGGTTTTCAAAAGCATATATCATACCTACAATCATGTCTTGCTTCCAAAGCAAGACGACCATTGATGGAATTTAGTTGGTCCCAATATCTCATGAGAAAGCTCATGTCTTTTGATTTAGTAGTAAATATGTATGATCCCTTTGAGAGATCATCTTACTCATATGCCCTCGTATGCACATTAGCTCGTTGATGGATGGACCTTGATTAGGTCATCAACCTTATGATCTGCCGAATATACATACTTAGACATATAGTAACACATCTATCTCTAGTCAGAGGTTGTCTGCATGTATCATGACAACATACGATATAGGTATTGGTTATCTCGATCTCGTTATGTCAACTCTTTGATCGAACTTATCTGACACTTATGAATCTCTATTCCTATGCAGAGGTCCTGCATCAAGAGGTCAATCAGAAATCAGGCTTCAGAGTAAGGATTTTCGTCTCCTTCTCAGGCTACATATCCTTTCTCAACAATCGTTTGACGTTGTTAGATGAGTCCTCAATCTAACTCTTTAGATATCATCCAAGTACCATCTTCTATGATTCAAGCATTGAATCAACAGTTGTATGATTATCAAGACGACCACGGTACATAACCTTAATTGTACTAAAGTACCTTATAAGTGCATTCATTCATTAATCTCAGATAGGGAGTGAACATCAATAACTTTTATTGATATATATAAAAAAGGATTACAATAACATTCAAGAATGCGACCAATGTTGAAGAGGTTTGTGTGGTGGTAGGAGGTAGGATAGTGATCCTGCTAATGTGATTGTATGCTTCCACCATGGGAGGTATAGCTGAACCGATAGGAATCTGTGTGTGTGCTACCTCGTACTCAAGGTCTAGAGCAACTAAGAAAACTATAACCATCATGGAGTTCCTTTAAGACATATGTTGCTCAATAGAAGTGGTCACGAGCATGAAGCTGTGAAGCTTATCGAATATGTCATGAAGTGAAAAGTAGAAACTTTGCAGAGGAAAACCTGCTTGGTTGTGTAGATTTTGAACTACAACTGAAGAATCTTGACCCCATTCTTCATTTGGCCATATGTGGCTGTCAAGATATCCCACATTGCCTTAGAAGTGGAGTGTTTCACAATATCATTGGAAATCTCTGTGATGAGAATAGAAGAGAGCCAAATCCATGCGTACACAACATATTGCGTCCACAAAGCATTGCCAACAATTTTATCCATTGGTTTTGGCTGTGTTAGAATGTGCTCCTTGATATTGCAATGCATAAGGGTCAAGAACTGCATGGACCACAAATCGTAGTTCGTCCCATTCATCTTTAGAAGAGGATCCAGGTCATTGAAGATATTGGATGAAGAGAATACATCACCCTTTCTCTCTAACATGATGATGAAAAAGGGGTCGCAACGAAACTTGATTGGGGTAGTAAGCCGACCTGAACGACTCTACACAATCAATATAGGGTTAGTTGTACATGTAGACTCATACAACCATCCTCGTCAATTTGAGAACCGATATGGGGTGTAAAAGGTGCCTTAGACATCTGAAATCACCATTTCTTGGTCAAAATCAGGCTGAAAAAGGGTCACGGATCTTCGAAAACATGTTGAAGGGGTTCATGACAGAACCCTAGATCTAGCCATGGGCCCTAGAAGGTTTCGGCAATGGCTAAAGAACCCCAACATGTGATGTACACAATAGCAGGGCCCTAACAAGGGTTGTACGACGGCAACAAGGCCCCAAGAGGTTAACCAGCTATGATGGTGCCCGAGACGGGCAACTAACGACATTGGTGCAGCAGTGCTAGTGCCCTAGAGTGGCAACCCGAGGTGCAGGGAAGCCCTAAAAGGTCCTAGCAGCAGTACTAGACCCCTTGAAGCTGGGATGGCAAAATTGGTACAACAACTCGCACCACTGTTGGAGCCTTCGGTAGCGATGCGTAGGGCAACAGCGAGCTACTGACTGAGGGATGTGAGAGAAGGAGGAGGGGCGTCGGGTAGGGTTAGGGTTAGGGGTATGAGAACTCCGATCAAGGATCATCATTCTGATACCATGTGGAGAGAAAATAATTAGTTGCATATAGATGAGGCCCTAAGGTTCTCTTATATAGAGGACAAACATGTTGGGTAAATTACATAATGTAGACAGAAAGAAAAGACAATACATAGAATGAATAAAAGATAACTAATATCTCAACAATAATAAATAATTACTATGGCATCACATTACATTTACCATTTTGATAGGAAATTATTTAAATGTCGTTACCAAACATGCCCGCTAACTCTCAAGACAATTACAATACAACTGTGAAAACACAAACTAGTTAGTTGGTAGTGAACATTAATAGATTTGCAAGAGGGGAATCACTCGCATGCACTTTATGTCTTTAGTCAGCTAACAAAAAAACAAAAGCTCCATTAATGTCAACCCCCATCACTAAAGAGATGAATAAGGGTATGCTCAATCCATGGTGGGTAGTTTGCTTCAAAGGGTTGATCTCATCTCCGTAAAAATAAAGCCAAAGGACACATACTCACTAATTTGATCAATCATTCCAGGTTCTTTCCTAGGGATTGCAACACGAACTAAGAGCTTCAAACATCTCAAAGCTTGTCGCTAGAGAAAGTCTCAGTATGTGACTTTTCGAGTAGATATGAGAGAATTTCGAGATGCAACGATACCCTGATGTGTCCACCCAACAACATTAATAACAGGACAATCATCAACATCCTAACATTGATTCATCTTTGACCGCGTTGTCATATCATCCTTCCACACGTTAACCACAAGGTCATGCCTACTCCCAACTAAAATTGCTAGATACCACAACTGTCAATGGTTAGTCCCTCTACATTGAAAGCACATCAATGGGTCCCAACATCCGCAATCAAAATGGTCTCTTCAGCCAGATATCAAACACCTCACCACACCTTTTCACTCTCGATCAACACTCGTCTAAGGAATAGGGGTTATATTAAGATTGAGAGTCCTAAAGTTATCATACTCCTAATCTTAGTAGCAACTGAGGTGTATTCTATGTGTAGCCCTTATGAGAATAGGGCTATGGGTTTGTATAAAAGCTATATATAGAGAGAGGGACAGGGTATTGCCTCCACACCACAACAAGAGGAACAACACGAGAGAGAACGAGCAAGCAAGAGAGAGAGAGAGAATAATGTAAAGGTGAGAGTTATGTTCATTCTAATTCTTAGGGCCCGTTCGGTAGGAGAATAAGCAGGAATAAGGATGGGGAATAAGGGGAATAAGGGTCTATTCTCCGTTCGGATGGAGGATAAGAATAAGGAGAATAAGGTGAAATAAAGGTAGGTAAGGTGGGATAAAGATAGGAATAAGAGTGAAATAAGATGAAATAATGGAGAATAGTCGTACCACGGAGAAGCGTGTTGGGGGCTTATTCCCCTTATTCCATTCCTCCTTATGACCCAAACGAACAGGGCCTTACTGATTTTCTTCTCCAGTGGTTGCGAGCGATTATTGACCACCGTCATATTACTTGCATCTTCTTCACATGCTTCTATGGTGGTGATCGTTTGTGCATCCATATCCGATATTTGATCCCCAACAACTATAAGCAACTAGAGGTACTACCATTTCACATCTCAACAATTGATATCAAAGACAACTTCATCATTGTCAGAGGGATACGATGTAGCGGATCATAGCGACATTCGACGTCGATGTGAGGACACGACGCAACAGGTAGGCATTCAGCAGAAGTCTTTAAGAATAAATGATAGAGTGAACCATTGAGATTGGGAGCGTTCGAAATCTGATTGAGATGATCTAAGAATCCAAATAGGAGTTTTTGTGCGCTCTAAACAAGTTGAATGAATCAAATCGAGAGGATTATGCTCTTAATTTTCAGATCGTTCAAGGTGGTGAGATAATAAATCGAATGGCAAGGTTCACATAAAGCAGTGCATCATTATCAATGGAACCCTTTAATGAGAAGAACGACTTTATGGCAACAATCGGTGAAGAATATACTCACACGAGAAGGACCTGTGAAAGCTCTCCAAAATAAAGAAAAGAAGCTAGAAAAGATGAAAGAAGAAGAGTGGAAGGAGAGGAGGTATCTCACAAATATTTTAATTAAACTTCTCTTGGTAAACAAAACTCTTCTTATTTATGAGGATCTGGATGAAGATCGAGTGATGATATAAGTCCAAATCTCTGACAAATCAATTATCGATGAAGAAGCTGTATGGTCTAAAGATGAACAACGTGACAAAGCCCGAGATGCACTTGGAGATACCATTGTTTCTGGTATAGAACTTCCTTAATAAAATACTTCTACTTTAAGTGCAATTTGAACTATTGATTTACCTAATTGGTAACCAATTAGGTTTACGATGAAACATAGAAATCGATCATTGATCCAATTGAGTTCTTTAGTTCTTCGTAGAAAATTATTGGCCCTAGAGATATGGTAATGTGGAGAAGACAAAATTGTTTGAAGCATGGACATAATCGAAAGTGCTCCTTGTTTCAAAGAGAGGAAGACATGATATTTACATTTAACTTGATGCTCAAAGGGGAATGGAAAGCTAAGAGGTGTAACTTGAGGAGAAGAATGCAAAAGAAGAATCTCCCTTCAAGGATGAGGATAAAGTAATGATATTATTGAGTTCTTTTCCATACTCATACAATCACATGTAACAATGATGGTATATCTGTTATCATATTGGATGAGATAGTTGCTTCACTACTCATGAACAAGTCTCAACGAAGGTCGACAGATGAGGATACAAATGATGAAGGTCATGTACAGGCAACCAAGGGTAGACATTGCAAATCAAGGGAGACGAGGTTTAGATTTCGATCCAAGTCATAAGGTCTAATCAGATGTTTCTATTGTGATAAGGAGGATCATAAATAGTTGATTGTTTGAGACGTAAGAAGGAGAAATGGAAGAGTGCATGTAATTTGAACTTGGACAAAGGATTTCATTACAATCTGGAAGGGAACTTACTAACAAGCTCTAGAGAGATAAATTCATGATGCCTTCTGAACTTGGCATGTTCATATCATGTGTGCTCATTGTTGGAGTAATTCAGTACATATTGGATATATATTGATGGCAAGTGGAGAGGTTACTACCTCAAGGGAGTTGGATCAGTACAATTTCACATGTTTGATGGTGTAGGATGAACCCTAACGGGTATTAAACACATTCCTACAGCTAAGAAGAATTTGATTTCACTGGAAATGATTGAGCCATAAGGACATCGAATCACTATTGGAGGATGAATTCTCAGAGAATGTAAGGAGAACACATGGTGATGTGAGGAATAGAGTTGTTGAACAAGGTGTACAACCTTGAAGAACGGATCATGGTAGGTTATGGAGCTCTAGCTATTCCCAGGATGAGAAGTACAAGGAGAGAGCAACTGTATTGGCATCTCTATAGTAAAAGCGTGCAACAAGGATAAGTAAGTATGATTAGATTTAATAGAGAATGATGAAATAATCTATAATAAAAAAAGATTAGTAGTGACATGTCAAGAGGCACAATACTAAGTTGTGCAAGTGTGCCTGAGAGGGGGCACATTGAGGACACCCAACAATGGATGCGAGTGTGCGACACTCAGAGGATGTGGGTTCTTGCTAAGGAGATTTGCAAATGATGAGAATAGTCTATTGCAGGCTTAAGACAATGAAGAGGTCAAGATGATTTCAACCAAGGGGAAGATTGTTAGAAATAGAGGTCATATGAGTATTGGGAATACTAAAGGTATGAGACTCCAAATCCTAATAGCTATTGAGTTATATTCTACATGTAGTCTTTATGAGATATGACTATGGATTTGTTATTGAGTGTGTGTGTGTGTGTGTGTGTGTAGAGGGGGATGAAAGCATTGCCTCCACACCACAACAAAAGGGAACAATACAAGAGAATAAGAGAGAAGGGCGAGAAGAGAAGGAAGAGAGAAAGGGAATAGAGAGTTGTATTTGTTCTACTTCGAAGTGATCTTTTCCGGTAGTCATGAGGGGTGACTAACCACTGTAATATCACTTGTGTCTTCTTCATGTGTTTTTGTGGTGGTGGTGGTCAATTGTGCATCCATATCTAGTGTTTGATCCCAAACAACCGGTATCCATACTATAGTACTTACGATGTATGTCGTCCAAGCCTACCTCTGACTCTTTCTTCCCAGCCTCGTCTGACTCAACTTTTTGGCCTGGCTCCATCTGGAGGTATCCCGAGGTTGGTGTGGCATGAGGTAGAGGTGGGCTCATTGGATTGGAGTATCAAGAACAGACGAAACTAGGATACGAACTGGGTAAATGAAAATGGAAAGAGATGTTTCTGAGGGTTCTAAAGAATATGTTTTTTCTACATCCATATGATCAACTAAAGTAGATAGATATTGCCCATATAATAAAAGTAGATCTTGGTCCAATGAAGGTAGGAAGTCCGACATGTCGGATGCTTCTTCAGCCAAATACAATATACAAGTGGGACCAGCCCCTAGATGAAGTTGTGCAAAAAAAGCCCTTCTCGATTCCAGAACTTGCTCGAGATAGGGTTCCACCAAGAAACCACAGATTTTTGAGTTTGTGTCATTGGTTATTGATCAAGCCACTAGAATGGAATGAGATCAGAATCTCTGGGGATCTTTCCTCGACTTTCATATAATAAGCTCGCAAAGGCTCTCTCCCAATCCACTTTTCACAAGAGACCCCAAGAATAGCAAGCACATCATGCCGAATGTCGACTTCAAGGTGGAAGCAATGATCTTTTTTGATATATAGTTCACATGCCCCACTTTATAAAGGGCAAAAACTAATTCAATAAAAGTGAGCTCTTTTGCATTAGTCAAAACTAGCAAGGCTGGCAACGGGAGGAGGGAGCCCTAGATTATAAACTGATCTTTCTCTTCTCAATGATATAATATGAAAGTGGACTCGAGGTGGTAAAAAACGGATGCGAAGAAGAAAAGATTATAGACACGTAATGGATCTCGAAGAACTATTTCAGCATCCCCCTGCCCAAATCCCCCACATTTGGATTACTTATTAACGATTGATCAAGTTTCATGGATTCTCCCTCTGAAACAAGAAGTTCTGCTCCTGGAGATATAATATCCACCACTTGACACCCATCCGATGCATCAGCTATGGTTCTTTCGTATCCTCCTTTTCTTTACGTACTATTTTAGTTACTATACCCGTCGATGAAGCATTATATATTGTATTGTTACTTTTTATCCCACGGGGAGAAATCCGCCCCCTTCCCATGTTCCCACCTACATATATGGTATATTTTCAGAAATGACCGTCTTTTTTTCGTAGCAGGGTCTGAAGAAAGAATCAGAAAGACAATTTCACTAGATTTTTTACCATCAAAATCTTTTTTTAGTGGGATGATAACTCTAAAAAGAGAAATCGTCTATCTTTTCTTTCATCTCAAGAGAAATACGATTGAGAGGAGCTAATTCGAATCCTTCAGGTAAAATCAGAACAACACCCACATTCAAACCCCCTTTTTGACCATTAGTAAGAACTTGTTTTAGTTGCATATCATAAGGAATTCTAACAACAACTTCAAATACAATATTAGGAAGTATACCTTGTGGAACTTCAATATCCACAGGTTTATTAGCTAAATGGCAATTGGCACACACAATTCATCCAGTCGCTTCTCGTGGATTTTCAAAATGCAAAAATGGGATACACATTTGAAATAGATGCATAATATATTATATATATCATGATCGATACGAAAATAAATCGTCATATGTTCCTTTATCCCAAAATGAGTTAATATTTTGCATGATCCAATCATTGATCCTGAAACTGATACAAGAAATTGGGTAGATAGCTAGTACATTTCTCTATCCACGAGTTTGCCATTGTAATGGAAGCATTTGAAATATGGTAGAAGACTTTGAAAAGGTAGAAGTTGAAAGAGTAAGTCGGATGAAAATACTTGGATAATTTATGTAATTATAAATTCATGTGCCAACAAGTTGACCCATTTCCCCCTCTCACGCCCACTTCTTGCTCACATCTCTTCCTCCTCTCCATCCTAGCTGGAGCTTGACAGAAGCTAAAACCTCATCATCCACTAAAAATCATCTCACATGCTCTTCCCATCATCCACTAAAAATCATCTCACATGTTCTTTTGTCTATTTGATGTCCACCTCCGAGGCAGTAGAACAGAGGCAAGAAAAATTTTGTACTCGACCACGAATATCTTTTTTGAGACGAGCTTTAAGTAAGAGATGCATCAAGTTGCTCTTTATTCGTCCTGTTATCCCGAAACATCGTAGCAATCCATGTTAGTGGGACACGATAAAGGCAAGAAAGGATTAGAGATATTAAAGTGTCAGATGAGTGAAGGAGAACGTAAATAAAATTAACAAATGGAAGCAAAAAAGGTGAAACTTAGCGAGGCCAATTGCACATTAAACAATACCCGATGTAGCAAAAAATGAGCATGATTTGAAGTCAAGGAAACAAGTTGGAAGCCAGATCCATCGCTAAGGACTTCCATGCAAGCTAGTTTTCTTCTTTCCAACAATGCCAGAAAGATATGCTAATAACATATTTCAACTAAGTGCAAAACAGAGACCTGATTTACCATGTTTCAACGTGAGAGACCTTGAAATGATTGTTGTAGATACAGCTTCTATTGCATTAGAAGGTCAACCAGTCAAACCTTCCAATACCAGCAAAAAGTTGCAATTTTTCTCTGCTATCTTGAAGTCGGCAACCCGTTAAAAGCTAAAGTTGCTAAAAGATGGCGCATGACACATGGAACACCAAATGAATCTACATACAGAACCTAGATTACAAGTAGTGAACATTCACAGATGGATTGAAGTAAAGTTGATTAGTAGATATAACCAGGAACTTCCAGAGGAAAGAGAGCAACTTCCACTTCAAACTCCCTTCCTTGAGGTGCCACAATCCTGCACCAGATGACATTTTCTTAGGTGATTACTAATGAGGCACAAACCAATGGAAGTTTGTGACGGGAACTTTTTCTTGATCGGGCTAACATGTTATGCAGATAAAACATGCATTTAGACAGCAATTTGCAGCTTGCAAAATACAAAAATTTCATACAGCTCTAGAGACAGTTGTTAAAAGTCAGACTCCGAAGCAGGCTTTTCTGCGATCTCAATATTTTTGTATTTTTTTAGTGTAAGCTTCTTTTTGGATATTTTCTTTGTATTTTATTGCATTGCTCTGCATTCTTGTTTTGCTCCGACGGATAAAGAATCTTTTGGTCTCTTACCCATGTTTTGGGAGTCTTGGAAAAAGTGGTGCTAGCAGACCATTCCTCATCCGAAGCATTGTTTCAATCCAATCTCCAGTAGTTAGATGTCCATGCTACCAGAGGAAGTGGGTTGAAGTACTAGTTTCGACAGTCCCCAGGAATGGTTCCTGAGCCACCATTGACGAAGCGGCCTAGTATCTTATGCAACATGAGTACATTTCTTACTTATTTTGTTCTGTCTCTGTGGTTTCGTATGTCAAATCAATTTTAATTCGAGTATCTAAGGGAACCATGCGCACATGGACATGTGGTCATCTGCCTTCAGCGTGCTAGCAACTAGCAGATGTGAAAATCAGGATATTCAAAAGACCTCCTTAAGATAAGACATGGAAGTTCAGGTAGCTTTACATACACTGCTTGATCTTGAAGACTAAGGATCCATACTAGCTACCGATTTTCCTCCAGGGGTGAAGTGTGTAATTTTTCCTAGGCTCACATGATGCAATGCCAATTTTAAACGGGAAACAAAAAATAAAAGATTAAAAATAGTATGTTCATCTCCTAGCCCCAACGCCCATGCCCATAGAGAGAGAACCAATGCAAAAAAATCACATACCTGCCCGGAAGAAAGGTAAACGATCCCTCAACAGACCCTGGTGAGGACGGAAGCGGTGTGCAACTTTCATACACAAATTCAGGCTTACCAGCGATTAACAGAGGAAACTGCAATAGGATTTGTCAACAAAACAGCAAGGTACACCCGAATTAGGCACACAAGAGATTTCATATCAGCAACATAAAGTTCTAACCATAACAAAATTAATAATAGGATATTGATGTGCATTTAACATCTACCATCCGAGATATATAAACATGATTATTTTTTTTTCATTGTCTGAAATGAACATTCAGATTATTCTTACAGTTAAAATATAAGATGAATGCAGCATGACAAACTGAAAAACACAACACATCAATGTGATCAAGACTACATCATATCGCAAGACCTAGAAAAGCGGAGATCGAAAGGGAGTGAATCTTCCACTACAACTTCACATAGAAACAACTAATAAATTGTGTATGCACGAGCCGGTGGTGACATGGTAGAAATACATATCAGCATCTATTATGCTTGTTTGGATGTTAAAGGAAAACATTTGTAACCAATTAAATCAATTACATGCTACCATCAATATAATACATGCTACAACATATTTCTAACTACTACTATCTATAGATGTCTATAATTTCAAAATTATATCCTCTCAACCTCTTTGAATCCTACAGCCCTCCTCATGATTAGAGGATCTTGCATCAATAAAATAATAACCATTCTCTCAAATTCGTAAGAGGAAAGCATGAAAACAAGGATTACTTTGATTTAATAAGATATGATGACAGGTGCATGAACACCAAGGAAATTCCAACTTACACAAGGGACCAAATGAAGTTTTATAGAAGCCCATATGGAATACAAAAATTATAAAACTACTGCAAAAAATGTTGATATGGATAATCTAACAAGGAATCATGTAAAATCATGGGATAAAATTTGCTGAATTTCAACTAAAGTTTGCCAAAAATTCCAGTTTCACCAAGTGACCGACATCGATATGCCAACTGCTTTCACTTTCCAGGATGTTGCCCAAAATATAATATAATATCGATGAACCGTCGGCAGAATGGGTGAAATTTGTACATTCCTTAGCACATTTCCCATATTTCGCCTGATAACAACAAAAGATTTCCCCAATTTGCAATATCTTTATGTAGCTTTTGGAGAAAATTATTTATATTACTTCTTTGGTGATTTTTCTTGCTGTAATTAGAAGCTTGAGATCTAATTTTCTATGTGGCCTCATAAAACATTACTTTACAGAAAATTAGTTGGGATAATTCGACAGCTTATGTACATGGTCCCCATACAACCAAATCCTATCTTTTACTAAATCTGACTCAATAATACATACATATTTGATTAATATTCAGGGGAGATCCATCCCCAAGCACCAAAAGGGAGCACACATGGTCCCCATACAACCAAAACCTATCTTTTACTAAATCTGACTCAAATAATACATACATATTTGATTAATATTCAGGGGAGATCCATCCCCAAGCACCAAAAGGGAGCACACATGGTCCCCATACAACCAAAACCTATCTTTTACTAAATCTGACTCAAATAATACATACATATTTGATTAATATTCAGGGGAGATCCATCCCCAAGCACCAAAAGGGAGCACACCTCCTTCCAATCAACCCACAGGCTCACTAACAAGGCAATGAAGGCTCCTGTTAATGTGTCAACTAGAAAACCAAATTATAACTCTAAGACATAAGACCTTTGTTTGTTGATGGACACTAAAAGACAACACCTATAAGTAGTATATGTGATACATGGACCTGCCCTAAGAAGTTCTACTAATTATATGTAGCATAGTATCTACTACTGTAGAGAGATATTTGCACACCCGTTTAAGGCTATACTTGTCTTTTTATTTTATAGTGACTTTCTGGTGCATTTCTAATACTAGGACTATCCCTCTATAAAAGGAGTCGTAGGGTACCTTCTCTAGTAAAAACAACTCTCTTCCTCAACTTGATACCAAGAGCACATCCCTCTCTGCCCTCCCACGCCAGCACATACATGCACTTCCAAGCCACTTCCATTGTTGCTCGGGACCCATGCTCATAGCCCAACCACTGATAGGCACATTGTACCCCATCGACATGATGAGCCATCTCATCCCAGTCAATCTTGACCACTGAGCCTTCAATCTAGCCGTGCCCAGTCATCATGTCTACAACGCTACCAATGCAAGCGTTGTAGCCACAACCGGGGCTACATTCTGGGCAACAATGGGATTGCAACAATCCATTCTAGATTGCCTTTATGACATCTTGTTGAGATATTTGTTTTCTTTATTATTGTTTTTCTTATTTCCTATTTCTTTTGTCTTCTTCTTGTAATTTTCCCAATAGGTTCCTCTCCTATATAAGAGAACCCTAGGGTCTCTCATTAATCAATTCATTCTTTATCCTCTACATGGTATCGGAACGACGGTCCTAGACCAGAGTTCCCGTATCCCACCAATCCTAACCCTACCCGCGCCATCCCCTTCTCCATTGATCGTTGCCGACTCCAGCCGACCGCTGGAGCACCGGCTGCCGCCACCTAACCTCCAGCCCGTTGCCGGCACTCCAGTCGACCGTTGGCCTCCCCCTCAGGCTGTCGCAGACTGCCCCCCAGGTCTGCAGGCCACCCAGCCCAGGGCCTTCGACCGCTGCCCCTCGGCCGCCCAAGCTGCCACCGGCTCTCCCGTATGCCCCTGTATACCCCTACTGCTTAATCTGCAGTTTGATTCGATTTGATTTTGACCGGAGAATGCGATTTCATACCTATAAATTGTGTTTTCCAGCCCTAGAGAGCAGCGGAAATTGATGATGATGGTTGTATGAGTCTACACGTACAACCAAACCTCTATATGATCGTGTAGACTTGTTCATATCGGTCTACTCCCTAGTTGAGTTCTATTGGTCAGTTGTTTTTCCATCATGTCAGAGAACAATTGTGATATTTTTCCTTCGGGAGCCTTCAAGGGCCCAGCTCCCATCGTTAAGATGGATGACATCAACTATGACTTGTGGTCCATGCAGTTTCTCAACCTCATGCAGTGCAACAACAATGAGCACATCCTGACAGATCCAAAGCCAACAGATAAGACTGGGGAAAGAGCTTCTTGAAAGCAAGATGACGTATATGCGCATGTTTGGCTTTGTGGGACACTCACCACAGAGATAGCCAATGATATTCTGAATCAGTCCACTGCCAAGGCGATGTGGGATACTTTGGCATCCATCTATGCTCAAGCGAAGAATGAGGCCAAGATTCTTCAGCTATAGTTCGATATCTACAATGCCAAGAAGAATGATCGTCCTCTCCATGTGTACTACTCTTCACCCCGTGGCATGTTTGAGAAGCTTCGTAACTACATACCTATTACGACATCTACTGAGCATCAAAAGATGTATAGGAAACCCCCCAATGGTTGGATTCTTCATGGCTGGACTTGATACAGAGTATGATACTGCGCGTACTCAGCTTCCTACCGGAGCTACCATACCTCCCATAGAGGAGGCCTATGGGTCTCAGTTGGATTATCATGCCTTCTACAGCTACTTCTCCGTCTTCTTCAGCGATGGCTACTTCTCGTGGCCAAGGAGGGATGATCTAGTCCATATGATGCACCCCTCATGGTAGAGGCAGTGGACGCCAGCATGGCCCTTACACTTAATGTCACTGGTCCGGACATACAGAGGATACATGCTACCAGATGCATGGATACCATATTTCTAGTCGCATAGCATAACAGATTGCGCCTTCAGAGACTACAGCTTTCCAAGCAGATCCTCGCTTGGATGATATTGTCTTTCGTATTAGAGATGACTCCTATTGCTGGTACCACCACTACAGATACCGTAGTCACAGCCATAGCCTCTTCGAGCTCCACAGGTATCGCATATGCTTTTACTGGTAATACTGGTGCAGACATGACACTGGATTATGGACTCTGGTGCTTCACTCCACCTGTGTAGAGACAAAGCGCAGCTGAGGTCCTACAGGACCATACCACATGGCAGATGGGTTGGCATTGCTAATGACAACCATTTACCCGTTACGGGATAAGAAGATGTGCATTTGACGCCGTCCATGCGCCTTCAAAATGTTTTATATGCTCCTGACTTTCAAATGAATTTACTTTCCATAAGTCAGATTACTAGAGATCTGCATTGTCGTGTCATTTTTTACCCTTCGTCTCTTGTGTTTCAGGACATACTCATAGGTAGGGTAATTGGATGTGGTCATGAGCAACGGGAGCTTTACAGATTGGTCCAACCTCCTCATGCTAGTGTTTCTACTATACCTAATGGACAAATCTCACCATATCTGCGGCACCTTCATTTTGGACACATTCCTCTACGAAAGATGTGTCATGTTCACCCTCAGATCTCTACGAGATCCACTTTCTAGCGTGAGGCATGTCAGCTTGGTAAGCATCACCATTCCTCCTTTCCATCTCGTCAGAGTCGGAGCAGTTCTCAGTTATTTGAGCTCTTGCATTTAGACGTTTGGGTTTTGAGCCGTGTTCCTGACCACTAGGGACATCGTTTTAATCTAGTTATTGTCAATGTTTTTTTCTAGACTTCCTTGATCTTTTTATTGAAGAATAAGTCTGAGGTAGGATATGTGATCAAATATTAACTAATGAGATAAAGAATATTTTATCTGCAAAAGTCAAATACCTTCGATAATGCTTTCATGTTTTACACTTTACAACTTTCTGAGTTCCTTAGATCTATGGGCATTGCTCATCAGACCTCATGTGTTTATACCTCTTAGCAGAACGGTGTTACCGAGCGCAAACTTTGTCACTTACTTGATGTGACCAGAACCTTGCTGATACAGAGTCATGCTACTCATGCTTACTGGGGAGACATTGTCCTCACTGCATGCTATCTAGTAAACCGTACGCCCTCGTCTGTGTTGGGAGAAAAGATTCCTTTCTCGATTGTGTTTCCCGAGAAGGATCTTTTCTCCCTTACACCCCGTGTGTTTGGTTCTGTTGCATTTGTTCATGATGTCTCTCCGATTGTGACAAGCTCTCTCCTAGAGTTGTCAAGTGTGTGTTAGTCAACTACTCTCGCACCCGGAAGGGGTACCGCTGCTTTGATCTGCTCAGGAGGATGTACTTTGTCAGTGTTGACGTCACTTTCTTTGAGTCTGTCATGTATTTTTCTCCTACAGGTGATTAACTAGCTCCATCTGACTCTGATGCTGAGATCTGCATGCCTCCGTCTCCTACTGTCATACCACCACCACCACCTACACCTACTCATGTGGCTCTACCTTCTACTTTGACTCTTTGCCATGTGTTTTTACTCGTAGGTCTTGCTCGGTACCCCCTGCTCAAAGGTCTAGCCCGCCATCCAGTACGTATCAGGTATGCCATGAGCACATTGTTTTTATTGATGGCACTACTGAGTTGTATGTGCAGCAAGATTCCATACAGGATGAGCAGGTACCCTCTCAAGAGGGGAACTCACAGGTTACGGACTTGGCAGATGATCTTGATGTGTCAATTGCTCTGTATAAGCTGATACGCCAGTGTGCTACTTATCCTCTTGCAACCCAGGTTTCCTGGAGCAGGTTGTCAGCGAATGTCAGGAAATTTACCTTGGCACTATCGGTCGTAACGAAAACACGGAAATATCAGGAGGCTCTTCAGGACAGTCAATAGAGGTTAGCCATGGAGGAGGAGATAGCCATGCTATAGTCACGTGGTACGTGGAGTCTTGTTTCTGCTCTAGTTGGCGCATCTGTTGTGGGATGCAAATGGACGTTCACTATGAAACACCGTGCGGATGGCAATGTGGATCGCTATAAGGTGAGACTTGTGGCACGTGGGTTCACCAAGACATATGGGGTGTTTTAGCAATGTGAGTCCGGGACGAACCATTTCTATAATAAATGTTATTATAATTTTTGATATATTAATAAAAGTTATTAATTTATTTCACTCCCTGCCTGAGATTAAATGAATGAATGCACTACAAGGTCCCTCAGTACAATTATGGTTATATACCATGGTCATCTTAATAATCATACAGCTGTTGATTCAATAGCTGGATCATAGAGGCTGGCGCTTGGATGAATATCTAAGGAGTTAGATTGAGGACTCATCAAGCATCGACAAATGATTGTTAAGAGATGATCTCCAGCCTGAGTAGGAGATGGCAATCCTTTCTCATTTGGTTGAAATCTGACTGACCTCTTGATGCAGGTCCTCTGCATTTCCATGCATGGTTGTCTCGCTTATGAAGCTTGACAGAATTTATAGGTATGATATATGCTTTTGGAAAGCATATGATCAATACCAAATCCCAAAGATCAAACGAGAACCTTAATGATAAAACCCTGAAGGTGACAGTCTAAAAGAGATTTATAACTTCGGGTCTATTCGAAGGTCTTCCAGTATGCAGGATGTATAGGTATTGGGAATACCAAAGTGTGATGTGGTCATAAACGATTGTATAACCATGACGTTTCCATTCCGAAGGAGTGATGGAACAGGTTTGGATTTTAGTGACTCCTCTCAATAGAGAAGTAACTTGATCTTAGTCCAAGTGTTAGACATTGATCTGAATGAGATTCAGATGCAATGAGAAGATTAGGTTTACGGACTTGATTTAATCAAACATCTATGGGAGGTCCGTGAGATCTGGATTTGAGAAGTGATCTCAATATCCAAGTCACTATACGCGGAACAATACAATCACCCTGTCCTTATCTCCAAATACCTACGGAGAATACACATTATTCTTGAAAGAGTTCATAAATAATTCCATTGTTGAAAGCATAGAGGAACAGATAATTAAATGTGATTCAATTATAATGAATAATGTGAATTTGATTCACATTATATTAGAGAATGAGAATGGTTATCCAATATAATTAATGCGATTTAATTATTGTGGATAAGTGTAATATGGATAAGAGTATCCATATTATTTATAATATGTTATAAATATGATATATAATATAATAGAGAGAGTTTGCTATGATTTATATTTGTTGGTTAATTATTGATGTGAATTGGATTCACATTGGATAATTAATTGAAAATATAAATCACCTTTTATTTTGGGTTGTGAATTTGATTCAAAAATTTCCAATGGCAAGATTGCAATATTCACAAAATACTTATGAATTATTTTTGGTGAATAATTTGCAATAATTGTCGATGCAAAATATGGAGATAATTAAGGGATAATGGAGATTACATGTAATCTCCACTCTTGATTATAGGGGTGACGGCCACCAATTCCAACAAGGAAAGGGTGGCCGTCCACTCTATTTCTTAGAGAGGAAGTCTCCTTTCCATTATCTCCATGATTAATTGATTTAATTTATGGAATTAAATTATATTGATTTATCAATATAGATTTAATCTAAATTAAATTAATTGTTGTGTTTTTACAACAAAATCTTGACCATTGAAAGAAACACAAATCAATCTCATCCATTGATTTTGTATAGTCCAAGGATCCCCAAAATACTATATAAGAAGAGGCACCCCATGCTCTTCAAAGTGACAACAAGTTGTGCAAAAACTCTCTCCTCTCTCTTTCTCTTTCTCGCGTGCCCTCTTCCTCCTCTCTTTGGGTTACCGTCCACCCTAACCCTAGAAGGAAGAAGGCCCTCGTCGTCGCCTTGACGTTGTGTTGTCGCTTTTACGACTCTCGGTACTCCATCTTCTTTGGTGCATCTTGCTCGCGAAGAAGACATACGATCTCGTGTGACGAGATCAGGAGTTCCCTTGCTTGGACAACTACTTGGATTGCGAGATCCCCCCGACTCATCCCCGCGCTCGCAAGCGTCTCCTCCGAAGGTCGGACTTGAGACAGGAGGCTTCTTCTCTTAGAAGTTCGATCGCAACCACGCCACAACAAGTATTCCTATATCTACTATGTGGTTAGACGAAATGATTCATAAATGGTTTATGGATCATGTGGTTTCGTCGTTTTAAAATTTTAAATTCCGCTGCACCGAGCAACTAGTATGACTAGTAGCTATAATCGTATATGATACTGGCCATGACAACAGGTAGGAAACGAATGACGCCTGAGAGATCATGATGTATTTTCTAATTATTAAAATCGAATAATACGTACTTTGAGTAAGACTAATTCAAGTAACAATCAAGTTTGATGATTGAATTGGATTGATAATTGATTTAATGAGATTAAACTAATTATATCCAATTGAAACACTCTATTATGAATAGATGTGTATTTCCCTTGGAAGAATTAATTGCATGAATGTGATTCATGATAATTAATTGAATTTGAATAAGAGGTGGAGGATCACATAAATGACATGCATGGTCTCCCGTCAAGGCGAAGGGTTTCCGTCACCAAGGATTATATGTAGGAGATACATGTCCGAAGTGGCAGCTCCTGCATACAAGCGCATCTACATCGGGCTCTTTTCTTCTCGAAAGAGTAAGGTCGTATGCGTAGTGACCCCAATATCGAGTCCTCATATTATTGGGGCAATATTGGATTGCGCATAGCGAGTGCTAATCCTGTTGACGGTTGGTTCAATTAACAACAGGTCAACATCACCTTAGGGTTGGTGGGCCCGGGTGTTAAAGACCGAATTGGGAATGTAAGTTGGACTTGCATGGCAGAATATGTTCCCGCTTCTTTTTATCCGAGTTACAAGTTTTCATATTATTGGGATGTAACAAAGGTAAAAAGGAGATCCCATATCTTACTAGAGATATATTGGTAAGAATGTCTCTTGCTTTGAAAGTAATTAAGGGAATGAACTTTCAAAGTTGAAAAGGCAAGATTAATTTGACCTAAAAATTCCTTAATCAAAGAAATTCAAATGAATATATATTTATATGTTCTAATAGTGCATTCTTAATTTCAGAAAATGAAGTCCTTAAACCCACTCAACAGGCCTCTGGAGGTCAATTAGTTGACCGGACCAAATTATTCGGATTGGATCCGTAATTTGGAACTTGTTCTCTCGGCTGAGCGCATAAGTTATGTGCCCACAGAGGACAAGCATGAAAGCCCAAAGTGTTCAAGGCTTTGGTTGAGAACCAAACCGATAGGAAGATTAAACGGATTCAGCCTGATCGAGCTGGCGAGTATCTCTAAGATGAATTCAAGGAATACCTTAAAGAGAACAGAATTGTCTCCAATCTCACTCCTCCTGGAACCCCCCAACTTAACGGTGTTGCTGAAAGACGCAACAGAACCGCCATGGATATGGTTCGTTCAATGATGAGCAAAGCACATTTACCACTTTAGTTTCTGGGGATATGCAGTAGAGACTGCAATATATATCCTAAACAAGATTCCTACCAAATCCGTACATAAGACTCCTCTTGAGCTCTGGTATAGATCCAAACCTAGTTTCAAGCACTTAAGGGTTTGGGGATGCTTGGTCCATGCGAAGAAAGTGGACGCAAGTAAGCTAGAATCTCGCACTAGAGAGTGCTACTTCATTGGGTATGTTAAGGATGGCACTGAATACCAGCTTTATGACCCTGAGACTCAAAAGGTTTTCGTCTTTAGAGATGTAAAATTTCTGTAGGATGACTTCCTAAAAGGTCAAGACAAAAATGAAGTGGAGGAACTCATTGAGTCCCCTGAGGATTCTGAGCTTCCTGAACCAAAAACTGAAGAGATAAATAAAGATGAATCACACATATCTCTTCGAAGGAGTTCGAGGGTGGTTGCACCACCTGAAAAGTATGGATTCCATGTATCAGGTGAAACTGATAATGATCCTGCTTCATTTGATGAAGCACTCGCGGATCAAGACATGGATAGATGGATGCTAGCAATGAAGTCTGAAATAGACTCCATGCATAAGAATGGTGTATGGACCCTAGAGGATCCACCCAAGGGGGTAAAATCTATTGGGTGTAAATGGATCTTCAAGAGAAAAAGGGGACCTGATGGGAAAGTAGATACTTTCAAGGCACGAGTCATAGCAAAAGGCTACACACAGAAAGAAGGCATCGACTACGATGAGACACTCTCTCCTGTGGCTATGCTTAAGTCCATCAAGACACGACTAGCTATAGTTGCATCTCTTGACTACGACATCTGGCAGATGGATGTCAAGACGGCTTTCCTCAACGAATACCTTGAAGAAGATATCTATATGGAGCAGCCCCAAGGCTTCATAGCTGAGGAAGGAAAAGTATGCAAGATAAAGAAATCCATCTATGGGCTCAAACAAGCTTGTCGTAGCTGGAACATCATATTTGACGAAACCATAAAGAGTTATGATTTTATGCAAAACCCTGATGAACTATGTGTATACGAGAAGCTTAGTGGGAGTGTCATTGTGTTCATCGTGCTTTATGTAGATGACATCCTTATCATCGGGATTGATATAGGAATGATGACCAGTGTTAAGATTTGGCTATCACATACCTTTGAGATGAAAGATCTTGGAGAAGCCTCTTATATCTTGTGTCTGAAGCTGTTCAGAAACAGATAAAAGAGGATATTGGGATTATCACAACATGGGTACATTAAGTAAATCTTAGAACGTTTCTGTATGGAGAATTCCAAGAAAGGTTTCCTTCCCTTAAGACATGGTATCCATCTATCTAAAGGGATGGCTCCTCAAAGTATTGAGGAAAAGAAAGCCATGGCTGGATGCCCTTACGCATCGATTGTAGGAAGCTTAATGTACGCCATGATGTGTATAAGGCTAGATATCTGTCATGCAGTGGGAGTGGTAAGCCGTTACCAATCCTGCTATGGAGAACAACACTTTAATGCAGTAAATAACATATTTAAATATCTAAGACGGATGCAAGATTATATCATGGTCTATGGAGATGATCTCCAAGTCTCGGGATATACATATTCTGACTTCCAGTCTGATATTGATGATCAAAAGTCGACATCAGGGTTTGTGTTCTTGATGAACGGTAGTGCTGTGACCTGGAGAAGCAAGAAGCAGGACACTACGACGGATTCAACAACAGAAGCCGAATACATGGCCGCATCGAATGCTACGAAAGAGGCGGTGTGGTTGCGCAAGTTCATCCTGGAACTTGGCGTAGTTTCCTCTGATACTCACATCGCGTTACTCTGAGATAACACAGGAGCCATTGCTCAGGCGAAGGAATCCAGATGACATCAAAAGAGCAATCACGTGAAAAGGAAATACCACATCATTCGGAAGATTCAAAAGCGTGGTGACATCATCATCACCAAGGTGGCCTCTACCGACAATGTTGTTGATCCTCTTACCAAACCTCTGACACGGAAGGTTTCCGACCAACATGTAATGAATATGGGTTTAAGGAATATACCTGAATGGTTCTGAGGGCTAGTGGGATATTGTTAGCAATGTGAGCCCAAGGCTAACTATTTCTACAATAAATATTGTAATTTTGATATATTAATAAAAGTTATTGATTTATTTCACTCCCTGACTGAGATTAAATGAATGAATGCATTATAAGGTCCCTCAGTACAATTAGGGTTATGTACCATGGCCATCTTAATAATCATACAGTTGTTGATTCAATAGTTGGATCATAGAGGCTGGTGCTTGGATGAATATCTAAGGAGTTAGATTGAGAACTCATCAAGCACCGACAAATGATTGTTAAGAGATGATCTCCAGCCTGAGGAGGAGATGGCAATCCTTTCTCATTTGGCTGATATCTGACCGACCTCTTGATGCAGGTCCTCTGCATAGGAATAGAGATTCGAAGGTGTCAGATTAGTTAGGTCAAAGAGTTGACTTAATGAGACCGAGATAACCAAAGTCGTACATCGTATGTTGTCATTGTTGGGAAAAATAAGAGAACTTGTTTATTCCATCCCCTTAGGCTCTCTTATATAGGAGAGTAGCCTATGGGTAAAATACAAAAAGAGTCCAACAGAAAATAAAAATATATGAAAGAGTACAGAAGTGAATAATCTATCTCTACACTCCCCCTCAAGGTGGAGCATAGATATCAATCATGCTAAGCTTGGATGAACACTTCTGGAAAGGCCCTCGAAGTAACGCCTTGGTAAAAATGTCTACAGTCTGATTCTCTGAGCTAACATGGGATGTAACAATAAACCCCTTCTGAATCATGTCGCAGATGAAGTGACAATCGACCTCAATATGCTTGGTCCGCTCATGGAATGCTGGATTATTTGCAATGAATAGAGCCGCCTGATTCTCACATTCTAGAGCCACAGAGAGAGGAACCTCTATATGTAGATCTGTGAGCACAGCCTTTACCCACATCATTTCAGTACTGACCTGAGCCATAGCCCTATATTCAGATTCCGCACTGGACCTTGTTACAACCGTTTGCTTCTTGCTTCTCCATGAGACTAGAGAATCTCCAACATACACAGCAAACCCAGTTGTGGACTTTCTGTCTTTGGGGCACCCTGCGTAGTCTGCATTTGCACAAGCTGATATAGTAACCTTCTTGCCTTTCTTAAACAATAGACCCGCACCTGGAGATGACTTAAGATACCTGAGTATCATGTGTATAGCATCCATGTGCACCGGACGTGGTTGCTCCATAAACTGGCTCACCTGACTTACAACAAAGGAGATATCGGGCCTGATAATAGTAACGCAGAGAAGTTTGCCACCAGTTCTCTGTATCTTCTCTTATCCACCTCATCAGTGTCATCATCATATAGTCTCATACTGGGATCCATAGGTGTAGTTACAGGTCGGCAACCAAGCATTCTTGTTTCACTCAAAAGGTCAGTGACATATTTCCTTTGGGTCATTACCAACCCATGAGGATTTCTGGCAAACTCCAGCCCCAGAAAATATCTCAGAACCCCAAGGTCCTTGGTAACGAACTCACGGTCCAGCATTTCTTTTGCCCCCTGAATTCCATGTTCATCATCACCTGTAATCAGAATGTCATCTACATACACCATAATAGCAATAATACCTCTAGGTGTCTTCTGTACAAACAGAGAGTGATCAGCATTTTACCGTCTGTATCCATGTTTCTCAAACAGGTCTGAGAGCTTCTGGAACCAAGCTTTGGGCTCTGCTTAAGGCCATAGATAGCCTTATGAAGTCTGCACCATAGGACTCTCCCCCTCAACAGCAATCCCAGGTGGTTGTTGCATGTAGACTTCCTCCTATAAGTCATATGATTACTGTAGAGATAGTTCTTAGTATTATTATCTCTTTATGTATCTTATCGTTATTTCTTTATCTTTTATAGACCTCTTTGTAATTTACCCTTAAGGTCTCTCCATATATAAGAGAGCCTAGGGTTTTCCTGAATGATTATCGAAGTCTTTTTTCCCAACATGGTATCAGAGCTGCCTTAGGGCTCTCTACACCCACCGTCCCCTTCCCCACCCGCCACCCCCTCCTTTCTCGGCGCCGACCTCCGGCTTCCTCCCAGCCCACCGCCCCTCCCGCAGCGGCTTCCCCACCGCCGTCTCTCTCTCTCTCACGCCGCCAAAGCTCCAGGCGGCCCCCAGCTCGACGCCCGAGGCCACAGGCGACATTCCAGCCTGCCGCAGAAGGCTCTAGGCGGCCTCTAGCTCGCCGCCCAAGGCCCTGGTGGCATCCCAGCCCACCGCAGAAGACCCCCGGCGGCATCCAGCCCGCTGCAGCCTGCAGCACTCCCAAGAGGTACCTCCCCTACCGTCGCATACCACCAGGCGGCATCCTTGCCGTTGAAAGGGTTGTAGGCCTCATCTAAGACGTGCCCTAGTACACCTCGTCTCTACGGTCGATATATGGATTTGAGTGCGTAACGTCTACATACGCACTCAAATCCGATGCAGTTAGTGTAGACACTCATTAGCTTGTCTACATACCCTTGTTCTTCTCCAGCGGCAGTATGTCAGAATCGAAGGTCGATATGCCCTCCACCGGCGCATTCAAAGGTCCTGCGCCAATAGTGAAGATGGACGGATCTAACTATGAGCTCTGGGCTATGCAGTTCATGAGCCTCATGAAGTCGAATGGTAAGAAGCACATTCTTACCGAGGATGAGCCCGCAGAGAAGACAGGGATATATGCCTCATGGGAGGCTGATGACTCCTACGCAAAGGTCCGGTTGTCTGGTACATTGACGATGGAGATTGCTAATGACGTCCTCCATCAGCCCACTGCCAAGGCGATGTGGGACATTCTTGCCGCTACATATTCGCAGGTGCGAAATGAGACAAAGATGTTGCAGCTTCAGCATGACATTTTCACAATGAAGCAGAGCGGCAGACCACTCCATTCCCTATACACATCTCTAAGAGGGATGTTTGAGAAGTTATACAGTACCATTCCACTCACTGCTACTCCTAAACAGCAGAAGACGTTTCGGAACGCCACCATGGTGGGTGTTCTACTTGCAGCTCTTGATCCTGAATATGATGTCGTCCGGTCTCAGATCCTAGCTGATTCAGTTATTCCTCCAGTGGAGGATGTTTACAGAAGGCTCAGTCGCATTCCAGTTTCCTCCAGCTCTTCTACTCCACCCCCATCAGCGATGGCAGTCTCGCGTGGATGAGGTGGCCCGCCTTCTGGTCGTGGTCGTGGACGTGGCCGTGGACCCCAGGGAAGGGGTGGTCGCTTCAGTCAGACATGCTCCTATTGTCACCGCACAGGACACTCGGAGAAGACATGCTATTCTAAGCATGGGTTCCCAGCATCGGCACGTGTTGCAGAGCATTCTCAGTCTCCATTACCGTCTACTGCAGATAATCGATTTGACGAACTTGTGGCACGTCTCCGTGATATTATGCCACATTCATCTGGTGATTCGTCTGGTGGTCCTTCAGATGTTGCTGCTACAGCCTCCGCCAGTTCATTTGTCGCTGCTAGTACCTCAGGTAGATCTACTACATTCACACCATCTCATGATATATCTGATTGGGTTATAGATTCGGGAGCCATACATCATCTCTGCCGAGATAGAGATAGATTACAGGCCTACAGGGACATTCCTCCCGGTCGTTCAGTACAGATCGCAGATGGTACCCATTCGCCCCTTACTGGACAGAGGGAGGTCTTCCTATCCTCCACTATGAAGCTACAGAACGTCCTACATGCTCCTGAGTTCTCAATGAATCTGTTATCTATTAGTCAGATTACGAAGGATTTGCATTGTCGTGCCATATTTGACCCGTCTTCTCTCATTTTTCAGGACATACTCACGGGCAGCTAGTTCGGGATTCCTATGCTGGCGTCTCCTCTCATTCTGCCGGACCAGTCTCTCCGTACATCTGGTATCTCCGGTTTGGTCACCCTCCGCTCCAGAAAATGCGCCATCCTCTGCCCCAAATCTCTCCTAGTTCGTCTTTCCGCTGTGAAGTCAGTTAGGAAAGCATCATAGGTCGAGCATTCCAAGTCGTCAGAGTCGGAACAGTAGCTCCCCATTCGAGTTGTTACATATATATATGGGGTCCGAGTCGTGTTCCCGATCATCGGGGGCACAGATTTTATCTTATGGTAGTGGATGATTTTTCTCGTGTGTCATGGGTCTTTCTTTTGAAGAATAAATCTAAAGCAGGAGATGTGATCAAGAATTTAATTAATGAAGTGCACAATGTTTTCTCCTCCTCAGTCAAATATGTTCGGATGGATAATGCCCTAGAATTTTGTACACGCTCACTTTCTCAATTTCTTTCATCAAAGGGTATTATTCACCAAATCACTTGTGCATATGCATCACAGCAAAATGGTGTGGCGGAAAGAAAGCATCGCCATCTCTTGGATATTACTCGAAGCCTGTTGATTCAGAGTTGTGCCCCTATTTCCTTCTGGGGGAACGCTGTTCTTACTGCATGTTATCTAGTCAATCGAATGCCATCCTCAGTTCTTGGTGAGAAGATGCCTATCTCTCTTATTTTTCCAGACAAGGAGTTATTCTCACTGACTCCACGTGTCTTTGGTAATGTGGCTTTCGTTCATCTTCTATCTCCCGGACTTGACAAACTCTCTCCTAGAGCAGTCAAGTGCGTCTTTGTTGGTTATTCCAGGACTCAGAAAGGGCTACCGGTGTTATGATCCTACGAATAAGAAGTACTTCATGAGTGATGATGTTACTTTCTTTGAGCCTGTCATGTATTTCTCTCCTGCAGGTGACAGACTGGTACCATCCACTACCACTGATGATGTCTATGTTCCTCCACCACCTACATGGAGTTCACCTGAGTCTTCTCCTGTGCCTATCTCCACGCCAGCACCCCCACCACCACCTCCTCCTCCACCCATTCCACGGCCCATCGTTTCACTGCTACCAAAATTCTATACGCGTCAGTCAGGTCATGCTCAGACTACACATCAACCACTCATCACGCCTCAGGTATGTTCAGATGGAATTACTACTGACGGGTCAGGTTTGGTACATGTGCAGGATTCTTCAGTACAGGACGACACTAGCCCATCCAGTACAGCAGATGATGATCTTGATGTTCCGATTGCTATTCGGAAGCAGAGGCGGCAATGTGCCTCTTATCCATTTGCTTCACAGGTTTCCTTTCACCGTCTCATTGGTGATTTTCAGATATTTGCCTCAGCCTTGTCTTCCGTGGATATACCACGGACCTACCAGGAAGCTTTGAAGAAAGATTGCTGGAGATTAGCTATGGAAGAAGAGATGAGGGCCTTGCAGTCCCGTGGCACATGGTCTTTGGTCCCTGCACCACATGATGCATCCGTTGTGAGCTGTAAGTGCGTCTTTACAGTTAAATATCATGCAGATGGCACGTTGGATCGGTACAAAGCACGCTTGGTCACCCGTGGATTTACACAAACCTATGGTGTGGATTACATGGATACGTTCTCTCCATTGGCGAGATACTCTACCCATCATATTCTCTTATCTGTTGCTGTGGTTTGTGAATGGAGTATATCTCAACTAGATGTCAAGAATGCCTTTCTGTACGGGGACTTACAGGAGGAAGTCTACATGCAGCAGCCACCTGGGTTTACTGTTGAGGGGGAGAAGCAGATGATCTGTAGACTTTACAAGGCGATATATGGCCTCAAACAGAGTCCGAGAGCATGGTTCCAAAAGCTGTCCAACCAAATTGAGCAACAGGGATTCAAGAGGTCAAATGTCGATCACTCGTTGTTTGTCCAGAAGTCATCGGCAAGTACGGTTGTCATTATGGTCTATGTGGGTGATATTCTTGTTACAGGAGATGATGTTCAGGGCATAGAAAGGGCGAAGGCATTCCTAGGCCGTCAATTTGTTACAAAGGATCTTGGAACCCTAAGATATTTTCTGGGGTTGGAATTTGCAAGGAATGCACAGGGCTTGGTGATGACCCAACGGAAGTACATTACAGACTTCCTGATTGAGACTGACATGGAAGATGCAACCATCAAGTATTCCCATGGACCCTAGCATGAAGTTGTATGATGGTGATACTGATGAAGTAGATAAGAGGAGATATAGAGAAATGGTGGGAAAACTCCTCTACATACCATAACTCATCCAGACATTGCATTTGCAGTTAGCAGGGTGAGTCAATTTGTGGAGCAGCCAAGACAAGCTCACATTGATGCTATACACATGATACTGAGGTATCTGAAGTCTTCTCCAGGGTCAGAGCTGCTATTCAGAAAGGGCACAGACTTATCCATCTCAGCGTGTGCAGACGCAGATTATGCAGGATGCCCTAAGGATCGAAAATCAACCTCAGGGTTCACAGTGTTTGTTGGAGGCTCTCTGGTTTCTTGGAAAAGTAAGAAACAAACTGTTGTGGCAAGGTCCAGTGCCGAATCCGAATATAGGGCCATGGCTCAAGCCAGCACGGAAATGATGTGGGTTCGGTCCGTAATAGAAGATGTACATGTAGTTGTGTCCCTACCTATGAAGCTTCAGTGTGACAGCATCATTATTCATTGCCAACAATCCAGCTTTCCATGAAAGGACCAAACATATTGAAGTTGACTGCCATTACACTAGAGACTTGATCCAGAGAGGATTGATATCTACTACACATGTGAGCTCAGGAGATCAGACTACAGATGTATTCACCAAGCCACTGCTCAGAGGACCTCTTTATGTATCTTGTCGTTATTTCTTTATCTTTTATAGACATCTTTGTAATTTACCCTTAAGGTCTCTCCCTATATAAGAGAGCCTAGGATTTTCATGAATGATTATCGAAGTCTTTTTTCTCAACAATTACTGTAGAGAGTATTATTATTATATGCATTATGTACTGCTTAGTATTTTTGTATTGTTCTCTGGACTACTCTGTACTTTACCCATTAGGTCTCTCCCTATATAAGAGAGGCGAGGGTTCTCTTAAATAATCAGTTGCTTATTTTCTCCCAACATGGTATCAGAGCCTAAACCCTAGGGCTCAACCCACCACCCGCCCCCACCACCCGCCACCGTCTCTCCTCCCGCCGTCGTCTCTCCTCCCGCCGCAGCCCCTCCTCTCGCCGGTTCCGCCTCTGGGCGGTTGACAGCCCGGCACCCACGCCGTGCCCTAGCCGCTGTCGTGCCCTAGCCGTACCCTACGCGGCTATCGTTGTACCTCATGTTGACTTGATCGCAGCCCGCTCGTCCTCCGGATTTATGGGTTTGGGTGCGTAACGTCTACATACGCTCTCAAATCCTATGCAGTCTCTGTAGACATTTATCACTCAGTCTACAAACCCTAGTTCTTCTCCAGCGGCAATATGTCAGAATCCAAGGTGGATATGCCATCCATAGGCGCGTTTAAGGGTCCCGCGCCAATCGTGAAGATGGATGGTTCAAACTACGAGCTCTGGGCGATGCAGTTCACGAGCCTAATGAAGTCAAACGGTAAGAAGCACATTCTTATCGAGGATGAGCCAGCAGAGAAGACAGGGATTTATGCCTCGTGGGAGGTTGATGATTCGTATGCCAAGGTTTGGCTGTCAGGCACACTGTCGATGGAGATTGCCAATGATATCCTCCATCAGCCCACTGCCAAGGCAATGTGGGATATTCTGGCTGCAACATACTCACAAGTGAGGAATGAAACCAAGATGTTACAGCTTCAGCATGATATATTCACGATGAAGCAGAACGACAAACCACTGCACTCCTTGTACACGTCCCTGAGGGGGATGTTTGAGAAACTCTACAATACCATCCCACTCACAGCAAACCCCGAGCAGCAAAAGACGTTTCGGAATGCCACCATGGTGGTTCTACTTGCAGCCCTAGATCCTGAGTACGAGGCTGCCCGCTCTCAGATTTTGACAGATGCAGTTATTCCTCCAATGGAGGATGTTTACCGGAAGCTCAGTCGCATTTCGGTGCCTTCCAGCTCATCTACTCCACCCCCTTCGGCGATGGCGGTATCGTGTGGGAGAGGTGGTCAGTCTTCTGGTCGTGGAGGTGGTAGGGGTGGTCGCTTTCGTTACCCATGTTCGTACTGTCAACGCACAGGCCACTCGGAGGATACATGCTACTCTAAGCATGGCTTTCCAGCATCAGCGGGGGTAGCTAATCATGTTTTACCCCAGTCAGCATCCAATGTTGACAATCATTTTGAGGAGCTCGTGGCACGTCTACATGATATTATGCCACAATCTGCTGTTAATTCTCCTGTTGGACCTTCTGATGTCGATGCCTCTGCCTCTTCCAGTTCCTCGACTATCGCCAGTACCTCAGGTAGTGCTATTGCATTTACCACTTGTCATGATATATCAGATTGGATTATAGACTCTGGTGCTACACATCACATCTGCCGAGATCGAGAGAGACTTGAGTCCTACAGGGACATTTCCCATGGCCGCTCAGTACAGATCGCAGATGGTACTCATTCCCCCCTTGTGGGACAGGGGGAGGTCTTCATATCTCCTTCTATGCATCTACAGAATGTTTTACATGCTCCTCAGTTCTCCATGAATCTGTTGTTCATTAGTTAGATTACGAAGGATTTGCACTGTCGTGCTATATTTGACCCCTCTTCTCTTATTTTTCAGGACATACTAACGAGCAGGGTGATTGGCTATGGCTCTGAGCTGAATGGCATGTATTGCTTGGTCCGGAATTCTTATGCAGGTGTCTCTTCTTATTCAGCCGGTCATGTTTCTCCGTACATCTGGCATCTTCGCTTTGGTCATCTCCCGCTACAGAAAATGCGACATCTTCTACCTCAGATCTCTCCCAGTTCTTCATTTCGCTGTGATGCATGTCAATTGGGAAAGCATCATAGGTCCAGCTTTCCTAATCGTCAGAGTCGGAGCAGTAGCTCCCCGTTCGAGTTGTTGCATATTGATATTTGGGGTCCAAGTCGTGTTCCTGATCATCAGGGACACAGGTTCTATCTGGTTGTAGTGGATGATTTCTCTCGTGTATCTTGGGTCTTTCTTTTAAAGAATAAATCTGAAGCAGGAGATGTGATTAAAATTTTGATTAATGAAGTGCAGAATGTTTTTTCGTCTAATGTCAAATATATTCGTACAGATAATGCCCTGGAATTCTGCACAAGGTCTATTTCTCAGTTTCTCTCCTCAAAGGGCATTATACATCAAACTACTTGTCCTTACACATCTCAACAGAATGGCGTGGCAGAAAGAAAGCACCGTCATCTTCTCGACATTACACGAACCCTTCTTATTCAGAGTTGTGCTCCTATATCGTTCTGGGGGGACGCTGTCCTAACGGCTTGTTACCTAGTCAATCGTATGCCATCTTCTGTCCTAGATGAGAAAATTCCTATGTCTATTATTTTTCCTGATAAGGAATTATTCTCACTTACTCCTCGTGTCTTCGGTACTGTTGCCTTTGTTCATCTTCTCACTCCAGGACTTGACAAACTCTCTCCTAGAGCGGTCAAGTGTGTCTTCGTTGGTTATTCTCGGACTCAGAAGGGCTATCGCTGTTATGACCCCATAAACAAGAAATACTTTGTCAGTGCTGATGTCACGTTCTTTGAGTCTGTTATGTATTTCTCTACTGCAGGTGACAGGTTGGTACCATCCACTACCAATAACGATGTCTATGTTCCTCCACCTCCTACGTGGGGTTCACCTGAGTCTACCCCAGTACCAGTTACTACGTCATCTTCACCACCATCACCTCTGCCACCACCTCCACAACCTCTCATTCCACTCTTACCAAAATTCTATATGCGTCGGTCAGGTCCTGCTCAAGCTACACGTCCGACATCCAGCACGCCTCAGGTATGTGTTGATGACATTCCTACTGACAGGTCAGATATGGTACATGTGCAGGATTCTTTACTGCATGAGGACACGACACCATCCAGTTCAGTGGATGATGACCTAGATGTTCCTATTGCTGTTCGGAAGCAGAAGAGGACGTGTGCTTCTTATCCCCTTGCTTCTAATGTGTCTTTTCATCGCCTCACAGGCGATTTCCAGAGATTTGCAGCAGCTTTGTCATCTGTGGACATACCACGGACCTATCAGGATGCGTTGAAGGTTGATGTCTGGCGATTGGCAATGGAAGACGAGATGCGGGCCTTACAGTCTCGTGGCACATGGAGCTTGGTTCATGCTCCTCCTGATGCATCCATTGTTAGCTGTAAATGGGTATTTACAGTGAAATACCACGCAGATGGCAGCATAGATCGTTACAAGGCTCGGTTGGTAGCTCGAGTCTTCACACAGACGTATAGTGAGGACTATATGGATACATTCTCTCTGGTGGCTCGTTATTCTACACTTCGCATACTACTATCTGTTGCAGTGGTACGTGATTGGACTATATCTCAACTTGATGTCAAGAATGCTTTCTTGTATGGAGATCTGCAAAAGGAAGTCTACATGCAGCAGCCACCAGGGTTTACTGCTGAGGGGGAGAACCATAAGGTGTGTAGACTTCACAAGGCAATTTATGGCCTTAAACAGAGCCCAAGGGCGTGGTTCCAGAAACTTTCTCATTTGATTGAAAGGCAGGGGTTCAAGAGATCGAATGCAGATCATTCCTTGTTTGTTCAGAAGTCCTCTACAGGTACGGTTGTCATCATGGTCTATGTTGATGATATTCTGCTTACAAGAGATGATGTTCAGGGAATAGAGAGGGCAAAAGCATTCCTAGGTCGTCAGTTTGTCACGAAGGACCTTGGAACCCTAAGATATTTTCTGGGGCTGGAATTTGTCAGGAATGCACAGGGTCTAGTGATGACCCAAAGGATGTACGTTGTAGATTTCTTGACCGAAACAGGAATGGTTGGATGCAGACCATCGAGTATTCCCATGGATCCGAGCATGAAGCTGTATGATGATGACAGTGTGGAAGTAGACAAGCGGATATGTAGAGAAATGGTGGGTAAGCTCCTTTATATTATCATAACTCGACCCGATATTGTCTTTGCAATAAATCGGGTGAGTCAATTTATGGAGCAACCAAGGCAAGTTCACATGGACGCCATATACATGATACTGAGGTATCTAAAGTCATCTCCAGGTTCAGGGTTGCTATTCCGAAAGGACACAGATCTATCTATTTCAACATATGCAGATGCCGATTATGCAGGTTGCCCTAAGGATAGAAAGTCAACCTCAGGATTTGCCATTTTTCTTGGGAGCTCGTTGGTCTCTTGGAAAAGCAAGAAGCAAACTGTTGTGGCAAGGTCCGGTGCAGAATCTGAATATAGGGCCATGGTGCAAGCAAGCACGGAAATGATGTGGGTTCGATCTGTGCTAGAGGATCTACATGTAGCTGTACTTGTACCTATGCAACTTTTGTGTGACAATCAGGCAGCTTTGTTTATTGCCAACAATCCAACATTCCATGAGAGAACTAAGCATATTGAAGTTGACTGCCACTGCACTAGGGACTTGATCCAGTGAGGCTTGATTTCTACATCTCATGTGAGCTCAGGGGATCAGACTGTTGATATATTTACCAAGCCGTTGCTCAGAGGACCCTTCCAGAGATGCTCTTCCAAGCTGAGCATGATCGACATCTATGCTCCACCTTGAGGGGGAGTGTAGAGAGTATTATTATTATATGCATTATGTACTGTTTAGTATTTTTGTATTGTTCTCTAGACTACTCTGTACTTTACCCATTAGGTCTCTCCCTATATAAGAGAGGCCAGGGTTCTCTTGAATAATCAGTTGTTTATTTTCTCCCAACAATTACAACTTCTAAACTACCCACATTAAAAGAGGTGTATAGCTAACGGAACCATCTGATAGTTTCCCACAATATTGCTACTTAGGATATTCAAGGATAGACCACCTCCTTTGTTTCTCCTTCATGTCAAGGGGGGCATGGTATATATCTAAGACTTGATCGCGGTCATATCACATATACCAGAAGATGCAAACACACCCAATGCACATTCTATCGGAAGCTTGGGCATAGAAGATCAGTCACAAACTTTCTCTGGATCATCCCAAGACTAGAATGGTTCCTTACGAACACTAACCCAAGGAAATATTGAAGATTGTCAAGGTCCTTAATCACAAACTGCTGACCTAGGAACTCACTGGCCTCCTGAATGCCCTGCCCATCATCACCTGTGACAATAATATCAGCATAAACAAGAATAGCAACAGTACCTCTATGCTTCCTCCGAACAAAAAGTGAGAGATCTGCAATGGACCATATAAACCCATGTTGCTCTATCAACTCTGAGAGTTTCTAGTACCACGCTCTTGAACTTTGCTTCAGGTCGTAAATCGCCTTATGGAGCCTACACACTTTCTGAGACTCCCCCTCAGCAGCAAACCCTGGTGGCTATTGCATATATACCTCCTTCTGTAGATCGACATAGAGAAATGCATTCTTTACATTGAGTCCTATGAAACAACAACTGATAGAAGAATGCGCAGAGTCGAATGCCTGGCCATAGGAGAGAAGGTATCTTGATAGTCCACCCCATAAGTTTGGGTGAACACATGTGCTACAAGCCTTGCCTTGTAGCGATTCACACTGCCATCTTCCCACTGCTTCACCTAAAGATCCATTTGCACCCCACAAAAGAGGTACCTAAAGGAGCAAGAACCACACTCTAGGTACCACGAGACTGCAAAGCGGGCATCTCCTCTTCCATGGCAAGTCACCAACGACTATCTTGTGCAGCCTCTTGATATGATCGAGGGATAGTAAAAGTAGAGAGTCCCATAACAAACCTCGTGTACTCCTCCAAAAGATGGTCAAACGAAACATGCGCAGCTAAAGGATAAGTGGCACAGTTACGACGTGACTTCCTCAAGGCAATTGGAACATCCAGGTCCTCAGTTTCTCTATTCTCAGGTATCAACTCCTCATGTACAGCATCATATGGAACACTCAAATCTCTAGTGCCATTAGTAGAAACAAAGTGATCATTACATATCTTGGGCGTGATGGATGATGGGGAAGGTGCATGAGCAGAGGGGTGAGTAGAAGACCTGCAAACGTAAACCGTGGTAGGAACTGTGTCAGGGTAGACGGAGGTGGAGGTGGAGGTGGTGGTGGAGGAGGTGGAGGTGGCGATGACTAAGACTCAACATGGGGTGTATATGGTGGAGATAACGGAGGTGGAGGAATAAAAACATCCTTGTCAGAATCAGCGTTGGACAACTGTCACTTGTAGGGGAAAATACATAATATACTAAAAAAATGTGACATCATCACTAATATAATACCTTCTCTCTACATGATCAAAACATCTATACCCTTTTTGGGTACGGGAATAACCAACAAATATACATTTAACAGCTCTAGAAGAGAGTTTCTCATGACCAGGAGAAAAATTGCCACAGACCCAAACCTAGGGAGTAAGGGAGAATAAGTCCTTGGGAAACGCAATCAAGAAAGGAGTATTTTCTCCAAGAATAGTACAAGGCATGCCGTTCACCAAGTAGCAGGCAGTGAGAACCGCATCACTTCGAGACAAATGAGGAGCATGACTCTAAATCAAAAGGGTATGTGTAACATCCAGAAGATGACGATGTTTGCATTCAGCAATACCATTCTATTGTGAAGTATAGGCACAAGAAGTCTGATGAACAATACCAAGAGATTTGAGAAAATCAGGTAGTTGTAAAGTGGAAAACTTTAAGGCATTGTCAGTACGAATAAACTTCACATTCAACGACAACAACAAAGCCTTTTCCCACAATTAAGTAGAGTTGGCTACATGGATTCTTCTCCTCCATTCAGATCTATCTTGGGTCAATCTCGGGTTTATATCCACAAAACTAAGATCCCTTCGTATGGTCTCTCTCCAACACTTCTTAGGTCGTCCTCGACCTCTCTTAGCCGGCTCAACATCCCAACACTCGCATCTCCTAACTGGTGCATTAGCTGATCTTCTCTGCAAATGTTCAAACCGTCTTAAGCGGTTCACCAACTTTCTTTCTGATTACATCATTCGGAATCCCATCTTTACGTGTATGTACACACATCCACCTTAGCATTTTCATTTCTGCTACATTCATTCTCTGCACATGTCTATGGTTTACAGGCCAACATTTAGATCCATAAAGCATAGCAGGCCTCACGGCTGCTTTGTAAAACTTTCCTTTAATTTTTAAAGAAATTTTCTTATCACAGAGAACAGCAGAGGCTCCTCTCCACTTTAACCAGCCTACATTTCTTCTATTAGTAACATCTCCATCAATTTCCCCATCATGTTGCAAAATAGATCCCAGATATCTAAAAGAATCTCTCTTTTAAATGTTATCGTCACCAAAGGTGCACTCCATATATTCCGTCTTAGCCCTACTTATACGAAATCCTTTAGTCTCTAACTCATATCTCCAGACCTCAAGCTTCTCATTTACTCAATCTCTAGTCTCGTCAATAAACACAATATCATCAGCAAATAACATATACCAAGGTAACTCATCTTGAATGTGACTTGTCAACTCGTCCATAATTAAAGTAAAAAGAAATGGACTCAAAGTAGAACCTTGATATAAACCAATGTTGATGTCAAAATATCCAGTCTTCCCAGATGGGGTCCTTACACAAGATAAAGCCCTATCATACATGTCCTTTATGAGGTTAATGTATAGGGCAAGTACTTGTCTCTTCTCTAAAACTCTCCACAATATATCTCGTGGGACGAATAAACTTCACATTAGTAGAAAGAATATTTTTAACTTCAATTAGAAATGATTTAATGACAGAACCCACTTCAGACTTATGTTTTAACAAGAATACCCAAGATAATCTATAAAAGTCATCTACAGCAACCATATAGAACCAATGTCCCTAGTGATCAGGAACACGACGAGGACCCCAGATATCAAAATGAAACAACTCAAACAATTGACTACTATGATGACTCTGACGACTCAGAAATGAAGAACGATGGTGCTTCCCAAGCTGACATGCCTCACACTCCAAGGTAACACAAGTAGTGATCTGAAGGAGAATAAGACATAGCTTCTGAGAGGAAGATGACCAAAGCGAAGATGCCACATGAAAGGAGAAATAGATCCTGAAAGAAGGATAGCAGGATCAGCACACAGAGGCAGACCAAGCCTGTAGAGTCCTCTCTGCTCACGGCCACATCCAATCACCTTGCCCGTGAATATGTCCTGAAACAAAAGAGAAGAAAGATTAAATATGGCACAGCAATGTAAATATTTTTGTAATTCGGCTAATAGACAAAAGATTCATATGGCATGCCGGAGGAGGTAAATTCCTTAGCAGTGTAGTTAAAAAACACAATTCCTCGAATATGGTCTCAAAAATGTTAATTCCCTGAGTAATGTAGTGAAATCGCATGGAATATATGTGTTATGTATATCGCATATAAGACCTGTGACTTTCATAAACAGTCAAAAAAACCCATAACGCATAGAAAAAATGAGATTTTCATATTTTTAGATGTACCGCAGATTCCATGCGATTTCACAACATTAATCGGGGAATTAACATTTTTGGGACCATATTCGAGGAATTATATTCTTTAACTACACTACTAATGAATTACCTCCATACCGGAGTATGTAAGACTTTCTGCAGATGTATTGAGGGAGTAAGAATAATCTCCCACTCACCAACAATGAGTAAATGAACATCATTAGCAATTACCACCGAGTAGAAGGAGGGATAGACCTGTACGAACTAATCTGTGCTCAATCACCACACATATGATGAGATGCTCCAAAGTCCATGAGTTAGTCAGTTAAATATGAACTGCTACAATTCGTAGGAGCATAAGCAATACCTGACGAACTAGAGGAGGCTCTGGCAGGAGATGCAACATCAGAATGACCTGCAACTGAAGTGGTAGGAGCAGCCATCATCTCTTAGTCTGAAAACAATATCATAAAAACATGCATCATGTGTAGGGGTAGGAGTAGGCTCTGTCTGCTCAGCAACAGGTAGACGCAGGATACCCATGCTTCAGATAGCATGTCTCTTCAGAATGACCTGGACGGCGGCAATGTGAACATGGACCAGACTGACATCTTTCTCCTCGACAACATGGGTTGCGCCCGCGAAACTGTAAAGTACTCCCTCTGCCATGAGAAGCTGTCATAGCAAAGGAAGGTTGGGCAATAGTAGTAGAGGAAGAAGTGATCCTGCTCAGCCTCTTGTAGACATCCTCTATTGGAGGTATCGTCTCTCCAGTAAAAAGTTGAGTACGTGTTGCATCGTACTCAGAATAAAAAGATGACAGAAAGACTCCCGTCATAGCGGCATTCATATATGCTCGCTACTGCTCGGTAATGGTAGTGATAGGCATGAAGCTATGTAGATGCTCAAACATACCTCTAAGATGCGAGAAGTGAGCATGAAGAGGTCGATCATTCTGCTTGGTCAAAAAAATGCCATACTGCAATTGTAGAATCTTGCTCTCATTCTTTGACTGCTCATATGTGTCTGCTAAGATGTCCCACATAGCCTTTGGTGTGGGTTGATTGACGATATCAATGGCAATCTCCGTGGTAAGTGTCCTGGAGAACCAAATCCGAGCATAAGCATCATCTTGCTTCCAAGAAGCATTAACCCCAGTCTTGTTCGTTGGCTCTGAATCTGTCAGAATGTGCTCCTTGCTATGGCACTACATAAGGGTTTGAAACAGCATGGACCACAACTCGTAGTTGGTCCCATCCATCTTCACGATGGGAGTCGTCCCCTTGAAGACACCGGATGATGAAAAAAGGTCACCCTTGTTCTCCGACATGGTAATGCTGAAACCCGAAACCAAATCGAGCAGTAGACTACTCTGAGTGAGTCTGCACAATCATATGGAGGATTGGTAGTATGTGTAGACTCATACAACAAGCCTCATCAATTTTTGGTGTAGTCTTGAGTCAGAAGACGTGATTTATAGGTTGAAAACCATGAAAATCGAACCAAAATCAGACTGTCGGATGAACAGGCCTGTAAAGGAGCACGAACCGGCAGTGGGAGAGGTCGGTTACGCGGCCCCGGCAGCCGCTAGGCGGTAGCCTGGACATTTTCAACCGCTTGGCAACGGCAATCCGACGCCGCAGGAGGTGCGAGAGGCTCTGGGCGGTAGGCCGTCGACGAGGCTGTTGTGGATAGGCAGTGCGGCCGACGGGACTACCAGCAGAGCGCGGGCAAGGGGGCATGTAGGGTTAGTATTTTGGGGATATGGGAACCTCGTCTAGGATCATTGCTCCGATACCATGTTGAGGGATAAGAATAGCTTGCATTAGAAGAAACCCTAAGGCTCTCTTATATAGGAGAAAATCCCTGGGCTAATTACATGAGAGGTCATGGCCTCAAATTTCATCGAATATCGATATCCATTTGAAATCGAAATTTGACCAAATCCTAGTACAGAAAATGACCGAAATGACCGAAATTCCGGTCGAAATTCCACCGAAATTCTGTTTTGGTCGATACCGAAATGGTGACCGAAACCGACATTTAGGGCCTCTCAGAGGTACATCAAGAAAATTGAAATAAGAAATAAGTAGCAAGAGATATAAATATCTCAACAGTATTGCAAAAAGGAAACTTTGTCATCTTCTTGACATCGCTTGTACCCTACTTTTCCAGATAAAGGCCCCTAAACTATTTATGGTGATGCTACTCTTAGCATAGTTTATTTGATTAATAGGATTCGCTCATTGCTATTGGTAGGATCTACTCCGCTCTCATTGCTTTATCTTGATGATAAGGCATTTCTACTACCTCTGCATGTTTTTGTTGCACTTGTTTTATTCATAATTTTCATGCCAAAGATAAACTTTCTTCTTGTGCAATCAAATGCGTCTTTTCGGGGTATTCTAGAACACAAAAGGGTTACATATCCTACGATCCAATTGGTCATCTTTATTTTATCTCTACATATTTGAGAAGATGTGTTTTTTAACGAGAGTGTCGGGGAGATCACTTCGGAGTTTCCTCCTCCACTACAGTTTTACCAGAGAAGAGAGAAACCTGTACTTAAGATGTCTCATTTACCTATTCGCTTGATTTGCAAGCTCACAATCAAGCAACTGATAATCTCTCATCTGAAACTACTACAGATGCTATGAATACAAATGGTTCCTCTTCCTATAATGATCTTCAAATTGATTTAAGGAAGCCTAGAAGGCAATGCACTATGCACCATATGTCACATTTTAATTTCACTGATGTATTACCAATTGTGATAGGATGTTTACAAATGCTCTTATGGCATATTCTCTTCCACATAATCATCATATAGCCCTTCAACATGCAGGTTGGAAGCATGTTATGGATGAGGAGATCGATGCTCTTGTCTCGAGGGGCACTTGGGATCTTGTGACATGTCCAGCACGTGTTGGTCTTGTAGTTTGCATATGGGTCTTCACGACCAAACATGTTCCAGATGGTTCGATAGATAGATAGATCGAAGGCGCGGTAAGTGGTCAAAAGCTTCAGCCAGAATTGTGGCGTAAAGTACTTTGAGATTCTCACTCCAGTAACAAGGATATAATCTATTTGCACGATCATCTTTATTGCTGCCACCAAAAGATGGCCAATTTTTCAGTTCAATGTCAAGAAGGCCTACCTCTATAATGATCTTCAGGATGTGGTTTATATGGCACAACCACCAGTTGTACACCATTGAGGGGAGTATGTGTGTCGTCTATGCAAGGCTATCTATGACCTAAAACAGATCCCATGAACCAGGTTTGACAGACTCACCTGAGAGATCAACACTATTGGATTTCACATGACTATGTCTGATTACAATAATTTTATTTGGAGAAGTTTTTCAGGTACTATTGTCCTTGTATATGTTGAGGATATGGTTACTACTGGAAAACACAGTGTATTCTCGAGACCAAGGTGGTTCTACGAAAGATACGTCACCAACAACCTCGGTCACCTACAGTACTTTCTTGGGATTGAGGTCGCTTATACTGTTGGACTACATCGATCCCAGAGAAAGCATTGTCTTGACATTCTTACTGATATAGGTTTACTTAGTTATAAACCATTCCCCATTCATGGCGAGCCTCGAAGTCATGCCAAATCGGAGAACAATTTATTTGAGGATACTGTTAGAAAATAGGAAGCGGAAGCGGAATCATAGAATAAAGAAATAAAACAATGAAGAACAAGATTTAACGTGGAACCCTACTCCCTAAGGAGCAGGATGAAACCACGGGAGAATGCCTCAAAGGGCCAGATTTGTCTTTTGACTTTCTCAATGGTTACACGGCTCCTTATATAGCCTCCACAGAGACTCCAAGTCCCACAACTGGTATATGTGGGACTAAATATGTGGATGGGGTAAATGGATCTCTGCAGGATCCATTTACCCTCATATAACTCATATGGCGCACAACCAAATACTCCAACACTCCCCCTCAAGTTGGAGCACGCAATGCTCAGCTTGGACAAACAGAAAGAAACTCAACCCACGCTACAAGTTACTACGGATAATATCAACTCAACGCGCACAACTGTTGCATTCGAGGATGTTGCTTCTCATGTCGTGCAGGTGAGGAGGACGAATGGGCTGGAGTATGAGTCAACTAAATCTCCTTACCGGAGAGCATGTGCTCTGTACAGCGCCTGTCAGAGTCACTGCAACTGAAAATGAGTCTCCTCATCGGAGTACTCTGGCTCGCCACAATATGTGGACAACTGCTCCATCTCTAAAAAGGGTCGAACTGCAAAGGTTGTGGAAGTGCAATCTTCATCAGAGTCTGCGGTCGCTGGAAAATGGAGTCTGAAAGAAGTCTCCTCGTCAGAGAACTGGGTCTCTCCCATCTGGCACAGGGAATAGTACACTACTCTGGAGTACCTATGATCACATGAAAACGCTTGCCAACATGACATAGGGAATGGTCCTCTACTTCAGAGTCCCTATGGCTCACAAGAAAACTCTGGCCGACAACAACAAGAAGAATGATTGGGACCACGAAACTGAAGATCGCACAATCGTGCATCTTGAACTGCAGACTCGGAAACTGACGTCGAGTCTGAATATCTGACAATTGTAGAGTCTGAAAAATCTGAAGGGCCTCTAGAATCTCTGAATCTGGAGAACCTAGAAAGTCTGACAATCTAGCCTGTGACTCTACATATACTCCCCTTTTCTCCCATACTGGTCGGAATGAAAAACATCGACCACGTTGGGAGAAGACAACATGGGGAAAACATAAGTTGTGACCACTTTCTCGAATTTTTCAAAAAAAATCCTCCTTTTTTTCTTCTTTTTTCAGTTATTTCATCATTTTTTTAAGATAGCCGCCACACTTTTTTTATAAGCTACTCGCATTTTTTGGGGCTATTTTTAACTTACGTACGGCTTTTTTTTGTACGCGCCTCTTTTTTTATTTTTTTGAGACAGATCCCCCTCTCTCTCTTTTTTTACTAACGACAGCCCATTTGGGCTATAATAAGTAGCAACCCCAATCTTTTTTTTAATACATCAACGTCCACTAGAGCTAAAACACCTCCATTTTTTTATAAACCTGTGAGGTCTGCCTTAGGGTTCCCACGATGGAACCCTTCACTTATGAGTGTCGCCCCCAATAGGGGCTTTCTTCAATTACGTCGTTAGAAGTGGTGGAGCCATCTAGCCCCGAATTCCGCCTGCTTGGAGGGTCGCCTACCTCACCGCCAGGATCTCTAGGGTTCCCAGTATAGGATCCCACTACCGCCGCTTGGAATATTCGGAGGAGGCGGCATCTGCCTTGAACACTTACGCTGCCGCCGGAGAGAGCGAGAAGCCCGCCACTAGAGCACGCGAGGGCTTCTGCGCGTGAGGGGATCGGAGGGCATCGTGAGGAGAGATCTGGAGGGTGGTGATCTGTTGTACGGCTAGATCGCGTCTGGGTCGATCCGGGATGCTTAAAGGTGGTACGGGGAGGCTGGAGGCTGCGCGCCTGAGGTGTACCTGGAGTCGAGCGAGAGCCTGGGGGTCAAGAGTTCTTCCATATGCTAGGAGCATCGCTGGACATGCGGTTGAACGAGGGAGGAAGGGCTGAGCCCTTGCGGATGCACGCTTGGAGTATCAAGCGCGATGCCCTGGAGGTGGGGTGCGCCGCCAGCGAGGGAAAGTTGTTGTACGTGAGAAAGAAATGTTGAACCCACCTGAAGTCATCTGGAGCCTCACCATCGGCCTGGAGAGATACGGCAGGAGGAGAGGCTCCCCGTCGTCGAGCATCTCGCACGGATCGGGTTGCTGCAGCTAGAGGTTTTATCCCTCAAAGACACCATGTTAGAGCTCGAGGTTGCCAGGAGATCGAACGAAGTTCCACATGCACGCGTGAGGGGAGAGCAGCCTGGATGTTGCGTCGTGGATTGGGGTTCATAGAACTCTGTAATTTTGTGTGACGAGATCTCCATAAAAAATGACTTAAAAAATTACAATTCCCAAATCCAACTTGATTAGGGTTTCGTAGAACACTGTAACTCTTGAACAGATGCCAAACAAATTACAGAAACTCGAATCTCGAATAATACTTAAAAATAAATCCTCAAGAACAAATCTTCGAGAATCGAACCCGTTCTGATACATGTTAGATAATAGGAAGCGAAAGAGAAATCATAGATTTCAAAAATAAAACAATGAAGAACAATATTTAACGTGGAACCCTACTCCCTACGGAGCGGGATGAAACCACGGGAGAAGGCCTCAAAGGGTCAGGTTTGTCTATTGACTTTCTCAATGGTTACAGAAGATCTGGTGCTCCTTATATAGCCTCCACAGAGCCTCCAAGTCCCACCACTTGTAGATGTGGGACTAAACATGTAGATGGGGTAAATGGATCTCTCGAGTATCCATTTGCCCTCATACAACTCATATAGCGCATAACCAAATACTCCAACAGATACGACACGATATAGGAGCCTAGTGGGCAAACTTCTATATCTTACAATCACTAGGGTTGATATCTCATACTCAATAAGCAAAGTCAACCAATATATGGAACAGTCGATGTATCGTCATTGGCATGATGTTCGTCTCATCCTCAGATACCTGAAGAGTTTACCATGCAAGAGATTGTTCTATGATGCTAATGGTCATACCGATATTACATCCTGTTGGAGAAAAATAAGAGCCTTGTTATTTCTGAGAATCCTAGGCTCTCTTATATAGTAGAGAGGCCTATGGGTAAATTACATAAAGTGGAAAATAGAAAAAGAGAATAAGAAAGAGATACATATGAAATATGAAAATACAAATATCTTCACACTCCCCCTCAAGCTGGAGCATGGATATCGATCATGCTCAGCTTGGATGAACACTTCTGAAATGATCCTCTGGGAAGTGGCTTGGTGAAGATGTCCGTGGTTTGCTCTCCAGAGTTGACATGGGAAGTAGAAATCAGGCTCTTCTGAATCATGTCTCTGGTGTAGTGACAATCTACCTCAATATGTTTTGTTCTCTCATGGAACGCAGGATTGTTTGCAATGAATAGGGCAGCCTACATGGGTAGAGGAACCTCTACATATAGATCACATAGCACTGCTCGGACCCACATAATTTCTGTACTTGCTTGAGCCATGGCCCTGTATTCGGACTCGGCACTTGATCTTACTACAGCAGTTTGTTTCTTGCTTTTCCAAGAAACGAGAGAAGTGCCAACAAATATTGCAAATCCCGAAGTCGATTTTCCTATCCTTAGGACAACCTGCATAATCCGCATCAGCATATGCGGATACAGAGAGTGTTTCTCCTTTCTTGAATAGTAATCCTGAGCCTGGAGATGATTTTAGATATCTCAATATCATGTATATTGCATCCATATGTACTTATCGAGGTTGCTCCATGAATTGACTCACTCGACTCACTGCAAATGCAATATCCGGTCTGGTAATTGTAACATAAATGAGTTTTCCAACCATCTCTCTGTATCTTCTCTTATCGACTTCATATGTATCATCATCATATAGCTTCATGCTAGGGTCCATAGGAGTCGTGGAAGGTCGACATCCAATCATGCCTGTCTCTGCAAGCATATCTGTAACATACTTTCTTTGGGTCATCACAAGACCCTGTGCATTTCTAGCAAATTCCGACCCCAAGAAATACCTTCGGGTGCCCAGATCCTTAGTCACAAATTGACTGCCCAGAAACTATTTCGCCATCTTGATTCCCTGCTCATCATCTCCTGTAACAACAATATCAGCAACGTACACCATAATAGCAACAGTACCTCTAGACGTCTTCTGCACAAATAAGGAATGGTCTGCATTTGACCTCTTAAATCCCTGTCGTTCAATCAAATCTGAAAGCTTTTGAAACCACGCTCTAGGACTCTGTTTAAGGTCATATATTGCCTTATGGAGTCTACAAACCTGTTGACACTCCCCCTCAGCAGCAAACCCCAGAGGCTGCTGCATATAAACCTCCTCTTGTAGATCTCCATATAAGAATGCATTTTTCACGTCAAGCTGGAATAACGACCAATCACGAGCTACAACAACTGAAAGGACATGTAAAGTAGAATGTCGAGCAACTGGAGAAAACGTGTCCAAGTAATCAACTCCATAGGTCTGAGTAAAACCACATGACACGAGCCTTACCTTGTACTGATCAAGGCTTCCATCTGCATGGTATTTAACAGTAAACACCCACTTGCAGCTAACAATAGACACTCTGGGAGGAGGAGAAACAAGTGTCCAAGTTCCACGAGACTGCAACGCGACCATTTCTACTTCCATAGCAAGACGTCATTTGCTATCTTGTAGTGCCTCCTGGTAATTGCGTGGAACTTCTACCGAAGATAGAGCTACTACAAATCTCTGGAAATCGCCTGTAAGACGATGAAAGGAGACCTGGGAAGCGAGTGGATAGGAAGCACAAGTACGCCTCTGCTTCCTAATAGCGATAGGCACGTCCAAATCTCCATGATCATCATCCTGTTGTGTTCCCTGTATCAATAGATCCTCAGACTCATCGTTAGAAATCAAGTTATCAGGACCAACCTGAGGGCTGCTGGATGATGGGCCATGACCTTGAGCAGAGGAGGACCGACAAGTATAGTACTTTAATAACGGGGGGACAATGGTTACTGGAGGTGGTAAAGGTGGAGGTGAAGGTATGACAGGAGGTGGTGGTGGAGATGGCATAGAAGGTAACTGACTCATCGGAGGAGGTGGCATGAAGACCTCAGTATCAGAATGGGAAGTAGTCATTCTGTCACCTGTAGGAGAGAAAAACATCACTGATTCAAAGAATGTGGCATCAGCGCTAACAAAATATTTTCGACGCAGCGGATCAAAGCAACGATATCCCTTTTGTGTCATGGAGTATCCTACAAACACACATTTGATAGCCCTGGGAGAGAGCTTATCAAGACCCGGCACCAACAATTGGACAAAACCAACACAGCCAAAGACACGGGGTGTAAGAGAGAACAACTCCTTCTCAGGAAAGGCTATAGAGAGAGGAGTTTGCTCACCCAAGACAGACGAAGGCATGCGATTTACTAAGTAGCAAGCTGACCCCAGAACAAGTGTGGAGTATGACTCTGAATAAGTAGGGTTCTAGTGATATCCAATAGATGGCGATGTTTCCGCTCTGCAACACCATTTTGTTGTGAAGTGTAAGCACATGAAGTTTGATGAATTATACCACGAGATGAAAAGAACAAGGATAGAGCTCTAGTACAAAACTCCAATGCATTGTCAGAACGCACAATTTTCACAGAAGAAGAGAAAATATTTTGAACTTCATTGATAAACATTTAAATCACAACTCCTACTTCAGATTTATTCTTCAATAAAAATACCCAAGACAAGCGAGAAAAATCATCTACTGCAACCAAATAGAATCTGTGTCCCTCGTGGTCAGGAACACAACTTGGACCCCAAATATCAATATGGACTAACTCGAACAAGGAGCTACTGCTCCGACTCTGACGACTCGGAAAAGTAGACCGATGATGCTTTCCCAACTGACACGCTTCACATTGGAAGGACGACTTCGGAGAAATCTGAGGCAAAACACGATACATCTTTTGAAGAGGGAGGTGACCAAAACAGAGATGTCAGGTATATGGAGAGTCTGATCCTGTAAAATGGAGAGATGCCCCGACATAAGGAGTATGGATCAGACGATATAGACCATTCTGCTCACGACCACAGCCAATCACCTTGCCCGAGGGTATGTCCTGAAAAACAAGAGACCATGAGTCAAAAATAGCTCGACAGTTCAAATCCTTTGTAATCTGGCTAATGGATAGTAAATTCATAGAGAAATCAGGAGCATATAACACATTCTGCAATCTCATGGAAGGTGTCAAGTTAATCTCCCCTGTCCTGTGATCGGGGAATGTGTCACATTGGCTATCACCACAGTTCGTCCTGAAGAGACCGGTCTATATGAAGTGAGCTGCTCTTTCTCCCCACAGAGATGATGTGTCGACGTCGCTCCAGAATCCATAATCCAGGTTGTAATCATAGATCCATCACAAGAGTTGAGAGAATAAGAACTACCTGAGGTACTGGTTGTGGCAGGTGAACTGGCAGAGGCAGAGACGGTCACATCTGACTGAGCTCCAAGAGCTGTATCAGGAGGCATGATATTCCTCAGTCTGGCAACAAGATCATCGAATCGCTGGTCCAACAAAGAAGGTGCAGGAGACAACTTGTTCTGCTACCCGAGCCGATGCAGGAAAGCCATGCTTAGAGTAGCATGTATCCTCAGAGTGACCAGGGCGACGACAATAACTGCATGGTTGACGAATCCGACCCCCACGTCCCCGGGGGCCACGACCACGAAAGGTAGAGGAGCCACCTCTGCCCGTGGAGGCTGCCATCGCTGAAGGTGTCTGGCTGGCAGTCGAGCTTGGGACAGTAATTCGACTCAGACGACGAAAAGCTTCCTCCATAGGAGGAATAGTAGCGTCAGCAAGAATCTAAGACCGGGCAGCATCGTACTCTGGATTAAGGGCAGCCAGGAATACACCTACCATGGTAGCATTCCTGTACGTCTTCTGCTGCTCAGGAGTGGCCGTCAACGGCATGAAGCTATGGATCTTCTCAAACATCCCTCGTAGGGATGTGTACAGAGAGTGAAGGGGGCGCCCATTCTGCTTGACTGTAAAAATATCATGTTGCAGCAGAAGTATCTTGGTCTCGTTCCGCGCCTGTGAATATGTCGCCGCTAGAATATCCCACATAGCCTTAGCCGTGGGCTGATGTAGTACATCGTTGGCAATCTCTACCGTCAACATCCCAGATAGCCAGTCTTTGGCATACGCATCATCCGCCTCCCACGAGGCAATTACCCCAGTCTTCTCCACCGGCTCCTCTTCGGTAAGAATATGCTTCTTACCATTCGACTTCATCAGGCTCATGAACTGCATAGCCCAGAGCTCATAATTTGTCCTGTCGATTTTCACAATAGGCGCTGGACCTCTGAATGCGCCAGTGGCGGGTACATCAACCTTGTTCTCAGACATAGTGCCGAAAGAAGACTGTTACGGGTGCAAGAGATCAAAGTTTGTGTGTCTACACAGACATACATGGGTTTGGGTGCACGTGTAGACTCATGCACACCAACCCATCAACCAACTGACGAAGTTGTGGCGGCGTGCGAGTGCGAGACAGCACGCGAGGCACGCGGTGCGCGCGAGGCGAGCGCGTTGTGCGCGCGAGGCACGTGAGGCGCGCGGGCCTTGCTGGGGAGAAGCGAAGACCGCAGCACCGGAGAGGAGGCGGCAGCACGCGCGCGAGGCGAGGAGGCGGCGGCGCGCAAGGAGAGGGCTGGAGGTAGGGTTAGGGTTTTTCGGGAATCGAGAGCTCCGGTCTAGGGCCGCCGCTCTGATACCATGTTGGAGAAAAATAAGAGTCTTGCTATTTCTGAGAACCCTAGGCTCTCTTATATAGTAGAGAGGCCTATGGGTAAATTACATAAAGTGGAAAACAGAAAAAGAGAATAAGAAAGACATACATATGAAATATGAAAATACAAATATCTTCACACATCCTATGCATATGTATATCACGCCAGTTCTCCTAAGGATAGACACTCCACCACTGGTTTTGACATATTCGTTGGCAGAAATATGGTTACTTTGTGCAGCAAGAAGCAGAGAGTTGTTTCGAGATCCAGGTCAAGGGTAGAGTATAAAGCTATGGCTTAATCCATTTGTAAGATAGTTGTCTTATCACCTTTCTACAGGAACTCAGGTTGTCCATTAAAACTCCAGGTACTCTCTATAGTGACAATAAATCAACCACTTATATTGGCACTAATCTTATCTTTCATCAGCGCACTAAGCACATTAAGATAGAATGTCATTTTATCAGGGATGTAGTGTGTATCACACCTCGCATTTCTACATAGCTACAACTTGTAAATATCTTCATCGAAACGCTTCCAAAGCATCATATTTCACAGTTAACCTCCAAGTTAGGCATTACCGATAGATATGCTTCAACTTGAGGAGAAGTATTAATGTTCTCTATTTTTAGACATTTTCTTTTATCTATTTATGTCATTTCTATTTTTGATAGTCCTATTAAGTAGTTTTCCCCTTTTGTATAATTAGGGTTTTATGGTTTCATCCTATGTAAGAAACCATGTACCTTGAATAGAATATCTCATTCTATCACATTATTTCTTTCACGTGCATCTTTGGAGAGCTTTTTGGCCATACAATTAACCATGCAAAGTCCACATCTTTTTTTTTTATTTCTGATGATGAAGTTGCGTGAAGATAATTTAGACACTACGTAGGTGTCTTCCTCTTAGCTACATAGGCCTACCGCTCACTAATGGGAGATTGAGATGTTCAGATAGTCTATCCATGATCAAGATCTTAAAAGTCGGATTTCAATTTCATTTCGGTAAAAGCCTAGAAAGAGAAATTTGGTGGAATTTCACTGAAATGGTCGGAAATTGGGGAAATTACTTGAAAACTCATTTTTTCCTAAAATTAAGATTTCTAATGTTCTTTAAATAAATGAGATAGAAACACACATTTTTTGCTATAATAAGATGTTAACATGATATGATATCTTAAATTTTCATCCAATCTCTCCAACAGTCATAGTATGTTATTTAAAGCTAGAACCCAATTTGGAACTGGGATTATAAGCCACCAGTTTCACCTTATAAACATGAAGAGAATAGTGACACACACAATAATAATAGAGAAAACGTAGGACAACAAAGAGGACTAGCAAAATGATATTAAGAAATTGGAATGATAACTTAGAACATGTATCGAACCAAAATACATTGAACTTGGAAGAATATTTAATTTTAGGAATAAAATAATACACACATACATACACACACTAATAGGAAAGTCTTTCTAACATGTATGTTGGTGAGATTATTTATATCTCTTTATTTGATATCCTGTAATTTTCTATTTCTTTCGGCTATCTATGTAATTTTCCCATAGAGCTTTTCTCCTATATAAGAGAGTTATAGGGATACGGTGAATGTAACTTTTCATTTCAATCCTTTCCACATGGTATCAGAGCGACGGTCCTAGACCTGAGCCTGTGCCCAAGAGTTTCAAATCCCCACCAAAGCACTAGAGGCCGCCACCCACAAGCAGCAGCCCCACACCGCCGCCCGCAGGCAGCAGCCCCCATGTCGTCGCCCATCGCAGCATCCCACAGGCTATTGTTGCCGCCACTCTGCAGCCTGCAAGCCGCCGCCGTCGCGCCCACTTTGCAGCCCGTTACCGCCCTCCACGTGTGAGGGGGCATCGTCGGGTTCCCAGGAGGCCCAGACCTGGAAAGGATGCTCCGTTTTGTTCCTTGAAAGCTCGAATATGTCTTATTTTGGTTCTTAGGGTGTGGTTTTAATCTTCTAAAATCATCCTAGGTACCTAAAGAGGCTTGTTATTGATAAAAGGAGGTTGTTATATGAGTCTACACCCACAACCATCTTCCTATATATCTGTGTAGACATAGTTATTCTAGTTTGTGACCTCACTCTTGAAGATAGTTGTCAATATGTCAGACAACAAAGCAGATGTTCCACCCTTAGGTGTATTAAGGTCCCGCTTGGATGGAATTAACTATGAACTGTGGGCCATGTTGCTCATGAGTCTAATGCAATGTAATGACAAGAAGCATATTCTCACACAGGAGGATCTCGTGGACAAGACTGGGGTTAATGCCTCATGGGAGGCAGATGACGCGTATGCACGTGTGTGGCTTTCAAGAACGGTGTCCATGGAGATAACCAACGATATATTGAATCATCCCACAGCTAAGGCTATGTGGGATATTCTTGCTGCAGCATACTATTCAGCAAAGAAGGAATCAAAGATTCCGCAACTTCAGCACAGCATCTTCACGTCCAAACAGAATGGTCGACCACTCCATACCCTTTACACTTCTTTAAGGGGTATGTTTGAGAAGTTACATAGTTACATTCCTTTGACTGCAACACCAGAGCAGCTCAAGACATATAGGGATTCGGTGATGACTGGAGTTTTCCTAGCGGCACTTGACCCTGAATATGATGTTGCCAGAGCGCATATTCTTACAGACGCCACCATACCTCCAATGGAAGAGGCATATCGTCGGTTGAGCAGGCTCTTCATATCTTATGGTGGTACTTCTGTGTCTCAGATCTCTTCAGCCATGGCAGCATCTCGTGGTAGGGGGAGCCCTACGCAGTTCCATGGTCGAGGAGGCCGTGGGAGAGGAGGGAGCAGTAGACCTCCTCGTTAGCCTTGCACTTACTGCCACAAGACAGGTCATTCAAAGGAAACATGTTATACTACGCATGGGTTTCCTGCTTCAGCACGTGTGTCAGAACAGATCCAGCAGGGTACTAGATATTATGTCGCATCTGACCAGAGGTTTGGAATTGGTTGCACGGCTCAGGGAGATTGTACCTTCTCCTGGATCAACTAGCTCACCGTCGGAATCTTCAGAGGTAGCAGCCCCAGCCTCTACATCCACATCAGGTATTTACTAGATGTTATAGGGCAGACTTGTCAAAGTGGATCATGGATTCGGGAGCGTCCCATCATCTCTGTGGTAACAGAGGTCAATTTAGAACCTATAGCCTAAGTCAGTCAGGTAGATCTGTTGTGATAAATGATGGGACACACTCCCCCATTATTGGTCAGGGGGAGGTGCAGTTAACCCTTGAAATGCGGCTTCAGAATGTTCTTTACGCTCCTGAATTCTCGATGAATTTATTATCTATTAATCAAATCACCAAGGATTTGCATTGCCGTACCATATTTAACCCCTTTGCTCTTGTGTTTCAGGACAATCTAACAGGCAGGGTGATTGGTTCTGGTCGTGAGCAAGGAGGCCTATACAGACTGGTGCAATCTCCATATGTTGGTTTCTCCCCTCTTCGCACTGGATCTATCTCTCGCATATGTGGCATCTCCGTTTTGGCCATCTTACAAAAGTCGTGTCATGTTATTCCTCAAATCTCTCCTTGCTTCACTTTTCAGTGTGAGGCCTGCTAGCTTGAAAAGCATCATAGGTCCACATTCCAGAGTCGCCGGGGTCAAAGTAGTCATAGTCTTTTTTAGTTGATTCATTTGGATATTTGGCGTCCCAATCGTGTTCCTGATCTTCAGGGACATCGATTTTATCTTGTTGTTGTTGATGAGTTTTCTAGATTGTCATGGGTTTTTCTGCTTAAAAACAAGTCTGATGCTAGTCCTATCATTCAGTCTTTTGTTAATAAAATAAGGAATGTCTTTTCTGCAAATGACAAGTATATACGTTCTGATAATGCACTCGAATTCTGCAGTACACAACTTTCTCAATTTCTTAGATATTATGGTATTGTACATCAGACATCTTATGCATATACGTCCCAATGGAATGGGGTGGCTGAGAGGAAACATCGCCATCTCTTGGATGTCACCAGGACTCTTCTGATTCAAAGCTGTGCTCCCTACTTATACTGGGGGGATGTCGTTCTCACTACATGTTACTTGATGAATCGTATGCTTTCATCGATTCTGGGGAGAAGATTCTGTTCTCGATCGCATTTCCCGGGAAGGAACTTTTTTTCTCTCGCATCTCATGTTTTTGGATGTGTTGCTTTTGTTTATTAGATGTCTCCACGTCTTGACAAGCACTCTCCTAGAGCAGTCAAGTGTATGTTTGTTGGGTATTCCAAGACCCAAAGGGGTATCATTGCTTTGACCCTGCTTGACGAAGGTACTTTGTTAGTGCAGATGTCACCTTCTTTGAATCCATCAAGTATTTCTCTCTTACAGGTGACAAGCTCATTTCATCAGAGCGTGAAGAAGAGGTTTTCATGCGAAGAGGTTTTCATGCCACTACCTCCCGACTCTCTCACTACACCACCACCTCCACCACCACCACCACCTCCACCACTACCACCTCCTCCACCACCACCATCGCCTACACCTCCTGCCATACCTACTTTCTTTCCACAAGTTTACCAACGCCGGCATCATGCTCATGTGCCTCCACCACAATCCAGCACGCCCAAGGTATATCCTGAGCATTTGAGTTCCACTAATGGCACTGGTGATTTGAGTGTGCAGGATGTTATAGATGATACTCCTTCTTAGGATACAGTGGACCTGGATGTGACTATTGCTCTACGTCGAAAGCGGCGTGCATGTCAATAAAGAATTGAAGGTACAAGGAACAAAACTATTAGGATAAAAAGTAATATAGAGTCAAATGAGCAAAAACATCAATTAAAAGAGCGTTAGGTCGGGTGTCTGAGTTTAGGTTTGGGTTTTACAAAATGTTTATTTGAAAATCGGCCGCATAGTCGGCTGCATATACCGCATACTCGGTCGAGTATGCGGTCTGACCCGCGTAGATGCCGATTTGGTCATACTCGGAGCGCCAAGGCTTCTGAGTATGAGTATGCGGCCGAGTATACGGTATACTTGGCCGATTTCCTAAACACTGGTGCATGTACGATGCATCCTCTTTCCTCTCATGTCTCTCTAGCATGGCTATATGGGGACTTTCAAAGGTTTTTTGTTACCTTATCAGCGATACAGATACCGAGGTCCTATCAAGAGGCATTACAAAGTGGTCATTGGCGTCTTGCTATGGAAGAGGAGATGGCCGCCTTACAGTCTCGTGGTACATGGAGTGTCATCTCTGCTCCCCCAAGTGCTTCTGTTGTTGGCAATAAATGGGTGTTTACCATTAAACACCATGCAGACGATTCCGTGGACAGATACAAGGTCAAGTTAGTTGCTCGTGAATTCATCCAAACTTATGGGGTGGACTACCAAGACACCTTTTCTCCTGTTGCGCATTATTCTTCACTCTGCATTCTTATTGTCGTTGTTGTTGTAAAGGACTGGCCACTTTTCCAATTAGATGTCAAGAATGTTTTTTGGTATGACGACTTCCAAGAAGAACTGAATATGCAGCAGCCACCAGTGTTTACTGTTGAGGGGGAGTCTAGTATGGTGTGTAAACTTCATAAGGCCATATATGGCTTTAAGCAGAGCCCGGAGGCTTGGTTTAAGAAGCTCTCAGAGTTGATTGAACTACAGGGTTTTGTCAGATCTACTGCAGATCATTCTCTTCTTGTTAAGAGAACCCACAAAGGTACTGTTGCTTTTTTGGTTTATGTGGATGATATTGTTGTCACAAGCAATGATAACGAAGGTATTTCAGCAGCCAAGGATTTTCTTGGACAACAGTTCGTGACCAAGGATCTTGGTAAACTGAGGTATTTTCTTAGATGGGAATTTGCAAGAAACCAGCAAGGAATGTTAATGGCGCAAAGGAAATATGTCATCGATCTCCTATCTGAGACGGGTATGACAGGATGTAGACCTACTACTGCAATGGATCCCAATGCTCGGCTATATGATGATGACTCCACAGAGGTGGATAATAGACAGTACAAAGAGCTGGTGGGGAAGCTATTGTATATCACTATTACAAGGTCTGATATATCGTTTGTTGTCAGCAGGGTTAGCCAATTTATGAAGCAACCTAGGCAGGCTCACATGGATGCAATCAACATGATCTTGAGGTATCTCAAGTCTTCTCCAGGTACAGGGCTTCTATTCAGAAGAGACACAACCCTGGCAATGTCAGGATGTGCGGATGCAGCAAGGCCTCAAATGTCGGATTTCGATTTCGTTTCGGTAAGCCCAGAAAAGGAATTTCGGTGGAATTTCGGTGGAATTTCGGTGAAATGGCCGGAAATTGGGAAAACGACTTGAAAACTTATTTTTTCAAAATTTAAGATTTGTAATGTTGTTTAAACAATAAAAGAGGCATAAATACAAGTTTTTTTGCTTATAATAAGACGTTATAATGTTCAGTACCTTAAAATAATGATTTCGGTCATCATATCAATGACCGTCCAGAGTGAAATTTCATATTTCAGTACACGGTTAAATTTTCGCATTCAATTTTTCTAGCAATTCTCAAAAGAATAATAATACTTTTATTTAAAAATAAAACAAGACACACACACAAACACGAATATTTTAACATGTATGCCAAAATAAATGCATAGTAGAGTTTGTGATCGTAAAATGTATGTTATACGAGACTTGGAATTTGGAAACTTGGCTCTCTAAGACTTAAGTTAGGTTGTGAATTGTGACTTGTGAAGTTGTGAGATGGAATGAGAACATATACATTATATTTATTGGGTTTAAATAGGACCCTTAATGGCCTTATTTATTACAATGGTGGTTGGAATAGTGGCTTATATTGCAATGGTGGTTGAAATAGTGACCTATAAATTTCATTTAGTGACCAAATAATACCTATGAATATCAATAAGTGGCCTAGGCATGACATATGGTGACCTAGAACAATTTCAGTCGAAATGGACCGAAATGGACCGAAATGAACCGAAATTCCACCGAAATCCGAGAAATCTGTGAACAATTTCCACCGAAATGGACCGAAATGACCGAAATTCGGCCGAAATTTCGGCCGAAATCCTGGAAACAGATATTATACATGGTTTCGATGTCGGTATCGCCACGAAACCGAATTTCGACCGAATTTCGGTCGAAATTCGTCGAAATTTAAGGCCATGGGATGCAGGCTATGCTGGGTGGCCCAAGGTTAGGAAGTCAACTTAAGGCTTCATTGTATTTGTAGGCAGCTCGTGGGTTTCATGGAAGAGCAAGAAACAGACACTTGTGGTCAGATCTAGCGTTGAATCAAAGTAATGTGGGTCAAGTCCGTTCTGACTGACCTAACTATGGAGGTGCCTCTTCGGGTGCACCTAAAATGTGATAATCAAGTTGTGTTGTTTGTAGTTAATAATCATGCTTTTCATGAAAGAACAAAGCACATTGAGGTTGAATGCCACTACACCTGTGATTTAATTCAAAAGGGATTTATATTCACTTCTCATGTTGCTTCAGGCGATCAGATTGCTGACATGTTCACAAAGCTCTAGCAAAGGGACCATTTCACCATTGTTGTTCCAAGCTGAGTATGATAGATATTTATGCCCCAGCTTGAGGGGGAGTGTTGAGATATTTATATCTCTTTATTTGTTATCCTGTAATTTTTTATTTCTTTCGGCTATCTATGTAATTTTCCTATAGAGCTTTTCTCCTATATAAGAGAGCTCTAGGGCCACGGTGAATGTAACTTTTCATTGCAATCCTTTCCATATGTGTCTAATAGATGCATTGTAGAGCTTGTGATCGTAAAATACATACGAGATATAAACAAATCAATTAATACAAAGAAACTGCATAGCATTTACAAGCACAAACTATATCTAAACTAACAGTAGAAAAATACTTACAGTCACAAGACATAGAAGGTTGCTAACAGGCTAGCACTCGCACAACTAGACATACTCCTTGTAGTAGAGAGAAGCAGAAAGAAAGAGAGTCCGAAAATGAATAAATTTATAGTGTCTTGTGAGATGAAAGGATGGACTGTAATGCACCAATTAATAGAGCTCAAAAAAGTACCCCTAAGTGGTTAAAATTAGGTGAAAGAGTGACCTAAGAGGCTAGGAGGATGAATTCCAATGTAACGTGGCTAGATTCCTCTTTTTCTGTTGTTTCAGACGAAATTCAACCGAATGGACTGGAATTTCACCGAAATGGATCGAAATTCCATCGAAATGAACCGAAATGTCAAAGAAATCTAGGAAAGAAAATGCTATGTTGTATCGATTTAGGCCAATTATTGAAACCAAATTTCAATCAAAATTCGATGGAAATTTAATAAAATTTAATGCCATGTCAATGATTAAAAGACTTGGGCGAAAATTGGCTAGCTGGAAGGACATGTGCCTTTCTCAAGGATAGCTAATCCTGCTGAAAGTTGTAGCAGCGATGATCTTGGTTTTCCTCGTGACAACATGCACCCCGCCAAGGGGAATCCGGAAGCACCTTGAAGCGTGCATGATAAGAATTTTTCGGAGTCCTTCGAACGGCTGGACTAGGGGCATACATCTAATAAGCTAGGATACTATCACCCTTCCCCTGGATCAGGGGGTATGGGAGTTCATATATTGGAAGATGTGAACAAAGCACTTCTCCTCAAATAAGCAGCCTGAATCCCTGGTAGAGATGCAGATCTTGTATGCCATTTGGTTAGGAAGGTTTATGATCTTCCCTCGAGCCTTTTCACCCCTTCCTATGCACATCATTCTCCTACGGCTTATTGGAGAGGTATTTGCATTGTTCCTGAGTATCGATCTCACGTGAAATCAATCATTGGCGATGGCTCTTCATTCATATTTTTGTTGGATGATTGGACATGGGCATGCCTTTGTGGTGCCCTTGCATCTTCGCCATGGCGATCAACCAAGATGCGCTCCTTCATGATATTTGGGATGATAACCAGTGGGCATTGGTTATCTAGATTTTCAAAGCAGAGTCTTGAGGATTTCATAGGTATGTTGAACTTTGTCTCTAGCTTCACGGATTGGGACCATTGGATCTTGCGGGATAGTTACGTCTCTGTTAAGAAGGTGTATGTGGCACTTGTTTCCTCGCATATTTCTTCTTGGACTGATAGAGATCGTGATTGCAAGTTTATCTGGACGCTGTGGATCCCCCTAAAGATTAAGATCTTTCTTTGGATTCAACATTGGGAGCGAACTCTAACTATGTTGCATTGGAACACTTTTCATCCCGACTAGGATGATTCTTGCACCATTGATAGCTCGGATCCTAAATATCTCGCTCATTTATTCTACTCCTACATGAACACGCGTCAGGTTTGGGAAGTGGAAAATATTTCCTAATTAGAATCCATCATCTTATTCTAACTTTTGGAACAGTTTAGTGGCGAACCAGTTCAAGCATGCTACGGAGGTGTAGAAGTCAATTGCTTTTCTTTCGGTCATCTGCTTTCACAGCAATGGAGTTGTCTTTAAAAATGAGCGGGTACTATGTGGAACAATGTAACCAATCTTGTCAGATCTCTTCCCGAAACATAAATCCTGTAAGTTTGCTGTTCAATATATTTGTGGGTGCAAACCATAAGTGTGTCCGCTTTTTTGATTAAAAAAACTAGATATTGGTGAGGAAGTGGGGATAAAGGGTAGTGAACACAATTCTCTCTATATAATAATAGGTGGTGCTTTTCCGTCTTACGACAAACCTATGTCAAATGTATAGTTCATTTAGGCACTCTCGCCACAATGAACGCTAATTCTGACCTTCTCTCCATTACAAAGTTATCATACTTGGGAAATAGGGCCTACTATTTATTTGATGTAGGATTTGGGACTTATCACTGAACTCCATGAATCCTATTGCAATAAAAGGCATAAGGTTGACACTTGCGATGAGATAACAGGGGTATTAATAAGATCGAAACCATCATGGAAAAATTCCTCTCTCTGTCTCTTTACCCTATTGTTGGGTCATGTACTCCTATTAGCACTAATTCTTTGCTTTTTTGTGTGACCACTCCTACCCTCAAGCCCAGCCGCTATGCACCCTCGAATCTCAGCAACTTTTCAAGGGTCTCCTTTCTCTACAAGGGCCCTCGATTTTTAAAAACAAGGAAATTTTGAGGGTCTACAACTTGGTGGCATTGAACGTGAAGCATTCAAACAGGGAAAAGTCGTTATAAATTATTTCCTTCTTTCTTTTTCTCACCGTTTTAGCAATATAAGCTAAAATTGTCCTTTCTGTCAAGAATCTAGGAATATTCCATAAAGAAATGGAAGCAAAGAAAAGAAAACTTAAGTGATTATGACTTTATAAAAAGTGTTTGGTGTGAAGTTGTGCCCATGGTTTATACCCAAAACTAAATCTGAGAAGGATATGTGCAAACAAAAGCGAAGTTGTGCAGCCTGTCAAAGGCTCACCTCGTCAAAGAGTAAAAATTTGAAAGTGGGAGTCCATCTTGGCTTATGTAAGCGATATCGAGGAGTTTCCGAATCTTCGATGTACTCCTACCGGTAAATATGTGGTCCTAAGAAACTCCTATGCCATTTTTCTATGGGATGATGTAGCATCACAGTGGCTATAAGGAAAAACAACAATAGAATTGATCCATGAATTTACAAGCACATTATCATGCTTCCTTGATAAGTACTTTTCTTTTTTCTCTATAGGACCTTCTTCCTTCAAATATTCTCCATAGTGTGTAGGAGTATTTGTTATATGCGTCACATGTATGGGAGATGGGTAAATTGATCTCTCCATGATCCATTTATCACATCCAGTTGATTAGTCCCACATCTACCAATTTGGAGATGTGGAGACTCGGTAGGGGCTATATATAGACCCCTACACCCCTGTAGTAAGATGATAAAGTTGAATGCAATATATGGTCCTTTGATACCTTCTTTTTGTGGTTCATCCCGCTCCTTAGGGACTAGGGTTCCACGTAAAAAGCTTGTTCTTTCATGTTCATATTTCTGCATTTATGCTCTGTTTATCATTCTGCTTCCGCATTCCTATTTTCTTACATGGTATTAGAGCGGGTTCAATTCTCGAGGATTTAATGTTTGTTCTTTGTTTATTCAAGTTTCGAGATTCAAGGGTTTTCAATAAACCCTAATTATGTTCGGGAATACAATTTTGAAGATCATATTGAAGATTTCTTTTCCGATTTCAAGTTTGCATTCAAGGACCAAATACTATTGGTTCTGGGGTTTCGTTATGAAAACCCTAACTCGGGGGATCAGCCCTCCGACACAGGCCGTGCAGGTAGAGGCACTCTCCCTTTCTCCACGCTGCTCTCTCCCTCCGTATCTCGATGCGGCCCTCCTCTTCTTCAAGCGATGGTGTCTGCTACATCCAACCGGTGGCAGCGTTTATAACCAACTCTTCCGGCGGTGATATCCCTCCAGTCATCCTTCAGCCGAGTCCAGGCGGGTCGAGCAGGCCCCCGATCCTCTCAAGCGCGCGGCCCATCAGCCCTACTCCCATCGCACAACTCCACTGTCGCTTCAGACCTTAATGCAGTGCAAAGGCACCTTCAGGATTCAGCCGCTTCTTGCGTTGAATCAAGAGCGTTCATCTCAGGCGCACAAAAGCGTAGAACCTCTGCAGCAAAATCCCCTCCAGATCCCAGGCCACCAGCAGTCGAGGAGGCACCCTCCTCGAAGCCGCCACTCCTAGGAGGCGCTCCAGGCGACCGGCTCCTCCTCTATCGAGTGACAGTGGTGCATCTATCCCTTCTAGGGCTACAAGCACCCCTCCTCGCACGTGCATAGCCCGTGCAAGCTCCGACCCCAGCCCCAGGCGAGGAACCTCTTCTCCCTGTCGCGCCGAGTGGGGAACTGATCAGCAGCCTACTCCAATGCCTCCTCCCCTCGCATCCTATCGCTCCTGGCGGCGAGCCCCTAAAGGCTCCAGGCCTCTTCTCCGCAGCTTGCAGGCGACACCGCTCCATCACTCTAGGCGGCAGAGACACTCCACCTTATGCACTCGCCCCCATCGCCGCCCACGCATCCCCTCCTCGCAGCCAACGATCTCTAGGCAGAGCACATCCCATTCCCACGCAGGCGGCGGTCTCGTTTAAAACAAAGGGGTTCCCATGAAGGGAACCCTAAATAATGGGGAACCCTAGAAGCCCCGGTGGGCTATTTCCGTAAAAAAGATTTTCTTTTCTCTGTTGTTGTAAAGGTTAAATTGGACCAAAATGAAAAAAAAACATGTGAGAGATCTGGTCCAACTGGGACGTGAATTAAAAAAAGGAATATGGGCCCAGACTTTGGGTCGAGTTAGTTTGTTTAAAAAAAATGGGAAAAGGTGCCTACAATTAAAAAAATTCATATATAAAAGATTAAAAAAAGAGAGAGAAAAAGGGAAGAGAAAATGAAAAGCCAGAAAAGAAAAAATTGAAAGGCTTAAAAAATGATGATTTGAGGGGGGAAAAGAGGAAAAATGGTGCCGGGTATTTAAAAAATGAATGAAATAACCGAGAAAAAAATGATGAAGAGAAAAATTCTGATCTTGAAAATCTGAAGAAAATGCGTAATTGTTTTTGTTTTTCCCTATCTCCATTTGTCTTCTCCCAAACTTGGTCGACAATTATTATTCCGACCAGTATGGGAGAAAGGGGGAGCATATGTAGAGTCACAGGTCTTTTCAAATAAAAATTCTCCAGACCAGCCATTTTCCAAACTCTACGGTTCAGATCCAGTTTCAGACTCGACGATTGTCTTCCGGATCCTCAGTTTCAGACATGCACATGTATGCGGTCTTCTTTCAGATGAGCACATGTATGCTATCTTTTGTCCGTGCTCCCCATCATTCATGTTGTTTCGGCCAGAGTTTTTATGTTGAGCCATAGGGAGTCCAGAGTAGATGACCATTCTCTATACCATATTGGCAAGGGTTTTAATGCGGTATCATAAGGACTCCAGAGTAGAGTACCACTCTATTGGCCAGATGGGAGAGACCCAGTTCTCTGACGAGGAGACTTCTTGAGACTGCATTTTCCAGCAACCATGGATTCTGATGAGGATTGCACTCCACGCCTTTTTAGTTCAGCCCTTTTCAGAGATGGAGCAGTTGTCCACATTATTATGGCGGGCCAGAGTACTCCGATGAGGAGGACTCATTCAATTGCAGTGACTCTGACAGGCGCAGTACATAGCACATGCTCTCCGACGAGGAGATTCAGTTAGTCACACTCCAACCCAATCGTCCTCCTCTCCTGCACGGCATGAGAGGCAACATCTCGATACCAGCCGACAATTGTGCGCATTGAGTTGATATTGCATGTAGTGTCATGTAGCGTGAGTTGAGTTTCTTTCTATTTGTACAAGCTGAGGATTGCATGCTCCAGCTTGAGGGGGGGTGTTGGAGTATTTGTTATATATGTCACATGTATGGGAGATGGGTAAATGGATCTCTCCAGGATCCATTTACCCCATCCAATTGTTTAGTCTCACATCTACCAGTTTGGAGATGTGGAGACTCAGTGGGGGATATATATAGACCCTCACACTCATGTAATCAGATGAGAAAGTTGAATGCAACATATGGTCCTTTGAGGCCTTCTCCCGTGGACGTGGTTTCATCCGGCTCCTTAAAGAGTAGGGTTCCACGTAAAAATCTTGTTCTTCCATGTTCATATTTCTAGATTTTATACTTTGTTTATCATTCTGCTTCCGCATTCCTATTTTCTAACAGTGTGCAAAGACAAGGTCTATTTCCACAAGTCATAGTTTATCTCATTGAACTTGACGATTCATATGTAGAAGGGGTTCATATCTCCACAATAGTAGTCCGTGGCTAACCACCAACTTGTCGTGTCAGAAGACATATTATAGGGAGGGATAAGAGACCAAATATAAGACCGATCAGAAAGGAAATTGAAATCTCAATACATGGGTTGAGAATATGAGAGACTATGCCTGAGTTGGTGTCACCACCAAGGGTGTGTACTCACCTGTGTTGTGCATCTGTGGTTTGGGTGTTACATTCCCATATATTACACAGATATGCACCACAATGGCCAATGGCTTCACAATGAAAAGAGTGTTGGGCCACAGTGTAGGCAACATCGTGGTAGGGTGATGTGGTGGTAGTTGTTGACTGGCAGATTTCACCACTAAACTAGGATTTTTTGGGACTATGGAGGTGCATTTAAGTGTGGTACCCACCAACCCTAGGACCGTTGCTCCGATACAATTTTGGGAAAATAGAAATCTTGCTTATTATGAGAGGATTGACCCTCCTTCTATAAGAGGAGTTGTTAAGAAATAGAAAGCGGAAAGCAGAATCAGAGAATAAAGAAGAATAAACATGAAGAACACAAGGTTTAACGTGGAACCCTATTCCGTGAAGAGCGGGATGAAACCACGGGAGAAGCCCTCAAAAGGGGCATATGCTTCTATTGCTTTTCTCAATGGATACAGGGAGGTCTGGGGCTCCTTATATAGCCTTTCAGAGCCTCCAAGTCCCACCACTAGACAATGTGAGACTAAACAATGGATGGGGTAAATGGATTTTCTCCAGGATCCATTAACCCTGCTACAACTCAATAGGCGCACATAACAAATACTCCAACACTCCTCTCAAGCTGGAGCATGCAATGCTCATCTTGGACAAACAGAAAGAAACTCAACCCACGCTACAGGACACTACGGACAATATCAACCCAACGCGCACAACTGTTGTTGTCGAGGACGTTGCTTCTCATGCCGTGCAGGTGAGGAGGACGAACGGGCTGGAGTGAGTCTGTTGAATCTTCCTCGTCAGAGAGCATGTGCTCTGAACTGCGCCTGTCAGAGTCACTGCAACTGAAAATGAGTCTCCTCGTCGGAGTACTCTGGCCCGCCACAATAATGTGGACAACTACTCCATCTCTGAAAAGGGTCGAACTGAAAAGGAACTGTGACTGTGCAATCCTCGTCGGAGTCCACGGTCGTTGGAGATTGGAGTCTCAAAATAAGTCTCCTCGTCGGAGAACTGAGTTTCTCCCATCTGGCACAGAGAATGGTACACTACTCTGGTGTCCCTATGATACCACATGAAAAACTCTAGCCGAAACAACAATAATGGATTGGGACCACGAAACTGAAGATGGCATACATATGCTCATTTGAAAATGACCGCATACACATGCGTGTCTGAAACTGAGTCTCTCTTTGGAGAACTCGAAAATGGGCCTCTCATCATTGAGTGCCTCGAACTTGGACTCTGACCAATATGAATGTCGAGTCTTAACAACTGCGCATCACACCTGTGGACTCGGAATCTGAACATCGAGTCTGAATCTTGCGCATGGAAAACTTCATCTGAAAAATTGTAGAGTCTGAACAACAATTGTCAGGCCTGGAGAATCTATGAATCTGACATCTGAATCTGGATCATGGAACAATGGAACAGACCTATGACTCTACACCATACTCCCCCTTTCTCCCACGGAAAACATGGACGTCGACCAAGTTGGGAGAAGGCATGATAAATAAGGGGTACATAAAACATGAATATCCTCGAAACATTTCTTGCAGCTTTTCATTTTTATAAGCCATCACATATTTTTTTAACGGCTTTTTCTTGCAATTTTCTGGCTATTCCTTTTTTTAAATAGCCATCACACATTTTTTTGAAATACTTGCGTACAGTTTTTTTCCTTGTACGCGCCTTTTTTTTCTTTTTTTCTTAACAACCTTCAATTTTTTTCCATAAACAAATCTCCCTCTCTTATTTTTGTTTTGGACTGCCGCAGCCCCCTTGGGCCACAAGGTTGGTAGAAGATTTGGCACCAATCTACGACGAATATCCTACGGATGAAGTACTGAATTTCGTCGACCTGTGCGTGGATGGAGTTGCTGGCCACAAGGAAAAAGAAGTCGGCGAAGAACTTAGATCTTTATATCTGGTTGGTCCAAATGGCGCTATCCGAACAACCCCGACTTCGTTGGCATCCTTTTGCTCATGGAAAATTGCTCCGAACACGACACTTGTTGCTTCTTCAACCCTAGTCAAGCTGACCACTCGCCAACCCAACAGGGTCGACCAGCATCTGATTCGATCCCATGACTCACGCGCGACCCACGCCCAGCCTGTATGTCGCCTCCTGCTATGCTGCCCTCGCGATAGTAGCCACTGCCCCCGTGCGCAAGGATTAAGCGACCACGCCAAAGGGTGCGCACGATTCCTCCCAAGCCCGTGCGCCAGCAACTCAGGACAAGTCCTGTGTCGCCAATCTAGACGATATCATCAACAACTCCATCAACAGACTCGAAGCCCTCGAACCTGTAGATTTGGCCGAAGCAACCCTTGCGTGCGCAAGGTCCCCCGCCTCCCAAGCACGTGTATGCCGCCTCGTGCACAACTCGCGCAGTCTCCTCGGCGGCGCCGCTGCGCGTGGTTGTCCACCCCAGGAACTCGCTGCCGCCCGTGGCAATACATAATAAGTATCCGCCGCCTCTTGCTTTGGGAGCAAGAAACCCTAACGTGAGATTTCCTTCCTAGAGACATCGGATCCCATAAAAGTAGTAAATGGGATGTGATTTGGGAAAATTACATAGGTACTCTCCCCAATAAAAAGTTTTATATTAAGGTTGGAGTTGGTGGGAATTGGAGAGGCAATCCTTTAAATGAAGGGGTAGAAAAATTGCATTTCTACCCCCTGGCGCGAGAAAACTTAAAGAAAGGTGTTGAGAAAAGGAAACTAAGGCTGCTACCTTCTCCAAATAGGAGTAGGAGTATGGGATTCATCTATATAAGGACCCTATGGGTTAGTTCATTGACCACATCTCCCCTCGTCCTAGACTTGTGCCATTCATTCTCTATGGCTTCTTCAAATTCCATGGTGCTCGAGATGAAGATGCCTCATCAATTTTTCAATCACCGCAATAAGGAAACAAAGCTCATGAAGACGCCGTCATTTGCGCCACACATGTTCTTCCAACATGAGGTTGACGATTCCGGCCACCGCACCAAAGCCATCTGGGTTCAACCGTTTGCTCCACATCTATTCTTCCACGAGGCGAACAAGAAAGTTGACATCAAATCGGCAAGCTTCGAAGATCAGGCAATTCATCAGGAGACGAATTTTTCAAGCGGGGGAGAATTGATGCAGCACAAAATTAACATATAGGGCTTGATATTTTATCCGTTAATTTTATTTATGTCATCGCAATGTTTTTTAAATAAAGAGATCGTATGTGATCTCGAAAACTAATTAGTCAGTTTCAATTTTGATTTTTGAATTTTGAATTAGAGTCAAATTAGGATAATGTAGATTTGAATCTCGATTCAAATCAATTAGGATCGAGTCAGATTTTATTTTCAATTCACTTTCTATTTTTGTAATCCCACCTCTACTATATAAAGAGGTTGGTAGCCTATTGTAAAAGACAGTTCAGATTATATGGAAAATTGAGATTTTATCTCTATCTCCCTCTCTCGTCTCTCTCCTTCCCCACGCGATCTACGCGATTCTTCTTCCTCGAATCTCGTGCAACCAGTGCGCTTTCTCTTCTCAATCCCTTCAATTTCTTCTCCACTGAAATTCCACTGTTCAAAATTTATTTTCCGCCGTCGCAAAATTCGTTTTTGCATCACTTTCTTTTTCTTTATCATCGGCCATAGCCCCCTTGAGCCTTTTTTTAAATGAGCCCATAGGCACATTTAGGGTTCCCCATCGATTGGGAACCCCTCTTTTCCCTATGTCGCCCCCGATGGGGGACCTGCACATTCGTGGGCACCGCCACGATGGAGGGGCTTCGCACACGGAGGTCGCCAGGCTAAGGGGCGCACGGATGGCACCGCCACGATGAAGGGGGAGCCGTCTGGTGTTCTTTTCGCGTGCCGCCATGGAATAGGGGAAGGCGGGGCTCGCCGCACCGTTAAAGGGAGTGTCGCCACGAGAGGGAATCTGGCACATCGCCGCAGCAAGGGCTTCTGATGCGCGCAGCTAAACAGGAGGGGCCGATGAAGCTGGAGCATGAGCGGTGCCCTCGCCTGGGGCTCCACAGCAGAGGCGACGCCAACGCGCGCGGAGGATCACAAAGGTGGGGATGCGCCGCATGCTGCTTAGGGCTCAGAGATACCATCGCACCTGAGATGCGCGCGGATTAGGGCAGCTCCACTGTACCGCTGACGAGGGTTAGGGCGATGCTTCTGGATCGCCCACTGGGTTGGTTGAGGGAGCGCCTGGGTTGGAACTGATTGCGTCGCCGCCTGAGTGTTGATGTCGCTGATGAAGGGTTGCACCAGAATGTTGACGGCGCCTTAAGAACGAGAAGCGCCTGGATGTTTCCAATGGATCTCCCAAGAGATAAACTCTTCCATGGAGATCTCCGATATCGAGATGTTTTTCTTGCGCAAGTAGCGTCATCGGCAATAGGCACGCAGCAAGGAAAATAACAAGGGTTTCATGAACACTAGAATCTTAAACAGAATAACAATCTTCAAGAACAACGAACAATATATCGAATCTTGAATACAAAAATAAAGAATATAAAACTCCTCGCAAATCGAACCCGCTCTGATATCATGTTAAGAAATAGAAAGCGGAAGCGAAATCAGAGAATAAAGAAGAATAAACATGAAGAACACAAGGTTTAACGTGGAACCCTACTCCGTGAGGAGCGGGATGAAACCACGGGAGAAGCCCTCAAAAGAGGCATATGCTTCTATTGCTTTTCTCAATGGATACATCTGGGGCTCCTTATATAGCCTCTGCAGAGCCTCCAAGTCCCACCACTGGATAATGTGGGGCTAAACACTGGATGGGGTAAATGGATCTTCTCCAGGATCCATTTACCCTGCTACAACTCAATAGGCGCACATAACAAATATTCCAACAGGAGCAGTAGTGGCAAAATTGACAAGGACCTAGAAATAACGGTGAGGTATGTTACAACGAAAACAAACACCCAAACTCTAGCTTACCTTTACAACGAAAAATAAGAAAAGCTATCAGAAGTTTTTTTTTTGAGAAACGGTGGGATGAGCCACCTTTAGAGGATCATCTAAAAAATATATTAATAATAAAATAACTAATTACATCCGCTAGGAATCCAAGAGGGCCCCGACATGTCCAAGTACATTTTCAGAATAAAACCTCGACCCCTCAAAGATCACATTGTTTTTTCCCAACCATAAGCACCAAATTGTCGCACACATCATTAATCTTCCATTCTCTGGACCTCCCCACCTCCTGCAAGAGTCATAGAAGTTGTCCTTGCTACTCCAATCAAGATTTGTGATTGTTGCTCTCTGGCATACATCAACCAAACCAGGGCACTCACAAAAAAGGCGGTTCACGTCCTCCGGTGATTCGCCACACCTACAGCATATCTCACAGCTCCAAGGAGGAGTCTCGCTCTCCTCACTGCCGTCAACACCCGCTCCCTTCTCAGAAGCCAGAGAAAAACCTTTAGCCTGGAAGGGATCCGCCAAGACCATATCATACCGCAGTCCCTCGAGATTATTGAGTCTATATTGGAAGGTTGGATAGCCAAAGATCTGTAGGCCTTTTGAACCGAGAAGAACCCATCTCGCCAACCCTTAGCATCCCACCCAACTGTTGGACCTGCTCGATTCGAAAGCTGACCAGACAGACACAGAAAATCAGCCATTCTCTGATCTGACAACTCTGCCACAAAGGTAGGAGACCAGGACCCATTCGCCCATACCTCAGCCACGCTGACATCCCTGTTTGAAGCCAATGCAAATAACCTCATATACAGATCGCAGAGAGCCCCCCCATCTGTCCAGTTGTCCCTCAAGAAACGAAACATGTGACCATCCCCAAGTAAAGGCCGCAAGCGACCTGATAAATCCAATAAGACCGAGCAAACCCCTCTCTAGAAAGTGGTTGTTGCAGCATGCACCCCCTCCGACCGCTTAGACCGCCGGGCTGAAAAAACACCATAAATCGCCCTGATAAGAGTGGAGCACGAATCCACTCCAGGACCCCAAATCTTTAGCACCCACTTTGTCAGTAATGCTTTATTCATAACTCTCATATTCAGAACACCCAAGCCACCCTCTCTGGTAGCGTAGAAACCGACGACCAATCAACCAAAGTCATGCCCCATGTCACCATGCGAAGACGACCAGAAAAACCTACGCATTAAAGACTCCAGCTTGGACTGGACCCCCATCGGCAAGGCTCACACGGACATGAAGAAAACCGAAATGACTGAGAGAACCACACCAGTCCGTACCAGCCGACCACCCTTAAATAAGAAAGCTGCCTTCCATCCCGAAAGCTTCTTCTCCAACTTCTCCACCAGCAGTGACCAATCAACCTGGCGCATTCTTCCCGTCAGAAGAGGCAGCTCCAGGTAAGAGATAGGCAACGACTTTAACGGTGTATCAAGAACCACACCGTACGCCACCGAGTCCGCAACCGACATGTTAAACGGCACGAACGCCGACTTGGCACTATTCACCCTCATACCCGAGAGATCGCAAAAGATATCAAGCACTGCCTTTATCGCTTTGCATTCCTCCACTCCACCCTCCACAAAGAATAAGGTATCGTCTGCATCATACCCGAGAGATTGCAAAAGATATCAAGCACTGCCTTTATCGCTTTGCATTCCTCCACTCCACCCTCCACAAAGAATAAGGTATCGTCTGCATACTGCAGGAGAGGCACAGAAAGACCAATCTGGAGAACCCTCAAGAAGCTGCCCTCCTTCGCCACCCTGGCCATAACCGTCAAAGCATCAACCGTCAGAACGAACAATAGAGGGACCAGAGGACACCCCTGTAGCACCCCCCATTGTGGCTGGAAGAAGCCACCCTCCTGCCTCTCATTCACCAAAATCGACAACGAAGCGGTAGTAACGCATCTCTTCATCCAGTATATCCATATATCCAGGAAGCCTCTCCATACCAACGAGGCCTAAATGAACCTCCAGCACACACCGTCATATGCCTTTGAGAAATCCACCTTCCACAGAAAACCCTTGGTCCTCTTCTCTTCCAGTCAGCAGCCATCTTCGATGCCATAACCACACCATCCAGGAGCTGGCATCCAGGGATAAATGCGAATTGCAGCGGAATGACAAGGTCATCCAACACACCTCGAAGCCGATTGACCAACACCTTGGCCAAGATGAGGTAAATCGCGCTCGACAAGGCGATGGGGACGAAAATCCCCAACCCTTCCCTCTTCGGAAGCATGAACAACAATGCTTTGTTAGTCTTCTCCAGCTCCCTGTTCGCCCCCCTAAACTCATTCAACATGGCCATGACATCGACCTCCAAAGTGTCCCAAAACTCCCTAAAGAAACAGGCCAGGAAGCCATCCGACCCAGGGCAACCGTCAGCGTTGAGATCGAAGACCACCTCACGAATCTCCACTCTAGAAAACTCCGCCACAAGTGCACGACGTTGCGCATCAGACAAACGTCTAGAACCCTTCCGGGACCAAGTAGCCCCTGCCGATGGCAGACGCCTGCTGAAGCTCCGAAAATTCTCCACCAGCACCCTCCTGATCTCCCCATTACCAAGAACAGTATTATCATCCATCCTGAGCTCATGAATCATATTTCTCATTCTCCTTCCACTCGCCACCACGTGGAAGAAACGAGTGTTCCCATCCCCCTCTTTTACCCACTTCTGCCGGGAGCATTGTCTCCATTCTACCTCCATGTGTCTGTCCTCCTCAATCACCACTCTATGCGAAACCGCAAGCGCTACCATTTCCTCACTGCTCAAGGCACGAGAGTCCTCCAGCCTGTCTAACCTCGCAATTTCTGCCACCGCCCCCTCATGTCTCTATGCTCTGCTTCGTCTCAACTCCTTGTGGGCTATCAATCTTTCCCGCAGCAGCTTTAACTTCCTGGCCAGCCTCTACATTGCCGAGCTCTCCACCCTCAAGGAGCCCCAAAACTGAGAAACCAAATCTCTGAAGCCATCATCCAAGAACCAGGATCTCTCGAACCTGAACAACGAACAAGAGATCACCCCCCCCCCACCACCACCACCAGAATCCCAGCAAATGGGCACGTGATCTGACTGCAATCTAGGGAGAGCCCGAGCTACAGCAAGAGGGAATCTCCCCATCACCTCAGTAGAGATCAAGAACCTATCCAACCTCGATCTCGCCGAAGAATCATGCTGGTGAACTTCCTGTTACCAACATCCACCACCTGCAGTCCCAAACAACTCACGCATTCCGCAAAGCCAATCGAACCCGGGTCCCTCCCCCCCCCCCCCCCGAACCAGGTAATCGTGAGCAAACAAAGTCACATTGAAATCCCCGCCAACCACCCAAGGTGCATCCGGGAAGCACCCTCTATCCGTGTGCAACTCCTCCCACAGGGCCTCGTTATAGATGGCGTCATTCTCCCCATACACTGAGGTAGCCAGAAATCTGCCTCCCCCTGACTTGCAGTTAAGGAAAACCGAGATAGACCTGGAGCCCACGAATTCATCCACAACCGAAAAAATGTCACCATCCCACGCAAGGATCAGACCACCAGCACTTCCCATCACAGCTACCTCTCTGAACTCCGATAGCTTGAAACCCCCAACCGCCCTCCAAGAAGTCGGTTCACATCGCACCAACTTTGTCTCCTGCAAGGAAGCCACATCTACACTCCATGAACACAAAATTCTCACACCGCCATACTCTTCTCCCTATCCCCCAACCCCCGCACATTCCAACAGATGATCTTCATTTGGACCCACTCAGAGGATTTTTGTTGGGCACAGATACCCTGAGACATTCCGCAACCCGCACGTGAATGTCAGCCTCCAACCTATCCAGATCTGAGACACCCCCTAGTACCGGGAATATCCCCATGAGGAGGGCAAGAAAAATCGCTAGCAGCCGCTTCGAAGGAGACATGGTCCTCCCCATTTTCCTCCAACTCCCGCTCAAGCCACAACCTGGCCTTAGGTTTACAACGCTTGTGCGTGAATAACATGAGCGGGTCAACCCGCATTCTCCTGTCGTTCCCTCCCAAAGCCAGTCTCCGTTCTATATGCTTCCTCTCAACAGCCAGAATTTGCTCCTGCATCTTACGACTCCAGGCCAGTGTAGCCGCGCCCAGAACAGTATCGTTACCCCGCACATCGTCACAGTTGAGAGCTCCAGCATCCGCAAATAGCACCGCAGGATTAGAAATAACATGAGGCGGAAGTGAACCACCTATCTCCAATGGGCCCGAAAGAGGGGTAGCCGAAGCGAGTACGCAAGCCTCCTCCCGATCTCCCCCCTTCGCCTCCAGAGATGAGCTAATCCCCAGCGATGAGCACGTCTGCGAGGAAGCCGATGTCAGAACCGCTTGGTTATCACCACATCTCGCGCTCGCGACATTCCCCCCCCCCCAAGGGCAGATCGCAGCACGCAAAGGGATATGCAACCCACTCCCCTCTGAGAGACTCGAAGCGCGCCAATCAGATCCCCGAGTACCACCAGAGTCTGCCACAAAACCAAAAACCGGGCTCGAATCGAGCCCAGCAAAGTCGCAAGCCATCAAATCCGAAGACGAAGCAGCTCGACCCGAATCCTTACCAATTTGATCATAAGGCTGGCAAAAACCGGTCGCCAAATCCGGAGAGAGTAATGCAACACCATCAATCAAGGCAGGAGGCGAAACGCCCACCGAAACCACTGCTACGCCTTACTACGGAATTGGTCGTTGACCCACCCGCAGCCCGCTCGCATCTCGAGGAATCTCAACCGACGCCTGAGACCCCGCAATGTCCGATGAGACCAACCCGTTGGGCAATCGCCCCACCACTACAGAGGGCAGCTCCTCTACAAAGGCGAGGCGAAGATGAAAATCTACCCTGCCGACTCTGAAAACCTTCACCGGGGGGACAAGACACCCAACGCCCATGATCGAATCCACCAAACACCATCCCTCACTAGGACGAAGGCCCGATTGGATGATGGCCTCCACCTTGCCGAACTCCCCTAGCACTGTCCTCACAGTGTCAAGCCTCTGGCATCCAATCGGAAGACCCCTGACCTCTATGTACCACACCGAAGGAGAACCCAATGCCCCATCGCGTAGACGGGGACAGCACCACCGAATCCACTGAGGGAACACCACACTGCCATTGGAGAGGAACTCGTGCATCTTCGCCCTCTCCACCCCACGGACACACAGCATCGTTTCAGCCAGCCAAACTTCATCCTCAACAAATCCTACCGATCGACCGAGCTCCAACACCTCCAACACCTTTAGTAGATCCTCTTTGGGACCCTAAGCAATAAGGACTCCATCAACGGGGTCCGAAAGGACCTCCTCTACCTCCATGTCTTTCAGCCTTGCACCTCCAACCCCAGACCGATCGCGAAACACCCAAGGGCAGTCCCTGCGGATGTGCCCCTCTCCGCGACATCCGTACCACACCGCAGACTTCAACGAGCACCACCTAGCAAGGTGGCTCAACCTCTCGCATTTGAAACATCTACAACGCTCAAGGAGGTCCTCCCTCCCATCGCCATATTTCCTCTCGCCCACGACAGACCCCCGCACCCTATCCTTTGGGCTCGCGCCACGGGCCGACCTCTACAGTAGAGGAGCTTTTCCCCGATCTCCCTGACGCCACCACGGCAATCCAAATGGGTCCCCCGAAGGGGGGCTCCCCACTCGATTGCCTGCCCCCACCCCCGAGACCCCGAGCGACGAGTCCTCCATCCTTCCTCACCGCTTCGGATCAATTCGTCGTTTCCTGATTTTCCTCTTTCATCTATCAGAAATTATGTTGGATTAAGATTTTTACTTTGGTTTTATTTCCAACACATGGAACTAGATCAACAGTGTTTCCATCTACCTGTCCATAATTACAGTACTTAATTATGACCACAATCAAACACAGAGCCATTTTACCTCATGACAAAATTAGGATGACTGCACTCTTTCTTTGGCTAGCGAGAAACATCCAACTTTAAATAACTTGCTACTTTCATTAACACCAATCAATTAAAACAATTCACAAAACTTCCAATTATACAACATGGTTAAGGTTATTGGCATAGGCTTACTTTACCAATCACTGCTTCTCCCCTAACATCTGAAACAACGTCATCATTAGCACGAATTATCCAATGCCGAGTTGTCAGCTGGCAAGAAGAGAAATGCATGCCATCTAAGAGGCCTCCTCCCGGCAAGAGGGACATGCGAACTGAGTAAGAAAAATAGAATTTCTCCTGAACACCACCAAGGTCACAAAGCTCGGGAACCAATATTGCATAAGCACGAATCTGAAATACAAGATTAATCCTCAATTTAACTTTGAAATATACAGTATACGAAAAGGACATGATTATTTCCAACCAGCAATGGAAGGACAAGCTCACAACAGTGTAATTACTTGACAAATATCCACGCTGCTACATACAAACATGCAAATGATTATGAAATTCTAAAAAGTATGTCATGATTTTTCCCTAGAAGACAAATAATGAAGGATTTTCTGACAGAACTGATCAAAAATGGGGAAAATTTTTAAAGTTAAAACTCCCTTTGCTCCTTCTAAGGATACATCAAATGTCAGATCCCCATTGTAATTCTGTAAAACACGAACAGTACAACAACAAACGACATCACAAACAATATAAAGATTCTAGATAAATAACTATGAACAGTTATATGGATAGTTTATATGAGGGCATGCATATAGATAAGGAATAATATTGCCAGTTTGTGGGATAGCTCTTTTATCTCACCATCACTAGACCTGGTATTTCCCATGGAGTGGGGAAACTTGATCAATCCATGAGTAGGCCTACATAGGCCTGTTAGGATGCAGCCATGCTGTCCTTGAGGTACATCACGACCGCCCTTAGAAAGGGGCTTTTCTTCATAGCAGGGATGTATAGCATATTGTAGAGTAAATTATGCAAGGTGTATTGTAAATAGAAAGTTCACCATTGGCTTATGCGCTTATTTCGGAGGCAATCATGTCACATGAAGTAAGAAATAATCAATAGTATCTCACTTGAGTATGAAGAACGAATGCATGGTAATGGCCCAAGCAGCAACAGAGATGTAGTGGATTTGGGCCGTGCTTATTGTTCTTCATCTTCTACTAGATAGAGTGATGGAGTTAAGATAGACATCAAACACGTAGGGGTTGATTGCCATTTTACTAGGGATCTCATCCAACGAGAACTTTTGCAAAATTCAGCTGTTCCTTCCCCAGACCAGACTGCACATATGATTAACAAGGCACACTCCAGAATTTCTCTTGAGAAATGTTGCCACAAGCTAATCATGCTAGATCCCGGTGCTCTAGCTTACGGTGAAGAACTAGCGCATATGTAGTCCCTCAAGGGTAATTTTGTATTTCCATTCATTAACCTTTCTAAGCCTAGCCTCATATTTTATATAAAGGGATAGGGTTCATTCCAATATCAAGGCTTTCCTGAAGCTTGATGTGTTCAATCGACTACCATCGCCATGGTCATCACTAGATGGTATATCGTCTGCTCATCGGGAATAAAAGATGTGTACTGGAAAATGCTATCATTGATAGCCTTGCAAAGCATGTTAGCCAAAACCTTCATTAAAAGAAAGTTAATAGCATTCGAATGAGTAATGGATCTAAAACCATTCACTATCTCTAAACCTCCTTAGCCAAGGGGAAGAACAACGACTAGTTCGCAAGATTAAAACCCGAGTTCCTGGTAGAAAACTCTGTGATCAGCTCCATAACACCATTTCGCACAACCTCCCGTAACTCCCAATAAAATAAAAATTGGGAATCTATCCATTTAGTAGATCGCATGAGGGGTAGTGGGGGTAAAAATTCTTGCTCAGTGGACTTCAAGTCCCTTATTATTGAGCTCTGATTAGAGGTGATTGATTGGTATAATTGTAAATATATGTGGAGCTCTGTCACGATTTCACAAATGGTTGTTTTCTTCTCTCCTTTGAGTCGCAGCTTTTTTCAATGGGCCACCATGCAAGCTCTTCCTAGATCGCATTCAAATCACACATCTTCTATTTGGGAGTCGGAGGATGGTCAAGTCCCCTCATATCTCAAGTTCGAATGATCATGACTGTTGGAGGACTGCTTAAAGTTCATATTCTTGTGCCGGTTTTTTCAGGTGGAAGATGCACCTCCACGTTCTGAAGGCCGGTAAATTTTTTAAATGGCTCTCTCTGATCTTGGTGAAGTGGTGGAAGTCATCTCCGATGGCTTGGCACTGGTGATACTTTGGATGTGATTGATGCAGTCATTAACCATTCCTCTGTGCTTCAAAATGAGATATGCCTCATTGTTGGTTGATCTTCATACACTCTTCAGGTTGTCAAAGTATTGATGGGGTCATCATCAAGCGGTCCTGCAGATGGATTAGAAGGAGGTGCCAAAGATGTGGCGGTGTTCATTGACACTCAGATGGGTGACGAAGCAATGGCAGTTGACGGTGACCAAGGGGAGCGAAATCACAACAGACGACGTTTGGATCTTCGAAAGTTATTGTTGATTTTAATTTGGAATGACAATCAAAGGGATATTATTTCCGAAGAAGAGATTCCTTGACATGTGTTTCTTCTCTCAAACCCGTGTGGGCATTGGACACCTCGGTTATCTTACTGTTATAAAATAAGAATGCAGAAGCTTGATCAAAGAAAATGAAAAAAGAAATGAAGAACGCAGGATTTTTAGCGTGGAACCCTACTCTCTAAGGAGCGGGATGAAACCATGGGAAAAGGCCTCAAAGGGTCATATATTGCATTGCACTTTCTCATCTGATATAGGAGGTATGGGGCTTCTTATATAACCTCCACAGACCATCCAAGTCCCACCATTGGTAGATGTGGGACTAAACTCTGGATGTGGTAAATGGATCTTGGAAGAATCCATTTACCCATCTTACATATGAGTTACGCATACTCTAACGCTCCCCTTCAAGCTGGGGCATGCAGTGCTCAGCTTGGAAAACAGAAAGAAATTCCAAACTCACAATACAAGACACTACAGAAAATATCAACTCAACGTGCACAACTGTCGGTTGTTGTCGAGGACGTTGCTTTTCATGTCGTGCAGATGAGGAGGAACAAGTGGGCTGGAGTGTGAGTCAAACTGAATCTCCTCATCAGAGAGCATATGCTCCGTACTACGCATGTCAGAATCACTGCAACTGAAAATGAGTCTCCTCGTCAGAGTACTCTGCTCCGCCACAACATGTGGACAACTGCTCCATCTCTGAAAGGGCCAAACTGAAAAAGCCATGGAGACATCCTCGTCGGAGTCCACGATCACTGAAAAATAGAGTCTGAAAAGTCTCCTCATCGGAGAACTGGGTTTCTCTCATATTGGCTCAGAGAATGGGATCTCTACTCTAGAGTCCCTATGAAACCACATAACCCTAGCCCACACGGCATAAGAAATGGGATCTCTACTCTGGAGTCCATATGAAACACATAAAAACTCTGACCAAAAGAAAAGATGAGGACCACAAACTGAGGATTGTGTACATGTGCATGTTTGAAAAAGGAGTCTCTTCGGAGAACTCGAAGAAAATGGGTCATTCAAAAATGGAGTACCTCAAACTTAGACTTCTGAACCAATCTGCAGGGTCTGAAACTGAACGGTAGAGTCTGAACATCTGGCTGGTGTGGAATTTGACATCTGAATCTGGAACAGACCTATGACTCTAGGCAATACTCTCCCCTTCTCGTATACTTGTCGGAAAATAATGATATCGACAAAGTTGGGAGAAAACAAGAAATGAAGATGGGAAGAAAACATGAATCACTTAGCCGATCTCTATTTTTTCCTCGGCTTTCTTTTTTTGCAAAACAATCAATTTTTTCCGGCTATTTCATTTTTTTTAAATAGCCATCACATCTTTTTTAAAAAAATAAGTCGTTTCGACAAAAAAATTATGGCTTTTCCTTTTTTTTGTTTTTCAAAACAATTTTTTTTTGCAAATATAGCAGTATATTTTCGGCTTTTCACTTCCCTTTTTTTAAAGACAATCTACCTCTTTTTTTTCAAAACAAGCCCTCCCTTTTTTTAAGTATCGGCCACTTTCTCTTTTTTTATAAAATCGTCGACCCCACTTGGACCCTTTCTCCTTTTTTTGGAGCTGATCCTCTCATCTCCGTTTCTTTTTCCTTTTTTTATAGCAGCCGCCCATGTGGGCTTGCTCTTTCCCCGTCTCTCTTTGTTGTTTTCTTTAAAGGAAGGGCCATTGACCCCTTTATTTACGCACAAAGACTAGGGTTCCCATCGTAGGAACCCTCTCGCTACTTAAGAAAGATTAACTGTCGCCATGGAGTTGTCTGCTGGAATCTCTGTGATGGAAAGAGGGGATGGAGGGTGCATCGCCAGTGGGTGCGCGGCGCAGAGGGATCTCCGCCTGGAAGAACGGTTGATGTTGCTTTGGATGTGGGAGGTCACAACCTCCACCTAGATAAGTTGCACGAAGGAGGTAGCGATGGTTGTTGGGGTGTCGCCTGAGGCCGAAGAGGGAGTATTGCTACTAAAGGGAGGAGCACATGGGGTTGTTCGGTGCCGCTTGGATCCCCCCTTTTTCATGAGATAGGGTTCCCCTCCTGGGAACCCATCACTGTTGAATCGGGTCTGCAGTTGGTGCCCTCGCGCAAGGGCTTGCCTAGACTGCACACGAAGAAGGATGTGATAAAAAAACTAGAACATGCGCCTGGAGATGGCGATGTGGCCTTCACCGCCTCTGCTTGTTAGAGAAGAGATATGATCTAGAAGTGTGGAATGACAAGATGTTGGAAGAGGAGGCTCGTGATTTGTTGTTCCAGAAATTGAACACTCGCGCAATCTCAAGATGTTGGAAGTGCGGACTAGAAGATGCTGGAATTAGGGTTCCTGAACAGGAACCCTAGTTTCATTCGCATTGCACTATCTCAAGAAGTATAGGACAATCTTTAATGCAAAAATTCCAAGAACAATTCTCTCATAACACGAACAAATGAGAGAGCATAATCTTGACAAATTGTTAGGGTTTTAATAAAAACCCTAGAACCAAATCTTAAACATAATTAATAAAAATAACTCCTCAAGAATTGAACCCTCTCTGATAACATGTTATAAAAAAGAATGTGGAAGCTTGATCAAAGAAAATGAATAAAGAAATGAAGAACATGGGATTTTTAATGTCGAACCCTACTCCCTAAGGAGCGGGATAAAACCAGGGCTTCTTATATAGCCTCCACAGACTCTCCTAATCCCACCACTGGTAGACGTGGGACTAAACGCTGGATGTGGTAAAGGGATCTTGGAAGTATCCATTTACCCATCTTACATATGAGTGTTGTATACCCTAACACTTACATTTTTAGCCTCATGTCATTTTTTCCTTGCTAATGTAAATGCATATTTTGTCCATGAGAAACTAAGGTTGGAGTTCGCAAGAGTTGACAATATATACGAATTGGATCTGCTAGTTGAAATCTGTTAGAGTCAGAGTCAGCTTTATTTTATTTTATTGAGTTGTAACCCTTCGGGGTCATTTTGTGTAATTTCCCTTTTATGTGTGATCTAGGGTTGCGGCCTACATAAGAACCTCTAAACCTCATGAATAATGTATCTATTACATTATTCTCATCTGTCTCCACATGCTATCAGAGCAGTGGTCCTAGACCGGTAATCTGACATAGATCCCGCAGCCACCACCAGCCCCTCGCCTCTCTGTTTCGCTGAAGCCCTTGTGTGGATCCTCCTTTCACCAACTAGGGCCCTGTGCAAGGCCCTACCGGGCAACAGATCCATTTGTAGCTGCTATGGGCAATGTCGTAGCCTACAAGGGACAGCCACTAGCCCCTACAAGGTATAGCCAGCACATCCACTAGTCGTCGTCGGACCTGGAACTTGTTGCGCAGGCCACATGGTGCTTACCAGAACATTCATCGCGCACTACAAGTCCAATTTAGCACCACCATTCGCTGCCCAGGGTGGCATCAGTGACTCCATCACGTGCCAAAGGCCCTTTCTCGCATCATCATGTGTTGTTGCGAAATTTCTAGCCCTCTTGTGCATTGCTCCAGCACTTGTTGTGGCTTCGCAGCACTGTGTATCGCCCAAGAAGCCAAGGGGGGCTCAGAAATGGTGATACAGTCACCCATATGCTTGATCAAATCGATTTCATCGGAAAGAGTGATGTTTAAGAAGATTAGCGCTCTCTGTAGTATGTTAAAAAAATGGTGAAGCCTTCTCCCACTATAAGTAGGACCGGCTACATAGATTCTTGCTCAAATCCATGTTGAAAGATTCAACTATTTTTTATGTTGCTGTCAACTACCTAATGCAACCCCCACAAGGGGGATTTGAACCATGGTCTTTTTGGTGGTATGCACATTGCACTAACACCAGACCATTTAAGTGGGTTAGCTCTCTATAGTATGTCATTTGAGTTTAAATGAAGATCCGAACACGTAGAGGGCAACAGAGGAGGAGGTCCAAACGAAGTTTATATGCCTGGATCAGTTTGAGGACTCTCGAGAGTTGGAGAAGGAAAGGGCGACAAGGTGTAAACAACACCATGTTTTGTTGGAAGAATATAAGAAGTGCGGATTTACTAGCCGGTGACAGCGATCGCAGTGGAGTTTACTGAAGGAGGGGGATACCAACTCCTGTTACTTTCACTCAGTGGCAAATGGGCAACATGGTGCACTCCATTGAGGTAGTCGAGGAGGCAACAGAGGATGACCATGCAATTAGGAATGTGATGAGTAGGTATTTCTGCGAGCTTAGCCAACATCTGATTGGTGATGGTGCTATATAGGAGGGAAGAGATATACCACGATTGTCTAAGTTGTAGCTTGAGGAGCAGATGTGATCGTTTTTCGTTGTTGAGATTCTTAGGATGGTTTTCGACTTGAAAGTGGATGGCTTAAGAGACTACTAGATGGATTCCCAATCTTTTTCTTCTGGGAGTTCGAGCTAGTTGGTGAGGAGGTTTTGGTTGATGTTGAGGAGTTACGGCTTGTCAATCGTGGGTTTAAGAGGATGAATGTTTATTTTTATTTCTTTTGCCAAAGAAGGATATGGTGCACAAGGTGGAGGAGTTGCGGCTCATTGCTCTATCAAATGCAATCTATCTCATTTTAGCAAAGGTGTTGCTAGTGTTCTTCGTTCTATGATTGCCCCCACTCTGGTGGTTGCAATCTTAGTAATCATATGATGGATGCGGTCGTGATGGCTTCTGAGATTGTAGCTTATTGGAATCTAAGGAAAGCCAAGGGATTTTTATGGAAGGTTGATTTCTCCAAGGCGTACGACTGTATAGATTGGATATTCATTTGGGTATCCAAGCATTGCAAGGGTCTTTCTGATGAGTAGATTAGGTGGATGAAGAGGTATGTGACGACATCTTCTTATGAAGTTCGTGTGAATAGAAGATAGGTTGAAGGTTTTTTCCAACCGTAGCGGGGTGTTCTTCAGGGATACTAGTTGGCAACACTACTTATTTTGGTGGTGATGCCCTGTCCACGAACAGAAAGTTACTAGTGAGGTGGACGATGGTTTCTTCTCTGATTTTAGTGATAGAGATGTTAGAGTATGTGTCATTTATCATGTAAGATGGGTAAATAGATCCTTCCAAGATCCATTTACCACATCCAAAAGTTTAGTCCCACATCTACCAATGGTGAGTCTTGGAGGCTCTGTGGAGGCCATATAAGAAGCCCCAGACCTCTTGTATAAGATGAGAAAGTGCAATGCATCATATGGCCCTTTGAAGCCTTCTCTCATGGTTTCATCATGTTACGGCCAGTACCTCAAGTAGTACTTATGCCTTTACATCTTATTTAGGGTCAGAGATTGCAGAATGGACTATGGATTCCGGGGCGACGCATCATTTATGTAGAGACAAGGGCCAGCTTCAAGCATACAAACAGGTTGCACTTGGTAGAACCATGGTAATAGCTGATGGGACTCATTCCCCAATCACAGGACAGGGGAAGATTACTTTGACACCTTGAATGCGATTGCAGAACGTCTTACATGCCCCTGACTTTTATATGAATTTGTTATCTATTAGTCAGATTACAAAAGACTTGCATTGTAGAGCTATTTTTGACACATCGTCGCTTGTTTTTCAGGACATTCTTACGGGCAGGGTGATTGGTTGTGGCCGTAAGCAGGGCGGTTTTTATCAACTGGTATGGACTCCTTATGCAGGAGCGTCCTCTATCTATACTGGACCAAAATCTCCACTCACTTGGCATCTTTGTTTTGGTCATCTCCCTCTCCAGAAGATGTGTCGTATCTTGCCTCAGATTTCTCCAGGGTCCTCCCTTCAGTGTGAAGCATGTCAGTTAGGGAAGCATCATCGATCGCCTTTCTCGAGTCGTCCGAGTCGGAGCAGTACCTCCCCTTTTGAGTTATTTCATGCTGACATTTGGGGTCCGAGTCATGTTCCTGATCATCAAGGACACAGGTTTTATCTTGTTGTAGTTGATGATTATTCTTGTTTGTCATTAGTTTTCTTATTGAAAAATAAATCTCAAGCAGGCGATATGATCAAAACATTTATCAATGAAGTTCAAAATGTTTACTCTTATTCGGTGAAATATGTGAGAACAGATAATGTCCTGGAATTTTGTACGCATGCTCTATCTCATTTTTTCCCTCGTGGTATCTTTCATCAAACCATATGCCCCTACACTTCTCAACAAAATGGTACTGTAGAGGGAAAACATCGCCATTTACTTGATATCACTCGGACACTTCTTATTCAGAGTCAGGCCCCACATTCATTTTGAGGTGATGATGTCCTTACGGCATGTTACCTAGTGAATCGCATGCCTTCATCTATTCTGGGTGAGAAAACCCCTTCTCCATTGTTTTTCCTGATAAGGAATTATTCTCACTTACTCCTCGTGTCTTTGGTTCTGTTACATTTGTTCATCAGTTAACTCTGGGTCTTGACAAGCTCTCTCCTAGCTTTGTCAAATGTGTATTTGTTGGGTACTCCAGGACCTAGAAGGGATATCGGTGTTATGATCCTTTACGCAGGAAATATTACATCAGCGCTGATGTGACGTTTTTCGAGTCTGTGATGTTTTTCTCTCCTACAAGAGACAGGTTGGCGGCATCGGATTCTAATGATGAGGTGTACATGCCACCTCCTCCTACGTCTTTGTCTTCCCCTTAGACTGTGCATGCGCCATCACCACCACCACCATCTTCGACCCAGCCTCACATTGTTCAACCACTACCAAAATTCTATACCTGTCGACCTAGCTCTGCTCATGGTAATCGCTCGCCATCCAGCACGCCTCAGGTTTGTTCTGATAACATGATTTCTAATGATGGACTTGAAGATATATCTGCTCAAGAGTCATTGCAGGAGATTGATCCACAAATGGTTGTTGCTTACCTAGATGTACCTATTGCATTACAGAAACCAAAGCGTAATTGTGCTACTTATCCACTTGCGTCCCAGATATCTTTTCATCATCTGATAGTGCACTTTCAGAGATTTGCAGTTACTCTATCTGTCGTGGTTATTCCACGGAATTACCAAGAGGCCTAGAAGGATAGTCACTGGCGTCTTGCTATGGAGGAAGAAATGGTTGCCCTGCAAACACGTAGTACCTGGACTTTGGTGTTTGCTACTCTCGGAGCTTCTGTTGTCAGTTGCAAGTGGGTGTTTACTGTTAAACACCATGCAGATGGGAGCCTTGATCACTATAAGGCAAGATTAGTAGCTCACGGATTTACTCAGACTTATGGGGTGGATTACATGGATACATTCTCTCTTGTTGTACGCCACTCCACTTTACATATTCTTTTTTTCTGTTGCTGTGATACGGATTGGTCCTTGTTTCAGTTAGATGTTGAAAATGCATTCTTATATGGAGATTTGCAGGTGGAAGTCTACATGCAGCAGCCTCTAGGGTTTGTTGCTGAGGGGGAGTGTCAGCAGGTGTGTAGACTACATAAGGCAATATATGGCATTAAGCAAAGCCCAAGACGCTTGGTTTCAAAAGCTCTCGGATCTGGTGGAAAGGTAGGGGTTCAAGAGATCAAATGGAGACCATTTATTGTTTGTGCAGAAGATACCTAGAGGTACAGTTGTTATCATGATTTATATGGATGATATTCTTGTTACAGGGGACTATGCGCTAGGGGTAAAAATGGCAAAAGAATTTTTAGGTCGTCAGTTTGTTACGAAGGATTTGGGCACCCTAAGGTATTTCATAGGGTTAGAATTTGCTAGGAATGCGCAGGGTCCTGTAATGACCCAAAGGAAGTATGTTACAGACATGTTTGCTGAGACAGGCACGATTGGTTGTCGGCCATCCACTACTCCTATGGATCCTAACATGAAACTTAATGATGATGATACAGAAGAGGTCGACAAGAGGAGATACAGAGAGATGGTAGGGAAGCTCCTATATGTTACCATCACTAGACCTGACATCTCATTTGCAGTCAGTCGGGTGAGCCAGTTCATGGAGCAGCCTCGACAAGTACATATGGATGCTATATACATGATACTGTGATACCTAAAGTCCTCTCCAGGCGCAGGTTTATTATTCAGGAAAGGAACAACTATTTCTGTTTCTGCATGTGCGGATGTTGACTATGCAAGGTGTCCTAAAGATATGAAGTCTACATCTGACTATGCAATATTTGTTAGCAGTTCGCTTGTTTCTTAGAAAAGTAAGAAACAAACAGTAGTGGCTAGATCAAGTGCAGAGTCCGAATATAGAGCTATGACACAAGTACACGGAAATGAAGTGGGTTCACGCAATACTGACGGACTTACATATGGATGTACCTCTACCTATACAGCTACAATGTGATAATCAGGTTGCCCTATTCATTGCAAACAATCCAGCATTTCATGAATGAACAAAGCATATTGAAGTAGACTGCCATTATACTGGAGACATGATTCAGAAAGGCTTAATATCTACCTCTCATGTCAACACTGGAGAACAAACGGCAGATATCTTCACCAAGGCATTACTCAGCGGACCATTTTAGAAGTGCACTTCCAAGCTGAGCGTGATTGACATCTATGCTCCATCTTGAGGGGGAGTGTAGAGATAATTAAGTGTACTTTGAGTATTAGTTTCTTAATGTTCATTTCTTCCTGTCTATCTTATGTAATTTACCCATAGGCCTCTCCCTATATAAGAGAGCATAGGGGTCACCTGAGTAAACAACTTCTTCATTTTTCCCAACAGGCGCATTGGTGTGTTTCGGAAAAAAAAAGAATTTCTTTACACAAAGAGGTACATACAAAAAAATGTACGCTTTTAAAAAAAAGGAGTCGGCTATATAAAAAAAGAGAGGGAGGAAATAGTCGGGAAATGTTAGAAAATAAGGAAAGTGGAAGCAGAATGATAAACAATGCATAATCTAGAGAAATATAAACATAAAGAATAGGGATTTTAACGTGGAACCATATTCCCTAAAGAGCGGGATGAAGCCATGTGAGAAGCCCTCAAAGGGTGTATGCTTCATCGCTTTTTCTCAATGGATACAGGAGATCTAGGGCTCCTTATATAGCCTCCACAAAGCCTCCAAGTCCCACCACTGCTAGATGTGGGACTAAACATGTGGATGGGGTAAATGGATCCATTTACCCTCATACAACTCATATGACGCACAACCAAATATTCCAACACTCCCCCTCAAGCTGGAGCATGCAATGCTCGACTTGGACAAACGAAAAAAAACTCAACTCATGCTACAGGACACTACAGACAATATCAACTCAACACGCCGAACTGTCGGTTGTTGTCGAGGACGTTACTTCTCATACCGTGCAGGTGAGGAGGACGAACGGGCTGGAGTGTGAGTCTGATGAATCTCCTCGTCGGAGAGCATGTGCTCCGAACAGCGCCTGTCAGAGTCACTGCAACTGGAAATGAGTCTCTTCATCGGAGTACTCTAGCCCGCCACAACATGTAGACAACTGCTCCGTCTCTGAAAAAGGGTCGAACTGAAAAGGTCGTAGAAGTGCAATCCTCGTCGGAGTCCACGATCGCTGGAGAATGAAGTCTGAAAAGTTTCCTCGTCGGAGAACTGGGTCTCTCCCATCTGGTACAGAGAATGGTACTATACTCTAGAGTCCCTATGATACCACATGAAAACATGCCAACATGGCATAGAGAATGGTCCTCTACTTTGAAGTCCCTATGGCTCACATGAAAACTCTGGCCGACAAAACAAGAATGATGAGGACCACGACAAATGATGGCAACATGTGCACATCTGAAAGAAGACCGCATCCATGTACGAGTCTGAAACTGAGGACTCGGAATCTGATGTCGAGTCTGAATATCAATTGTAGAGTCTGAACAACTGAACGGGCATCTGAACTGTTATCTGAAATCTGTCTTTGAACCGATACTGGAATCTAAATCGTCAGAGTGATGATGCCAGAGAACTCTACACATACTCCTTCTTTCTCCCATTTGTCGGAAAATGTGGGTGTCGACCAAGTTGGGAGAAGACAAGATAATACATAAATACGGTGAGAAACATAAAACATCACGTAGCCGATCTTGAATTTTTTCGGCTCTCTTTTTTTTGCAATATTTTTCTTCGCGGGATCTGGAGGTTGTCGTTGCCGTCGCCACACAGAAAGGAGGAGAGCATTGGTGTGGCGAGGAGAAGGTGGAGAGGAGGCCTCCGCCTGGATGGTGCGTCTCTCGGGGTGCTGCCTGGAGCGGCTCTGCGGCTGGGAGATGCAGGTGCTCGCTGCCAAGAGCAGGTTCGTGCGGGGTTGGCAGATTTCAGACCAGCCAGATTTTCCAGACTCTACAGTTCAGTTTCAGACTCTATAGATTGGTTCAAAGTCCAAGTTCGAGGCACTCCATTGAGTGACCCATTTTCTTTGAGTTCTCCAGAGAGAGACTCCTTTTCAGATGTGCACGTCTTTGCCATCTTTTTTATGTGGTCCCCATCTTTTGTTATTTTGGTTCAGGGTTTTCATGTATTCCATAGGAACGCCGGAGTAGAGATCGCATTCCCTATGCCATGTGGGCTAGGGTTTTCATGTGGTTTCATAGCGACTCCAGAGTAGAGATCCCATTCTCTGATCCAATATGGGAGAGACCCAGTTCTCCGACGAGGAGATTTCTTCATACTCCATTCTCCAACGATCGTGGACTCCGATGAGGATTGTCTCCATGGCCTTTTCAATTGGGCGTGTTGGAGTATTTGGTTGTGCGCCATATGAGTTGTAGGAGGGCAAATGGATCTCTCCAGGATCCACTTACCACATCCACTCTTTAGTCCCACATTTACCAGATTGGAGATGTGGAGACTCGGTGGGGGCTATATATAGACCCCCCACACCCCTGTAGTCAGATGAGAAAAAGGAATGCAATATCCGCCCCTTTGAGGGCTTCTCCTGTGGTTTCATTCCGCTCCTTAGGGAGTAGGGTTCCACGTAAAATCTTGGTGTTCAATCTTTATATTTCTAGTTCTTATGCTATGTTTATCATTCCTCTTCCGCATTCACTATTTTCTAACATGATATCAGAGCGGATTCGATTCTCGGAGATTTGTTCTTGAGTGTTTCTTCTAATGTATTTTTCGAGAGTCAGATTTTAATTTACATGTGATGTTCAAGTTCTGCATGAGATCTTTCAGCATCGTCAAGTTCAAAGAATTTCTAGGGTTATCTGAAATCCTAGATCTATGTTTATGGCAGCTAGGGTTCCTCCCCAGCAATTTCAAGGCCGTTGCATCGTGCTCCTGCCCGTCGCATCGTACGCAGGTCCATGCGGTGCACTCCCGACTCCGCTCCTCATCTCCTGGCAGCGCTATTTAAAAGACACCATGCGATAGGGCACCACCTTTGATGATAACGTCACATGATCCTGCAGAACAGCAAATATCCTATGCCATTTGCTCAAGCCAAGTGCAACAAATACAAGCAGGAGGGAATCCCCCAATCGGGGGAGGTGCAGACCCCCGATGAAACATCTTCGCACGTTCCTCTCGCCAAAGCGAGCCCAGCGTACCTCCAGGTAGCGCCTACCGTCGCTCCTCCAAGCCCTTCTTCCTCCTCGCGAGTGGCGGCGCCACCCTCATCTCCAATTCTGTCAGGTGGTGACTCCACTCTCTACCACTTCCCTTCGATCTATGCAAGCGCTTAATCTCCATCGGGTGTGCCTCTGTCTCCATCTCTCAGATCTCACGCAAATGGTGCGAGATCGGACTCAAGGTAGAGCCACCCCCACTGAGAAATCCTAAAGGCGGCGGCCCTCCAATCATAGGTGGCGCTAAGACCGCACTCTCATTCCCTTCGCACCTTCGAGCGAAGGCTCTGATCTCAACGCTGCTTCCAGGTAGAGGCTGCAGCTTTAAAACCCCATGGGGCGGTGGCAGTCGAAAGATGGGTTCCTGGTTTGGGAACCCTAGTTGCACATTTTTTGGGAAAGAAAGGGGGCCGATGGCCCTTCTTATAAAAAAACACTCTACTGTTTTTTTTTAAGTCAAAAACACTCTACCGTTGCTATATTAAAAAAAATAAAAAGAGGAAGGGTGTTGAAAAGAAGTTTGGGCCCAAAATGGGATGTGAGTTGTAAAAAAAGGTGAATATTGGGCCCAAGTGGGCTGAAAATATTTTGGTAAAAAGGCACATACATACAAAAGTCATACGCATTCAAAAAAATGGGTTTCAAAAAAATGTAAAAAGCAGAAAAAAAATGTTGAAACAGCTTTAAAAATTGATTAAAAAAAACTTACGGCTATTTAAAAAATGAAAATAGTCCGGAAAAATTAAAAAAATGAGTAAAGCTGAAAATTTGACGGCTTATTTGGTTGTATTTTCTCCCCATATTATCTTGTCTTCTCCCAACTTGGTCGATATTGATTTTCTGACCAGTCTGGAAGAAAGGGGGAATATATGTAGAGTCACAGGTCGTATTCCAGATTTAGATTTCATATTCTCCAAACCAGCCAATTGTTCAGACTCGGCAAGTTATCAGATTCTCCATGCGCAAGTTTCTGACTCGACATTCAGATTCCGAGTCCACATTTTGATGCGTAGTTTCAGACTCGACGATTGATTCCGAGTCCACAGTTTCAGACACGCACATGTATGCAGTCTTCTTTCAGATGTGCACATGTTTGCCATCTTTTGTCGTAGTCCCCATCATTCTTTTTGTTTTGTCGGCCCGAGTTTTCATGTGAGCCATAGGGACTCTAGAGTAGAGGAGCATTCCCTATGCCATGTTGGGAAGGGTTTTCATGTGGTATCATAGGGACTCACAGAGTAGAGTACCATTCTCTGAGCCAGATGGGAGAGATCCAGTTCTCCGATGAGGAGACTTCTTTCAAACTACATTCTCCAACGACCGTGGAATTCGACGGGGATTGCACTTTCACGGCCTTTCAGTTCGGCCCTTTTTCATAGATGGAGCAGTTGTCCATATTATTATGGTGAGTCAGAGTGCTCCGACGAGGAGATTCAGTTGACACAAACTCCAGCATGTTCGTCCTCCTCACCTGCACGGCATGAGAAGCAACGTCCTCGACAGCAGCCGACAATTGTGTGTATTGATTTGATATTATCTGTAATGTCATGTAGCGTGAGTTGAGTTTCTTTTCGTTTGTCCAAGCTGAGCATTGCATGCTCCAGCTTAAGGGAAGTATTTGGTTGAGCGCCACATGAGTTGTAGGAGGGTAAATGGAACTCTCTAAGATCCATTTCCCCATCCACTCTTTAGACCCACATCTACCAGTTTGGAGATGTGGAGACTCGGTGGGGGCTATATATAGACCCCCACACCCCTGTAGTCAGATGAGAAAAAAGAATGCAATATCCGCCCCTTTGAGGGCTTCTCCTGTGGTTTCATCCCACTCCTTAAGGAGTGGGGTTCCACGTAAAATCGTGGTGTTCAATCTTTATATTTCTACTTTTTTTAGTGAAGAGTGGGTCAACCCCCGTCGTGGGGGTCACCGTAAGGTAAAATTAATAAAAAAAAAGTAGGGATTACATCATCGCGATAACCAGGTATTGTAAAGTGCGGTGCAAGAGAGACTACATTTTGCTAGTAACACCTCTGACCCTTAAATAACAACTCGTTACACCCAAGCCAAATGGCCCACAAAACCGCGAACGGCCACGCGCAATCATCTGTAGACCCCCCCCCATCCGACGCACAGAGTTCCAAAACGTGGAGAGATCATCTGCGGATCCACGAGATACCAACCTCCCTCCAGACCCTGTCCGAGACTGAGCAGCCCAAGAAAAGGTGGGTCGAGTCCTCCTCTGCCTCATTGCATGTGTCGCACCGAGTGTCGGCTGCGCCATCAATCTCCCTCTGCAACATTTATCAAGGATGCGCCCCCTCCTTAAGCACCAAAGGAAAAAATTTATTCTGGTAGGGATCTTGGATGCCCATATAATTTTGATGTTTTCCTTCAGCTCATGGACCTGCTCTTGCGCCCTCTTGTTGAAATTTTTGTACGCCATTTTGACGGAGAACCTATTCCCTGTCCAAACAAAGTGGTCTCTGCTCGTGGCAATCGAATCCGTCTGAGGGAGATCCATCTGCATTGTCAGTAACTCGTCCATGCGTCGCTCCGTCAAAGGCGAACAGAACACCGGCACCCACGTGCCCGACACTGCCATCTAGGTCAAGGTAGCTTCCTTGAGGGAAGCGACCACAAAGAGACGAGGAAAACGTTCCTCAAGCTTACCCTCACCCGTCCAATCGTCTCTCCAGAATCTTTGCCATCGCCAATATTTCGTACCATCCTACTAGAGAGTCGTGGAAGGACCTCTTGAATCCCAACCCAGAGTGGGGACTCAAACCGAGTTCTACCAACAGAAAAATGGCTCGTGACCCGATATATACTCCTCAACAGTCTCTCAACCAGTGTAGTCGACGGCCCCCAGATGCGGAGCACCCATTTCGAGAGAAGTGTCCTGTTCATGTTCCCCACGTCGAGGATTCCCAGTCCCCTATCCTCGCGTCATCTAGTCATCTCCTCCCAGCTGACTAGGTTCATTCCATGGCCATGTTGCCTCCCGTCCGACCAGAAGAATGTCTTCATCAGTAATTCGATCTTCCTTCTGACCCCCGCCGGCAACAATCTGGTGGAGAAAAAGAATACCGGTAAAGCAGAGAGGACATACCTTAATAAGACCAGCTTCCCACATTTCGACAAAGTAAAAGATTTCAACCCGCCAATCTTCATTCCATCATTTGGACAATGTCCTCCCAGTCCGTGTTTTAGAGCTTTCCCATGGCGAGTGGGAGACCTAAGTAGAGAATGGGGAAATTCCCCATTCGGCAATCCGCAGCCTCCGCAACCCCGCCGTGTTCCACCTCATTCATCCCGAATGTTATCACCACTGACTTGCCCTCGTTTATCTCTAACCCTGCAAGATCACCAAAAATATCCACTAAAGGCATCGCATTACTGATTTGTTCTTGAGTGCCTCCAAGGAATATAACAGTGTTGTCAACGTACTGGAGGACAGGTATAGAAATGTCTTCTCTTCTGTAGCCCTCGCACCATCCGGCTTCGACCGCCTGCGTAAACAAGACGCCCAAAGCATCAGCCACCAGAACAAACAGCATAGGGGACAGCGGGCACCCCTGTCTAACACCCCTTTGTGGCTGGAAGAAACCACCTTCAGGCTTCCTGTTGACGAGCACCGAATACGAAGCCGTAGTGACGCATCTCTTCATCCAATCTACCCATTGTTCCGTAAAACCCCTCCTACGTAGGGATGTCCAAAGAAACCTCCAATCGACCTTATCGTACGCCTTTGCATAGTCGATCTTCCAAAGCGCCCCCTTCGCCCCAGACCTCTTTCAGACCAAACAAATCTCGGAAGCCATCACAAGCCCCATCCGCCATCTGCCTTCTGGGGATGAACACCGACTGCCCCTCCAAGACAACGGAGCCTAACACCGCATTAGAGAGGGCAATATGCTCTCTCTAATATATTATAAATCATATTTATATATATGATTAACATGGATAGTGCTATCCACATTATTCATATTCATGATAATTAAATCAAATTTAATCATCTTGGATCTCTTTTCTCATGTGCCCAAATAACATGAATCATATTCACTTTATTCATATCTTTGATAATTAAATCACATTTAATTATCTTAAATATCTCTCCTTATAATATGAATCAAATTCATATTATCCATGATAATTAAATCACATTTAATTATCAATTTTCCCGATGCTTGGATACATATATCAACAATGAAATTATCCATGAACTCTTTCAAGGATAATGCGCTTTCTCCGCATATACTTGGAGATAAGGACAGGACGATTGTATTGTTCCACGTATAGTGACTTGGATACTGAGATCACATCTCAAATCCAGATCTCGGGCCTCCCATAGATGCTTGATTAAATCAAGACCGCAAATCTAATCTTCTCAATGCATCCGAATCTCATTTAGATCAATGTCCAACATTTGGACCAAGATCAGATTACTTCTCTACTGAGAGGAGTCCCTAAAATCCAGACCCGTTTCATCACTCCCTAGGAATGGAAGCGTCATGGTTATACAATCGTTTATGATCACATCACCCTCAGGTATTCCCAATACCTGTACATCCTGCATACTGGAAAACCCAGAATAAACCCGAAGTATTAGATCAACTTTATACTGTCTACTTCAGGATTTTATCAGTAAGTTTCTCATTTGATCATTGGGATTTGGTATCGATCATATACTTTCCAAAAGCATATATCATACCTAGGTATTGATCATATACTTTCCAAAAGTATATATCAAACATTTAAATTCAGTCAAGATTCCAAAGCGAGACGACCGTGCACGGAATTTGATTCTTCCCAAAATCTCATGAGTGAGCTCATGTCTTCCGGTTCAGTAGAGAACTTATAGGATCCCTTTGAGAGATCGTATTACTCATATGCTCTTATATGCACACCAGCACGCCGGTGTATAGACCTTGGTTAGGTCATCAACCTATTGGTCTGCCAAATGTACATACTCAGACATATAGTAAGACATCTGTCTCCGGTCAGAGGATGCGTGCCTATATCGTGACAGCATACGACATAGGACTTTGGTTATCTCGATCTCGTTAAGTCAACTCTTTGACCTAACTAATCTGAAACCTCCGAATCTCTATTCCTATGCAGAGGACCTGCATCAAAAGGTCGGTCAGATATCAGCCTATGTGAGAAAGGATTGCCATCTCCTACTCAGGCTGGAGATAACATCTTAACAATCATTTGACGGTGCTTGATGAGTCCTCAATCTAACTCTTTAGATATTCAACCAAGCACCAGCCTCTATGATTCAATAATTGAATCAACAGCTGTATGATCATTAAGATAGCCATGGTATATAACCCTAATTGTACTAAGGGACCTATTATGCAAATTAATTATTCTTCATTTCAGATCAGGGAATGATATTTGCAATAACATTTATTGCATAATGGCTCATCGTGGGCTCGCATGTCCAACAATCTCCACCAGCCCAAAGAGTCATTAATGGGCTAATCATTTAAACCCCCACTCATGTGACAATCATAGGCTATTTAGAAATAGCTAGGTAAGCTGATCAGTCATTCTGTTCCCAAAAGACTATGCCAAGTCCTTTTACGGCACCTGCATATCCCTAGGTAACAGTGCTCGCATCCAATGCGAATGTTGCATCTTATGCAACCAATACTCAATCTTGATAAAGCAATTATAGTGTCCTTGACACTATCAGAATACCCTTATTCCGGGAAATCACTATCTCTCAAGGTTTCCACAGTCAAGACATTTTAGATCTCTATCTATAAAGTCTTAAGCTTTTGAAGATATGATTTTGAGATAAGTATCTCAAAAAATCTTGTCATCTATGAAGATTTTGTTATTACTGCAATCAAGTGTTTTCTCTCCATAGTAGGATTAGCAACACTTTACTACTCCCACTGCATGGTAGATATCTGGCTTTTGTACACATCTAGCATACGCTCAGCTTCTCGTAACTGATGCACAAGTGCAAGCAGTTCTAGCATTCACTTCCTCAACTCTTTGAGGTGATATCCCTTTAGATAGGTCAGTACCAAATCTTAAGGGAAGGAAGCCTTTCTTGGAATTTCCAAGAATGGAATATGTCCAAGGTGTACTACAAATGTGACAGTCCCAATACCCTATTTTCTTTGCTTCTGAACAACTTCAGAACTAAGATCCAAGAGGTATTCTTGAGATCATATCTCAAGGTATGGAATAGCCAGTCTATAAAACACTTATTATCATCCTTATATCATTCCAAATGATTAGGATATTATCTACATTCAGCATGATGAACACAATGGCACTCCCACTAAGCTTCACATGGTACATCAAGATTCTATTTGAAATCATAACATTTATAATTTCATCAAATCTTACGTTCCAACTACAAGAAGCTTATTTGAGTCCATAGATGGATTTCTTTAGCTTTCACACCTCACATTGCCCAATCATGAAGCCCTGGGGCTACTTCATGTGAATATCCTCATATAGGCATTCTTAGAGGAATGCAATCTTGACTTACATATTGAAGATGCAATAGTCAAGTTGTGTAGCTAAGGTTAGCAATATTCTGATGATTTTAAGCATGGTTATCGAAGAGCAAGTCTCATCGCAAGCAATGTCTTCTCTTCCGGTGAGTAGCTCATGGCTACGAACCGAGCTTTGAAGGTCTCTACCTTCTCATCACGTTCCCCTTCTCTTGAAGATCCATTTACACCTTGATGGGTCTAACCCTTGTAGGTGGATCCTCGAGGGTCTATATACAACATTTGTATATGAAGTCTGCTTTAGACTTTATTGCCAATATCCATCTTTCCATGTCATGATCCTTAGGATCCTCATCACATGAAGTCTGATCATTGTCAGACTTAACTGACACATGGAATACATCCTCAAACTCATTTGAAGAGGTATTAATGTTTCATCTTTAATTATCCTTTTAGTTTCCGATTTCAGGAGCTTCATTGTCATCTCAAGATTAAATGAGTTCCTTTACTTCATTTTCTTCTTGATTCTCAAAAGTCTCAGCCTCTAAGAATCACGTTCTCAGAGATGAGATATTTTAAGAATCTCAAGGTCATAAAGTAGGTATCCCATACCATCCTTTATTTTCCTAATGAAGTACCACTCTCTAGTGCTAAATTCCAGCTTACTTGCATGGAATCTCATTGGATATATAGTGTAGTCTCTACTACATATATACCTGGAAACTAAGAGGCAATTATGCTAAAAAACATCATTGCAAATCATGTCATACATGATCTAATTGTATCTCCCTACAACTCTATTAAGTTTAGGTTTATCAAGAGGAGTGAGATAGAAATGATATTCATATCTCCATAAGGTATTCTTTGAATTTTATCTAACAGGTACAAGCTACCTAGGTTAGATCAAATTCATTTCATCTTTCTTCAAACTTTGGTTCTAAACCAAAATTGTGAAATCTTTGAACATTTCAAAGGTTTCTCAGGTGAAGAGAAGAAATCTCATATCATACATAATCATCAATAGATATCATATATCCATGATGTTAACTATGATATAGATGATCTACATACATCAATATGTATGAGATCCCGAATACCTTGACATCTTACACCTTTCCCAGAGAATGGTGTATTGGACATTTTTCTTTGAATATTATATTCACAAGTATGTAAGATTTGAAATTTTAGACATTCTAAAGTTTCATATCTTACTAGTCTATTGATCAAATCAACAGATAAATGTCCAAAACTTGATGCCAGATCATTGTCAAATGATCTTCATCCTCCTACTGATCTTATAAAGGTTTTAATTTTCAGCATTAGAAATCTTAATGAACCATTCATTAAATTTCTAATTTAGTAGAGTCCACTAGATACCAGATTACTATCTGAAATATATCCATCATAACTCTTTATGAAAGGTTTATTCCAGAATTCATGTTTATTTCCAACATTTAGAAATAAACTATGAGTGTATTCTTGTATCTAGGTCATAGAGACATTCTCCAAGACTAAGGGCTCTCCCACTGAGAATATGAAGTCCATCTATCCAATAGAGATTGTTGCAACAATTGCATCAATATCCATGTAGATGACTATTAAACCTGAAGATCAAATTCTCCAATCTTCTAAAACATGTGCAACCCATTGTAAGTGTTAGAAGATTGAGATACAATTATAAGACTTTATCTTGTTCAATAAGCAAGTCAATATCAATGATTTATGTAGATTATTCTGATGCTCCATCCAAGTCCTTCACCAAGGATTTTAGACAGACTCGATAGTCATACTATCAACACATCAACTTATTGCAGTATAGGCATTCATCCAACTCTTTGGATGTCATATGGAAGTCATAGAAATAAAGTCAACTCTTTTTGACTTTCCTTCCCACATGGGTCCGACCCACGCTTCCACTGCACTCTCTTTATCTATGAACAACCATTGCTCAAGACAAAGGATCTCTTATGTTCAACATTTATACATGCTTCATTTAATTCACACAATATGAATATTATGAAGATTCATGAATGACTTGAGTATAGACAATAGAATGATGACATTCATCATTTCTACATCCATTTAGACTATTAAAACATTGGTTCAGGTAGGTATTCAAACATTTTGAATACATCATTTCTTTCGAGCTACCATTTTGCATAATGCAGAGAACCATGTCATTCATGATTAAATGTCTAGAGCACATATGTATGCCAAAATATCTTCTTTGATTTTATAAGGATTATTCGACAATTACGATCACCATCGACATGTCACTTCCAAAGTACACTCGATGAAAGATCAAGACTATAGAGACATACGAACCCTAAGGTGATGTCTTATTGTCTTATTTAATTGTTATTCCTCATTATGTTGAAGAAACTTGCACATTGCAACCACATAGATTATGTGCTCAACTGCAAGTACAATATCTGGATCATGAGTCCAATCCATTATACTTTACTGGTTATTATTGAGTATAACATTGAGTGGGTTTTATGAAGGATTATCTGAATAAGAAATTTGCATAACTGTATATATTTATATATATACATATTTTTACTTTGATTTAGGAATTTTTATATCAAAGTTGTCTTGCCTTGTCAACACTGAAAGTCCATTCCCTTAATCACTTTCAATGTAAGGGATATACTTACCATTATATCTCAAGCAAGATATGGGATCTCCTTCCTTATCTTTGTTACATCCCAATAATATGAGAACCTGTAACTCGGATAAAAAGAAGCGGGAACACATTTCGCATTGCAAGTCCAACTTGCATCTCCCAATTCGGTCTTTAACACCCGGGCCCACCACCCCTAAGATGATGTTGACCCGTCATTAATTGAACCAACCATCAACCGGTTTAATACTCGTTATACGAAATCCAATATCGTCCCAATAATATGAGGACATGATATTGGGGTCACTACATATACGGCCTTACTCTTTTGAGAAGCAAAGAACCCAATCCAAATAAATCATATACAGGATCTGTCACTACGGACAGGCGTCTCCTATATACAACATTTGGCGACGGAATCCTTACCTTGACGGGAGACCATGGATGTCACTTATGTGATCCTCCACCTCATATTCAAATTGTAATTAATCATCATGAATCACATTCATTATGATCAATTCTTCCGAGGGAAATACACATCTATTCATAATAGAGTGTTTTTAATTGGATATAATTAATTTAATCACATTAAATTAATTATTAGTCCAATTTTTAATCAACAAACTTGATTATTACTTGAATAATGGGTATAATCTCAAAGTACGTATTATTCGAATTTTAATAATTAGAAAATACACTTTGACTTCTCCGGCACTATCGAGTCCCTACCCGTTGTCATGGCCAGTACCCACGAGAGTGGGACGGACCACATACGTTGCAACCCGCTACCCCAATGCTCTCCGACTAGACACCATATCCACCTCAGGAAAGGATAATGCCAGATAGATCATTATGTACTTTGAGATGCTCATCGTTTTTTCAACCGAAATTACGCCATATAATATTCAACAAAACTATTTTAATAATATTATAAGGAGATTTGCTAAACAAATCCCCAATCCTATTCAAGCAATAGGGTTTTGCATGTAAAAGTTGTCCTACAATTATTGTAGGATATACTAGGGTTTGCATGAAAACAATGTTTGTTGATGATTTCATATTAACAAATTATGATCAAGATCGACTATCTTATCATTTTGGTTAGTAAAATGTCATTCAAGGAATTAATTATCATCTTTAAACATTTCACACATATTTATCAATAACCATTTCAGAAAATTAACAACTAATTTTCATCAATTTATTTGAATGACTATCACAAGGTTTTGGATAATCATGCAATTTCCAGCAGTGACCCTCACTAACTAAAAAAATCATATCTCATTCATTTTAAATCCAAATTAAGCAAAATCAATGTCCAGAAATTGATAACTTGATTTAAAAACAAAATCATGTGCTAAACTTGCATTTCCATGCGTTTTAAAACCGTAATTAACATCTTAATTACGTCTCTAATCGCCATCCCTGAAACAGTGGATATATGGTTATTAAAAACATCATATCTTGAGTTATCATAATCCAAATCATACAAACTCAAATCCTATTGTTTCCTTAATTAATGGAGAACATTTTTCAATTTAAAAATTCGTGTTTAAACATTTTAAACATGGCCGATATTTTATCACAAAACAGGGCTGCGAAAATCGAAATGCTAAAATCTTCACGAACCCAAACGAGCCAAAATCTTTGTAGGTTCATGGATCTAATCCAAAACCTTCGACAACCTGGCTCTGATACCACTTGAAGGATAAGGGAAAAATCCTCTAGCGCATCACAGAAGCGTGATGATCGCATTGAATGCGATCGAGAGTGACTAGTCGTACTAGTGGCAAGATGCAGCAGAATTTAAAAAAATTATTTGATGAAACCACATGATCCAAGAACACTTCTCGGATCGTTTCATCTAAACCACAAACAAGTAGTAGGATTACCTTTTGAAGCGTGGTTGCGATCGAGTCTCTAAACGAAAAGACCTCATGTCTCACGTTCGATCCGTCGGAGGAGACGCTTGTGAGCACGGGGATGAATCGTGTGCTCCTCGCAATTCATGTTGATGATCCAAGCGGCGGGTCTCCTGATCTCGTCACACGAGATCCAACATCTTCTTCACGAGCGAGACGCACCGAAAGAGATGGAGATCCACGAGTAGATGATCTGGCAGCATAACGACGATGTTACGTCGATGACGACTCTAACAATGGCTCCATGATGGACGGCCATAAGAGAGAGATGGAGAGAGGCACATGACGTGTAGAGAATAAGAGAGAGAGAGACTCGTCGAGTCGGTGCAAGTTGAAGAGCAAGGCATGCCTCTTCTTATATAGGGTTCTGGGAGTCCATGGATCTCAATCCATAGACAACACACAATCAGTGGTTGAGATTGATTTGTATTTCTTTCAATGGCCAAGATATTGTTGTAAAAACACAACAACTAATGATTTAATTTAAATTAATTTCCATTGATAAATCAACAAAATTAATTCGAAATTAAATCATCTTTGATAAGAGAAAAATAATGAAGAGGATAAACCAAGGGGACGGCTACTCTTCTCCTCATGGAGAGTTGTAGCCGTCCACTCCTCTTTGGTGGACTTGGTTTATCTCTTTAAATTATCATGAGATCTCATTATCTCATTATATATCATCTCTTGTTGACAATATTTTCACAAAAAATAATTCTAAATTATCTTATGGAAAATATCAATCATGCCATTGAAATTATGTGAATCTTATTCGCAATCCAAAACTAAATGTAATTATATTTTCAATTAATCATTCAATGTGAATCCCATTCACATTAACAATTAATCAACAAATATAAAACACAATATGCTCTCTCTAATATATTATAAATCATATTTATAATATATATGATTAACATGGATAGTGCTATCCACATTATTCATATCCATGATAATTAAATCAAATTTAATCATCTTGGATCTCATTTCTCATGTGCCCAAATAACATGAATCATATTCACATTATTCATATCTTTGATAATTAAATCACATTTAATTATCTTAGATATCTCCTTATAATATGAATCAAATTCATATTATCCATGATAATTAAATCACATTTAATTATCAATTTTCTCGATGCTTGGATACATATATCAACAATGAAATTATCGATGAACTCTTTCAAGGATAATGTGCTTTCTCCGCAGATACTTGGAGATAAGGACATGGCGATTGTATTGTTCCACGTATAGTGACTTGGATATTGAGATCACGTCTCAAATCCAGATCTCGGGCCTCTCATAGATGCTTGATTAAATCAAGACCGCAAATCCAATCTTCTCATTGCATCTGAATCTCATTCAGATCAATGTCCAATATTTGGACCAAGATCAGATTACTTCTCTACTGAGAGGAGTCACTAAAATCCAGACCCGTTTCATCACTCCCTAGGAATGGAAGCGTCATGATTATACAATCATTTATGATCACATCACCCTCAGGTATTCCCAATACCTGTACATCCTGCATACTGGAAGACCCAGAATAAACCCGAAGTATTAGATCAACTTTATACTGTCTACTTCAGGGTTTTATCAGTAAGTTTCTCATTTGATAATTGGGATTTGGTATCGATCATATACTTTCCAAAAGAATATATCATACCTAAGTCTTGATCATATACTTTCCAAAAGTATATATCAAACCTTCAAATTCAGTCAAACTTCCAAAGCGAGATGACCGTGCACGAAATTTGATTCTTCCCAATATCTCATGAGTGAGCTCATGTCTTCCGATTAAGTAGGGAACCTGTATGATCCCTTTGAGAGATCGTATTACTCATATGCCCTTATATGCACACCAACGCGCCGGTGTATAGACCTTGGTTAGGTCATCAATCTATTGGTCTGCCAAATGTACATACTCAGACATATAGTAACACATATGTCTCCGGTCAAAGGATGCGTGCCTATATCGTGACAACATACAACATAGGACTTTGGTTATCTCGATATCGTTAAGTCAACTCTTTGACCTAACTAATCTGACAGTTCCGAATCTCTATTCCTATGCAGAGGACCTGCATCAAGAGGTCGGTCAGATATGAGCCTATGTGAGAAAGGATTGCCATCTCCTACTCAGGCTGGAGATCACATCTTAACAATCATTTGACGGTGCTTGACGAGTCCTCAATCTAACTCTTTAGATATTCATCCAAGCACCAGCCTCTATGATTCAATAATTGAATCAACATATGTATGATCATAAAGATAGGCATGGTACATAACCCTAATTGTACTAAGGGACCTATTATGCAAATTAATTATTCTTCATTTCAGATTAGGGAATGATATTTGCAATAACATTTATTGCATGATGGCTCGCTGTGGGCTCGCATGTCCAACACGACTATCATTGCGGGCACGGTCTATTTAGGTTTCCACTTTGGAGAAACCCATCCAATCACCATCATGTGGATGTCTTCCACCGAGTTCAAGACAATATTGTTGACTTCAAATTGAAGCTTATGAACATAGACAACGAGCATCTCAGAATTCCTGTTGTCGTGTATCACACCATTGAGCAGTAGGGTTCCGATCTCCAGTGGAGGAGGGCGCACTTAGGGTTTGGAGTTGGGCTGGTCGCCAACGTCCTGGAGGCAAGGCGTTGATGAGTCGTGCGTGTGGATTCAAATATTGTGTGTGAGCCTGAGAATATCGTGCAAAATTAGGGTTTCGAATCTTCAAGACCGCTTCACGTAGAAAACCATGACCTGATCTGATCTTCAGAAGTTGGACAAGATGCTTACATGCTTCACATAATTAGGGTTTCTGGAACTCTAGAATTTTCTTGAACTTTGAACATATCATCAAACATGAATAATAATAATAATAAATCTTCAAGAATAAATCCAAGAACCAAATACCATGTTGAAATAAATAATGTAGAAGCGGAATCGATAATTAAAATAATAAAATAGTGCAGAACATGGGGAATTTACGCAAAACCCTTGCTCCTTGAGGAGGAAAATGATACCACGGGAGAAGGCCTCTATGGTCGAAAATTTGTTGTAATCTCTTGATGAATACGGGGTGTGTGGGCTACTCACATAGCCCTACAAACATACTTTAGTCCCACTTATAGATGATGTGGGACTAAACAAGAGAGCATGGTAACATCATTGAATGGACTTACCTTCAAGCCCATCAACGTATCACAAGGCTCGTGATTACAAGTTCATTTGAGATCTCAAAGCACCAGGCCTCAAGAATGATATAACAGACACACCTGAGGATGAATATAGCCTCAGTCTGGATATCCGAGGTGTCAGTCTCACAAATCCAAGGTGCACTGAGGCGGTCAAAGTGGTACCGAGGTGTTGTCTCGGTCTACTGCGCATTTTTTGGGCAAATAAATAATAAATTATACAAAGCTCTGCTTTTACAATAATATTTAAGCTATAAAGCATATATTAATCACAAACATACAAGTGACAATGACAATATATATAATATTATTGACCACATCTCTAGTAACAAACATCATATAATGAATGAAACATATATGTCAAGTAGTACGCATATGTGTTATTCACATTTCCTCATTCATATATATATATATATAAGTTACAAGACTCAAAAATTGTATTACAGTATATCATTATATTTTAGGCCAGAAATATATTACTTCATAAATATATATTATACATTTACATTGTAATCATCATTGCATAAAACATCATGTAAATGTACAAGGATTGTTTCTAATTAGTGTAAACAAATTTTATATCAACAAATGATATTCAATTACTTGTATCACTACAATGAGTATGGTGTATTGTCCAGAGACTGTATATTTTTTGTAAATATGATAGGAATTCACATGTTTACAATATTGATATTACATACTCCCATATTAAAACTAGCATGTATGGTTAATATAGTATATTGTGTATTTATTCAATTTAGAATTATTCAAAATTAGGATTTATGATAATATATTTTGTGAAGTTTAGGATTTTATGACGATATAATTATGTTCAATTATAACTTTTACATGTATTTTCTCCATAAATAGAGGCTTTTTTAGTAAGAAAATGGGGGAGGCCTCCCGAGGCGGGAGTCACCACACCAAAGCATCCATTAATAAAACATTGGGTACATCAGTTGGATAACCAGAAAGTGTACAAAGCATTGCAGTGGGCAATAACATTTTCAAAGTAAAAACGCTGCCCCTTGAAAATTGTATCATTCCTACCAAGCCAAATAGCCCAAAGAGCAGCAAGAGGGCTTGAAGACATCATCGGAAGACCCAAGGCCGACCCCACGGATCGACCTCCAAAACTGTTCCGCATCGGCAGCCCGGACCCACGGAAGGCCCAAAGACTCTCAAACCTTCGCCGAAGACCTGCATCCAAAGAAGATGTGATCCGCATCCTCCAACTCGTCCTTGCATCTGTCACACTTTAGATCCGTCCCACCCAACAGTCTGCCCCTTGTCATTTTGCCACAAATACGACCTCTCCTCATACACCACAGGAAGACCTTAACTCGGGAAGGAATCTTAGCTGCCCAAATCACCTTCACGTCAGCACACAGATCTTCATCTCGATCCACCAAACCCGCACTAACCTTCTGATAGGCCGCCTTCACAGAGAACTTACCATCAGTCCGCTCAAAACGGTCTGGGTCTCCCGACAACTCCTCGGCAGGGGGAATCTCAGACAGCATCCGCAAGAGCTCGTCCAACCTCTGATCCGAGAGATCCGCAAGGAACCTCGACGCCCACTCCCCAGATTCGACGATATCCGCCACCCGCGTCCCCTATCCACGGCCAAGGCCATCAACCAAGGAAAGTGGAAGGTCAAGGCCCCATCCCCCGTCCAGTCATCCAGCCAAAAACGGAATCGGAGACCATCCCCCAAAATCGGCCTAAGAAGCGGCCGGAGCCCCGGAAGCACAGAACGGATCCCACTCCACAAGGAAGACTCATGACGCTTCCTCACTGCCACCAATTCCCCAGTAACACCATAAATCTTTCTCAGCAACTGCAAGATCGGCGAGTCGGACGAACCCCAATGCGCACCACCCATTTTGCTAACAAGGCTTTGTTCATAGATTCAACGTCCCTGACGCCCAGACCTCCCTCCGCAACCGGCACAGCCAAGTCCTTCCAAGCCACCAGGTGCAACCCCCTCTTTGTCTGTCTCCCATCTGACCAGAAAAAGGATCTCATCAAACTCTCAATCTTCCTTCTAACACCAACAGGCATTAATCTCGTGGAGAAGAAAAAAGTCAGGATGGCTAAGAGGACATGCTTCAGCAATGTAAGCTTCCCACCCTTGGACAGAGTGATAGCCTTCCAACCCTCCAACCTCTCCTCCATTCTGCGCAGCACACAATCCCAGTCGGACTTCCTCAGCCTGCCCTCAACCAGAGGCAATCCTAGATATGTTAACGGCAGTTTCCCCAAGGGGCACCTTGCCCACTCCGCCAGCCCGAAGCTCTACTCGCCACCCATTACCATCGGAACAAGAACCGACTTCTGCCTGTTAATCTGCAAGCCAGAGAGACACCCAAACACATCCACCAGCACCGCCGCATTGCAGCTCTGCTCCTCTGCCCCCCCCCCCCAGGAAAATGAGCGTGTCATCCGCATATTGCAACACCGGGACAGAGATGTCCCCCATTCTGAAGCCCTCGCACCAGTTTTCTTCCACCGCCCGCTGAAACAAAACCACAAGACAATCTGCAACCAACACAAAAAACAGGGGAGCAAGGGGGCAGCCCTGACGCACCCCCCTCTGCGGCTGAAATCATCCCCCCTCAGGCCTCCCATTTACCAACACCGAGCAGGAGCTAGTGGTGACACATCTCTTAACCCAAGCAATCCATTCATCTGGGAAACCCCTTCTCTGCAGAGCTAACCAAAGGAATCTCCAACTGACACAGTCGTAGGCCTTGGCGTAGTCAATCTTCCAAACTGCCTCATTTTTTTGTGACCTCTTCCACACACGACAAATCTCCGAAGCGGTCACGATTCCATCCGCCATACACCGACCCGGAATGAAGGCAGATTGGCCGGTAAGACCACAGAGGGCAAGACGCCTCTAAGTCTCCTCGCCAACACCTTGGCAACAATAAGATAAATGCCATTGGAAATAGAAATCGGCCTGTAGTCCCTAACCCCAACTGGGTTCTCTTTCTTCCGCAGCAAAAAAATCAAAGCCCTGTTAACTTTCTCAAAACCCATGTTGCCCCCCCCCTGAATTCAGTCAGAACCTCCAAGATGTCACCCTTCAGCAGATCCCATAACTCTCTGTAAAAGGATATAGAGAAACCATCCGGTCCAGGCACCCCGTCCGCTTTCAGTTCCCAAACCGCCCTTCGCACCTCATCCTCTGTGAAATCGGCCACTAATGGATCAGCCTGGGTTCCACTCAAGGACCTCGCCCCCCGACCCGACTAGGGATGAGCATTGGGCTGAGCCGGCCCGGCCCAGCCCAAGCCCAAACGAACATTGGGCCGGGCTTGGGCCCAATTTTTAGGTCCGAATTTTTTTTGGGCCGGGCTCAGGCTTGGCTTGGCCCAGCCCGACCCGACCCACGGGCCCGACCCGAAGAGGGCCCGAACCCTTCCCATATCCTATACGTATGGAAACTCTCACCTGTCATGTATACTTTGTTCATGTATCCTATCTTCATACAATGTTTATAAATCAAGAAAGTCAGGTATGGGAAATATGAGTTGATGATCATTGTATTTCATTTCAGAATTAATTTTCTTAGTTAGTCTATGTCTTAGATTCTGGTGGTCATTCTTGAATTTTTTAGTGTTTATTTTTTCCATTAGAATATTTTCTGTTATTGAACATTTATCCAATACGAGCATTATGTCCATTTTTGTAACATGTAGTGCCCGATGCACATGTTGTTGTTAACCGTGTAAACTTGGTTCACTCTTTCAGTTTCTCTAACGAGAGACGTTTATGGTAAATAACATTGAGTGGACTTGTATAAAATGAGAAGAATTGAGTTTTAGTTGTTTCACAAGTATTATGGCATATGTTTTAAACAATTTTAACTCGTCTAACTTGAATTGAGATTGACTTTGAACACAAACTCGAAGTTAATAATATATAATGGGTTAAGATGGGCCGGCCCGGCCCAAGCCCGGCCCATAGGAATAGGGTCGGGCCTGGGCTTGGGCCGAACCAAAAAAAATTTGCGGGCCTAGGCCCGGCCCAAGGCCCGAAGTTTTTAAGTGGGCTTGGGCCTGCGCCCTTCAGGGCCCGGCCCAGCCCGACCCATGCTCATCCCTAGACCCGACCAACCCCAGCCATTCTCCACCGGCACCCTCCTTGAAGCCATGACAAAGTGACCCCGCAAGGCGACCCCAATGTCCCTCTCGCCCGAAACTCTTAGGCCCCCTACCTCTATCTCATGCAAGAAGCTCCTTCTCCTCCTCCCGAATGCCACAGAATGGAAGAACTGCATGTTGGCGTCCCCTTCCCTTAGGCACTTCTGCCTCGCCCTCTGCCGCCAATGAACCTCCTCCTTCATGTCCTCCCGAAGCACAACCTCTAGACACGCCGCTCTCTCCTCCACCTCCTCCGAGCCCCGATCATCATCAAACCCGTCAAACCTGTTGATCCCAACCTCTGCCTCCACCCTGACGGCCCGTCGCCTCCTGGCGACATCCTTCCCATACCTCAACAGCAACCGTCTCAGGGAGTCGAGCTTGGCCGCAAACCGCGACACCGCCGAACCCGCCACCGCTACATCCATCCAATGATCATACAACATGTCCCGGAAACCATCCTCCAGCAGCCACTTCTTCTCAAAGCGAAAGGAGAACCGAGCCAAACGCTCTTCTCCAGAAAACCAAAGAACAAGGGTGTGATCAGATAGAGTCCTCGGAAGAGCCTAAGCCCTCGCCAAAGGGAAAACCTCCCCTGCCTCAACCAACATCAGGAACCAGTCGAGCCTGGACCTCGCTCTCGCGTTCCTCCAAGTGTACTTGCACCCAGCCGCATCCAAAATAGACAAACCCAGAGACCGAACCACTTGCCTCATATCTGCAGATCCAGGATCAGAACCCTTGCTCCCCCCCGGCCTGTCGTCCGGTAACAACGTGACATTGAGGTCGCCACAGATGATCCAAATACCTTCGCCAACCTCAGGCAGAACACTCTCCAGATCGGCAGTCAAGCTACCATCCTGCTGCCGACACGGGCCATAGACATTAGTAACGCACAGACAGATCCCATCCGCTCTCTGCCGCAGCCGAACAGACAAGGTAAAACGAGAGTTTGAAATCCCCAGCAGATCGAACGAATCAGAACGCCAACCGGAAAGCAAGCCCCCCGAAGCACCTTCAACCACCTTCTCAGCCAGCACGAAAACCTCCCCCCTACTCATCTCCCGCCGCAACTGGTCATCCAACGAATGCAACTTAGTCTCCTGAAGTAAGAATATATCTGCCACAGCCTCTCTCAACAGATTCTGCACCCCAAACCTCTTTTCGGGCCTGCCCAAGCCCCTCACATTCAATGATAACAGCTTCATTTGGTCACCAAAGCTTCCATCTTCCTTGGGGGAATAACCCCCAAGCGCCTTACCACATCCCTGTCGAGAGCCGCAAAACGGTTCCGCACCACCAACGGGCTGGCCTCCCCCAGACCCACAACCTCAGCAGCCTCCCCCGACGCCAAAGATGCCCTCAGAGCAGTCATCGCCTCCTTCTCAGCCCTCCTCCCCTCCTTCTCCGCCCTCGCCTCCTTCTCCGCCTTCCTCCCCTCCCCACTCCCCCTCTCATACGCCACACCAAAATGTCGCGGCACCCCCCACCCAAAAGCGTCAAAGACCCTCCCATCCTCCCCACCCCAGCCAGATCGGCCCCACCCCCAGCCGAGACCCCCCCACCCAACGGACACTCCGGCGCACCAGCCACCTCTCCCAGCGGAATTTCCCGGCCCCCCTGAACAGCAGTCCGCTCCCCCAAAGATAGCTCGACTCGTGGAGAGCTCGCAGCTCCTCCCCCCTCAAAACCGACCCCCAAAGCACCTCCCCCCACATCTCGAGCCAAAACCCCCACCTCAACCTCCACCTCCGGAGAAGCAGCCCTCGGCGCGCCCGCAGACCGAGCCCCACCCCCTCCCAGAGCCTCTCCATCACCAACAGACCGCGCCGAAGCTACTCCCATGGCAGCCGAAAGCCGTCAAGGCAGCGGAACCGCTGCCAACTTCGGAAAGTCCACTACAGATAAGGAACCGAACAGAAACTCCTCCCTCTGGGAGCGCGCCACACTCGGAAGCCGCCCCTCCACCGAAAGCTGCCCCTCCTCCGGCCTCCCATCCCCCACCACCACAGCAGGTCGCAGGACCGACCCACCTTCCCACACCGCCACCTCGGCAAAAGGGACCTCCTTCTCGCGGCACCCAGCAGCCAGAACAGCCGCTCAAACATCTGCAGCCACCAGCTCAAGAAGAAGCTGCCTACCAGTCAAACGAACCTCCCACCAACCCATCTTCTCGACACCAACCGGCCTAACCCGAAGCACCACCTCCAAAGGTTGCCCGGGTTGACACCCCGAGCTCTCGACGGAGACAACAACGAGAACGCCGCACAGCAACTCTGAAATGCACTCCCTCGTCCTCGCCCCCAGCGGAAGTCCCCTGACAACGACCCTCTCTACGCTGACAAGCTGCACGGCAACATCCCAATCCCTCGGCCTCCGCCACCTTAACTACAAGCTCCCAGCCACCGACCCGACAACAAACTCCGGACCTCGGAGCCACGGAGCCCCCTCGCCACTGCCCTCCACGGAGAGAGCCCTAGCCACATCACCCTTAAAGGAAGCCTTGGACACGAGGCCCACGTCCGAAGTCGCCAAGAACAGCGCCCCCTCTCCACCACCCTCGCCAACCAATACATCTGCAAGCATAGCCTCCTTCGGGCAGCACCTCCGAGAATGCCCGAAATCCCTACAAGAGAAGCAATGCACAGGCTCCCGGCACGCCCGCACCCAATGGTCCAACCCACCACAGCAAAAGCATTCATGACCAAAAGGGGAGAACCTCGGTGGCCCACGCCTACTCCCCGAAGCGGCTGCACATCTCCCCCTGCGACGACGCTCCACCAGGCGCCATCCCTGGCTCGTGCCCCAGCCCTCGCAATCGCCCTTGTCCTGAAGCGGGTCTGAATGCCCCTGCTCGGAAAACTCTAAAGGCAAACCCAAGTTCTGGATCTCACACTACACCGTAGCAGACCCTCCCACCCTCTGCTGCTCCCTTCCGCGAGGCAGGCAGGCACGCTCCGAACCGCAGATCGCCAGAGCCGACTTAGGAACAGCCCTCGCACGCGCGGGACTATCGGACTCCCCAATAAACGCGCGTTGCGCCCATGAGCGATGCCAACTTCCGCGCCGAAGCCCAGGTCCCCCACACGCAGAGCCGCCATCGAGATTGGAGATACCCTCCACCCGTGTGCGGCGCTCCCATAGATGCCGCGAGTTCACGCCAATGACGAGATCGAAGCCACCCGCAGCACCAAACCCCTCGCTGGCGACCCAATCGTGAGCAGAAGCGCGCCGCAAGAACCCGCGACGACCAACAGGAAGCCCTCGCCGCGAACAGTGAGTCCACGCCGCACCCGAGAGTCGCGCCGCACCCCCCCCCCCGAGCCCTAACATTTTTTCCCGTTTTCCAAACATCATCGCCTCAATAACGGAAAACCGCCTCGATTTGCCTCACGTTTTTAAAGACTTGTGCATAGGTGTGTTCCCATGGCTAATGCGGAGACAGCGTAGTCTAAATAGAGATCGTTATTCTAGATTTTTTTGCAGACGCTTCACAGACTTGTCTGCTTTGTTACAATGAGGCCGAGACAATTGGACATCTTTTCTTGTCATGTGAAAAGACATCCAAGGTGTGGCATGACCTTAGACTTGCTTGATTGAATGTCCAAACCCTACAGATTTTTCGGACCCTCTGTATGTGAATAAGAAACATCCCTGCAAGGAGATCCTCTTCCTAGTTGCGATAGTTTGGGCTATATGGTTAGCTAGAAATGAGGTGATCTTTGCGTCTGAGCGTTTCTATGCAGAAAATGTAATTTTTCAAGCCATGACTTTACTCGAGGCTAGACTTCTGCAAGTTTTTATTCACTCTTGATTTAATATATTGGGGCGGACACCATAGTGTGTTTCCCCCTTTAGGTCTCAAAAAAAACTGCACTGAAATGGAGTTATATTCTAGGATGAGAGAATATATATGGAAAATATATTGAAGCATGCAAAGAGCCTCCTGGTTTCTTGGTCTTTGTAATTATATGCTTTAAAATCGTAAATATATAGAAGTTTCTGGGTGAGTGTTCTCTTGATGTCACCATTTTTCCTTGTAAAAAAAGATGTAAAACCTTTACTAAACATGAAATAAAAAAATAGATTCTGCCAGGTCATCACTTTATGATAGCATCTATATCATTGGAGCCGACAGTTCAAAAACGAATCAATCAAACTAGTAAAAATAGGGAATGGCTTTATTATTGAATAACGTCACTAGCATAGAACTGCAACTACAGGGAAAAAACACAATATTAAGAATAAAATATGAGATAAGATACTTGGACAAAATCCATTTTACCCTTACCTGTACACCATTAGTTACAGCAGTGGAACAGAAGGGAGGCAACTCTGGGTACAAACTGAGCATGCGCCTCTTGTAAAGTTCACGTATTTGAATTCTTCCATCTTTAAGTCGCCTGCAATGTTCCTCCAACCAAAGCAATAATGCGTCTTGTTGTGGTCCACGATCAGCATTATGCTCCAATTTTATTAACTCATAAGGCACACAAGGCAACATTTCTCCCTTCCGCTGAAGATTATTAGTACCAACATACAGTTGGCCATTGGTGCAATTTAGGAAGAACAGTTTCTCTGCATAACAGGAAACTGCTACCACAACATACTCACGCCTTACAAACCTAAGTAGGGTAGCATAGTCTGTGAAGGCTTTAACCATCAAGTTTAGGGGAAACAAATGCACATTTACCATGTGATCATAGAATAGGTAACCCCCAATGACACCCCTGGTTGCAAGATAACTAGTCTCGTTGCTGTAATTTAATAAAGTGTTCTGACCATTGCAAAACCGATACAGCAGCTTTGTAGGAAGTGGCAGGTTTACTCCAAGTTTGTTTTCTGCTTCTGTGATTTCTACTTCAGAAGCACCCTTTTGCAAGGTACTGCCAACCTCTGGAATGTTTGCAACCATCCACTCTTTTATTTCACCCCAGCATTTCTTAGCTCTTCTCACTAGGGACATGGGGTACATGTGAAAAGAATCATGCCACCTTTGATAAGCCACCTGCCCAAAACAAATTAAAGCAAATAGTGAACTTTAAAAAAAACATTAATGAACATTTTAATCAAACAATTACTATGAACATGTGGTGATGAAAAATTAGATATACACAATACGGATGGGGCTTATCAAGTGGATGAGATACAAGACAAAGTACTAGCTTTAGAACAAACGCACCCAATAATAATATCATTACATTTGATTGCCACGATTATTTAAATTAAGTTGTGAAGGAAATTTTCCAATTACCTCATTTTCCTACTGACTACTAGAAACGTGCAAATGGTTTAGACATTAACAAGTATACTTTCTAGATTTTAGGTTGTAACTCACCTCGAGCTTATACATCTTTTCCTCTAAAAAAAGAGGTATGATTCCACATACCTCTTTCTAGATTTGGAGTGATGTCCTCATTGTCAGATTCCTTATCAGTTGTATGCCCACTACTTCTATTGATGACCAGTACCGATTGAGGCCTTTTTCCCAGGGAAGGCAATGTTTCATGCTCCTCCCAAGGTCTTTGGGTATGTCACCTTTGTTCATCTACTCGGTCCTAGACATGTGTCAATATATAGTTGCTGGAGACCTAGGCTTGGTCTGATAATCAAGATTCACCCTGTCCAGTCATGGATCAGGTGTGGCATAGGATCGACATGGTTTCCAGAATGAAATGATTCATTAAAAAATCGAGCACAAAGACAAAAAGTTCCAAGATAGACCTTTCACAAGGAGCTAGCTTGTGAGGCTTAAAGAGATCATTTCCATTAGGACCATTTTCTTGCAATTTATGGAGCTCCTTCCCTAAGACTCTTGAAGGTCATAGTTCGTCGATACAACAATCTCATCAAGCCGGGATGTGTCCTCCCCTTGAGGTTCATTCTATCACTATTGATGGGGTCACGAGCGAGGGCAACAAGGAAATGGGCTGCGCGATTGCTGATCATTTCAGAGACAAGCTTGCTAATAAGATTCCGCGGAATTGGAGATGGTTGGGTCACGGCTCCAGGCTTGTGGAGCCCCCCTCCTCTGATATTCTTGTCCATGACGTTACCCTCGAGGAAATTAAGGATGTTGTTTGGGATCTAAACTTGGACGTCGCGCCTGGCCCTGATGGCTTTCCGATTTCTTTTTATAGAGACTTTTGGGACCTCGTTGGGCACGAGGTGCTCGAGGTAATGATGGAATTCTGCCGTGGGAATTTGGGTTTTGACTGCATTAACAGGGCGCTGCTTGTGCTTATCCCCAAGCAGCTGTCGCCTAGCTCGATCGGAGATTATCGCCCAATTGCTATTTCAAATGCTCTCTATCTTATTGTGGCAAAGGTCCTTGCTTCAAGGCTGGTTAACGTCATTAGTGGATTGGTTTCGTCGGGTCAATCCGCTTTCATCACGGGCCGTCAGATTTCGGATTGCACAACTCTTGCATCTGAGATCATTGCGGATTGGCGGAGGCGGGGCACGAGTGGAATCTTGTGGAAGGTGGACTTTGCTAAGGCTTTCGATGGCCTTGATTGGAGTTTTTTATGGTCGGTTTTGAAGAGATTGCGCTTCCCTGATGCTTGGATTTCATGGATGATACGTTGTATCACCACGGCGTCTTTTTCGGTCCTTATCAATGGCAGACCGGAGGGGGGTTGGATCCAACCTCGCAAAGGTGTGTGTCAAGGCTGCCCCCTAGCCCCTATGCTCTTCATTTTGGCAGCGGATGTTATGGCTGATATGGTGGAGAGGGTGGTTAATTGTGGACTATCTGGTAGCTACTCTAGAGGCGAGCTACGGATTCCTATTATCCAGTACGCGGACGACACTCTTTTTCTCATTGAAGGGGGGTCGAGGAGGCCATTGGCATGGCTACAACGCTTGAAGTTTTCTCTGAGCTTTTTGGCTTATGCAAAAATGACAATAAATCTATTTTTGTCCCCTTTGGTGCGACGGAGTTTATGGTCGATGGGTTGACTGCGGCCTTGGCGTCTGCGCGCGGTGACCTACCTATTAACTACCTGGGGATGCCTCTGACGCTGGGGAGAGCAAGGCTTCGTGATTGGCTGAGTGTGGTGGAGAAGATGGAATCGAGATTGGCGGGATGGAAGGCTTCCATTCTGTCGAGGGGAGGCAGGCTGGTTCTTCTCAAGGCCGTGTTGTCGGCCATTCCTATTTATTTCCTTGCCTCTCGCAAGATTCCGAAGGGGATTCGTGTAAGGATAGAAAAAAAGATGTGCGGCTTTTTGTGGGGGCAACGGAGCTACTGGGAGGGGGGGATTCACCTGGTGAGCTGGGAGAATATCCAACGTTCCAAGGTATGGGGGGGCTGGGAGTTAGATCTTTGGAGTATATGAATGAGGCGCTTTTGCTGAAATGGGCCAGCACGGTTTATGGGAAATGATCTTGTATGTTTGACGATTCGCGAGATTTATGGTGACTCGCGACCGGTGCGTCAGACTTCTTGGGATCATTGCGGACAAATGCTTGATCTGTGACAATGCCATTGAAACCGTTGATCATTTGCTTGCCCTGTGGTTTCTCAGATATGGCTGGATGCAGGGATTTCTTGGTGCCGCTTCAAGGGGTTCCAGACGTTCTGGAATTCGATCTACTTGAATAGGGAAAGACCAAGGAGGGATCGGCTTCTCCCCATGGCCTTTCTCTGGGCGATATGGCGAGGCAGAAATGATTTGTTATTCTCCGGACAAAGATTTTATAAGGAGAACGTGAATATCTTTGCGAAAAGGCTGGTAGAGGACTGGGTGCTGTAATGCCCTTGTAAGGGAGGGTTAGATGTTACAACTTTGTAATTCTTTGGCTTTTGGTTTTTGTTTGGAATAAATTTTGATGGGGAGGGTACCGCCGAGTACTACCCCCTAACTTGCAGACTTTCAAAAAAAAACAATCTCATCAAGCAATTTTCAATCAATTCTTGAATCTACTATCAGAGAGACTGATATCATACCATCTCAGGAAGAAAGACTTCCACCCATTTTCTAGAGTTAGGGTAGTCCTTGCCTCATCCGAAGATATAAATACATAGTAGAAAATGAGGAAATTTTTTTTTGACACTCCAAAGAGGGGGAGACACCCGTAGGTGTTCGCCCCATTTTATTCAAGAGGAGAAAAAGAAAGTACTTACAGATGGAGAAAAAAAGGGAAAAATGGGGGAAAATGATATCAGTAATGATACCATTCGCCCTGTAACCAAAAATTCGCTACCCGAGTGACCAGTCCGAACAAAAACGGTTCGCGTCAATACAAATGTTTTCTAAGTAAAATCTCTGCCCCGCAAACAGATATTTGTTCCTCGCCAGCCAGATACTTTAAATGCGCGCGAAGGGAACCAGTCTCACCGCCCTCGGACGATTTTCAGCGAGTGCAAAGCTCTCCCAAAAAGATACCATCGACGAAAGATTCAGCCACGCAACGTCCTCCCATAAGGGCCGCACAAGGTCACAGTGGAGGAAGAGGTGTTCGGCCGTCTCAACAGCCGAGTCGCATAAGCCGCAAAAAATGGGAACGTTTGGAAAGAGAGCTACCAGGCGGTCGCGAGTAGGAAGTCGTCCACGCCTAAGGATCCATAAGAATATGCCAACCCTTTCCGGAAGCTTGAGACCCCATATGAGGTTGCAATGATCACGAAATGACGCCTCCGGATGCACAGCGATGGGGAGGAGAGCAGAATATGCCTTCTTCGAAGAAAAGGACCCGTCGTTCCAGGAGAAGTGATCACGCCCCCACGATGGAGTAGGGGCGTCCCCGAGTAAGGACATCAATGCAGAGAAGTCAATCAGGCGCTGAGAAGAGAGAGAATCCACCAGAATCGGGCACCAGGTGCCGTTGGACCAGCATGAGTCCACCGTTGCATCTTTGTCCCTGGCAAGCGCATATAGTCTTGGAAAAAGGTTCATGAAGATGCCTTTGCCAGACCAGTCCATGGTCCAAAAGCGGAAGGAGGAACCATCGCCGAGAGATGGTCGGAATAAGGACCGATTGCGGTTGAAAACTGTGAAGGCTTCGCGCCAAAAGATGGGAGAGTGAATATGTGATCTACCGTCAAAGACGGAGAGAAATGCATTACTCGCCGCACAGCGAAGGCATTGAACAAGAAAGCCATCCTCCCGGCCTAAAAGCCGCGACGCCCATTTGAGAAGGAAAGCATCCCGCATGATCTCCAGCCGCCGCACACCCAGGCCCCCGTCCCGTTTAGGACGCGTAATGTCCTCCCAAGCGACCAGATGGATCCCTCTTCTTGCAGTACCATTCTTGCCCCAAAGGAATCCCCTCATACATTTGTCCAAGCGCAGGCTAATCCCCTTTGGCAATCAGCGCGATGATAGAACATAAATAGGGATAGCGGAGAGGACGGATTTAATAAGCACCAATCGGCCACCCCGAGAGAGCAATGAAGAGCGCCAACCTGCCAGCCTTGTCTCGACCTTCTCCACCACCCGCTGATAGTCGCGCAACCGCGGCCTGCCCACTGAGAGAGATAATCCCAGGTATTCAAGAGGAAGAGCCCCGAGAGAGGCCCCCAAAATGGAGGAGCATTTCCCGACCTCCTGAGGCGAGAGAGCAAAGGGCACAAATTTGGATTTGTCCTCGTTGATGCGGAGCCCCGATAATTCGCAGAATAAATGTACCGTAGTAGCCATTCCGGAATATTGCAGTCGGTCCCCCTCGATAAAACATAAGGTGTCGTCCGCATATTGGATCAGCGGGATATGGAGGTCACCCAACGAGCATCCTCGAGTATACCCAGCGTCGTATACTCCTTGAATCATACGAGGCAGCACATCCGCCGCCAAGACAAACAGAAGAGGGGCAAGGGGGCATCCCTGGCGAACTCCCCTGCGCGGTTGGAATAAGTTCCCAGACGGTCGACCATTAAGAAATAAGGAGAAGGAAACCGTGGTAACACATCGACGGATCCATGAAATCCATAACGGAGGGAATCCCCGAGACTTCAAAACCGACCATAAGAAGCGCCAATCCAAGGAGTCGTAAGCCTTAGCAAAATCAATTTTCCAGAGGACTCCCTTCGTTCCATTTCTGTGCCAACCATCAATGATGGCGGAAGCAAGGGCGTAGCAGTCAGATATTTGCCTCCCTTGAACAAAGGCCGCTTGGCAGGGAGAAATGAGAGAAGCAAGCATGGGCGCTAGGCGACGGGCCAGAGCCTTCGCAATGATCAAGTAAATACCATTGGAGATGGCAATAGGGCGGAATTCCTCAATACGACGAGCCCCCTGGGATTTCGGGATGAGAACCATAGAGGCCCGATTAACCCTGTTGAATCCCCGGTTACCTTCACAGAACTCGAGTGCCACAGCCAAAACGTCGTTGGTGATAACGTCCCAAAAGTCCCTATAAAAGGAAATAGGGAACCCGTCTGGGCCTGGGGAAGCATCGGCGTTAAGGTCCCAAGCCGCGCTCTTAAGCTCTTCCATTGATAGAGGGCGTGATAAATTAACAGCATCTGAGCCAGAGATGGAAGGGGCCCCGGGAATTGTGGAAATTTGTCGTCTGTTGAGAAGCTTAGAAAGACTCATCGAACAACTTGATGTTCTACCCTACCCCTTACCTCATGTTGTCGCATGATGATGCTCTACTCCCATTATGCTCTCCTTCGCATGCTTCTAAGACTCGAAGTTACTATAAGCGCAAATACAAGATTTGGGTGGGTTCGAACACCTTGCAGCCTTTTTATATATAGATAGTCGTGAGAGTCGTTTGTTAGGAACTTTCTTTAAAGTGTGACTTCTATTGAGTAGAATGAAAAGACAGTGCATACAGGACATAGCTGGGGTTTTTTAATCGCCCTCGTGCTGATATATAGTTGTTGTTGAAAGAATTATATATTTATGTACCATTTGGTCTTTTTACTTTTCTACGGTCTATCTTATGTAATTTACCCATAGGGTTTTCTTTATATAAGAGACCCTAGGGTTCTCTGGAATAAACACAATTCTCATTTTCTCTAACATGATATCAGAGCATAGGGTTTAGGCTCTCCACCTGCCCCCCCCCCTCCCTTATCTCTCTTTCTCGAGCCCGCCTCCGCCGCTAAAGACCTCGAGGTCGGCCCCAGCCCGCCGCCCAGCCCCTCTCGGCCCCAGCCCCGCCGCCCACCAGCCCTTCTCGGGCCCAGTCCAGGGCGCCCCCGCCGCCCACCAGCCTTCCCGGGGTCCCCCGGGTGCCGCCCAGCACCCCTGCACCCGTCCCCGGCCTCCTCTATTCACCGCCGGCAGTGACCTTGCCGGCATCCCCTCCCCGGTTGTCCTCTTCGTAGCCGCGTTCGTCATCTCCTATATGGATTTGGGTGCGTAAGTCTACATACGCACTCGAATCCTATGCAGTCGGTGTAGACATCTATTTTGTCTGTCTACAAACCCTAGTTCTTTCTCTGCGGCGATATGTCAGAATCAAAGGTTGATATGCCATCCGTAGGCGCTTTCAAAGGTCCTGCGCCAATCGACAAGATGGATGGATCGAACTATGAGCTTTGGGCGATGCAGTTCATGAGTCTCATGAAGTCCAATGGTAAGAAGCACATTCTTACCGAAGACGAACCGGTCGAAAAGACAGGGATCTATGCCTCTTGAGAGGCTGATGATTCGTATGCCAAAGTCTGGCTCTCAGGAACTTTATCGATGGAGATTGCGAATGATGTTCTCCATCAGCCCACCGCCAAAGCGATGTGGGACATCCTCGCTGCGACATATTCCCAGGTCCGAAATGAAACCAAGATGCTACAACTTCAGCATGACATCTTCACCATGAAGCAGAATGGACGACCTCTTCATTTCTTGTATACATCCCTGAGAGGGATGTCCAAGAAACTATACAACACCATTCCTCTGACGGCCACATCCGAGCAGCAGAAGACATTCCGTAATGCTACCATGGTAGGCGTCCTTCTTGCGGCCCTTGATCCAGAATATGATGCGGCCGGATCACAGATTCTTGCATATGCTACCATTCCTCCTATGGAGGAGGTTTATCGGAGGCTTAGTCGCATCTCAGTTCCCTCCAGCTCATCTACGCCACCTCCTTCAGCTATGGCTGCTTCCAGAGGATGACGTGGCTCCTCTTCTTCATTTCGTGGTTGTGGCCGTAGAAATGGAGGTCGTGGTGGTAGATCTCGTCCACCTTGCAGTTATTGTCGTCGTACGGGTCACTCGGAAGATACATGCTATTCTAAGCATGGTTTTCCAACGTCTGCAAGGGTGGCCGAACATGTTGCATCCCCATCCTCTTCGGCTTCGGATCAGCGGTTTGAGGACCTAGTTGCTTGGCTACGGGATATAATGCCTACTGTTCCTACGGATTCTTCTGTAGGCTCTTCGGATATCGTTGCATCTGCTTCTACCAATACTTCTGCCACAACTAGCACCTCAGGTAGTGCATTTAACACATGTTCTAGTTCAGACATCTCCGATTGGATCATGGACTCTGGTGCAACGTACCATCTCTGTCGAGACAGAGATAGACTTATTTCCTACAGGGAGATTCCTTCAAGGCGGTCGGTGATCATTGCAAATGGGACTCATTCTCCCATTATTGGACAGGGGGAGGTTATGTTATCATCTTCCATGCGTCTGAAGAATGTCTTACATGCAAGGCCTTAAATGTCGGTTTCGGTCACCATTTCGGTATCGACCAAAACAGAATTTCGATGGAATTTCGGTGGAATTTCGACCGAAATTTCGGTCATTTCGGTCATTTTTTGTACTAGCACCCCCATATTTCGGTCGTTTCAGTCATTTCGGTCAAATTTCGATTTCGACTGGATATCGATATTCGACATAAATTCGACCGAATTTCACTGAAATTTGAGGCCATGCTTACATGCTCCTGAATTTTCAATGAACTTGCTATCTATTAGTCAGATTACCAAGATTTCCATTGTCGCGCTATATTTGACCCATCCTCTCTTATATTTCAGGACATCCTAACGGGCAGAGTGATTGGCTGTGGTTCTGAGCAAGATGGTCTTTACCGTCTGAACCGGAGTTCTTATACTGGAGTCTCCTCCCATGCTGTTGGATCTGTCTCACCCTATACCTGGCATCTACGCTTTGGTCACCTACCTCTCCAGAAGATGCGTCACCTTTTGCCTCAGATATCTCCCAGTTCGTCATTCCGGTGTGAAGCGTGTCAATTAGGGAAGCACCATAGAGCTAGCTTCCCAAGTCGTCAGAGTCGGAGCAGTAGCTCCCCTTTTGAGTTACTTCATGCTGATATTTGGGGTCCCAGTCGTGTCCCTGATCACCAAGGGCACAGATTTTATCTTGTCGTGGTCGATGATTCTTCTCGTCTGTCGTGGGTCTTTCTTTTGAAAAATAAATATGAAGCTGGTGATGTCATCAAAAATCTTATAAATGAAGTTAACAATGTTTTCTCATCCAAAGTGAAATATGTTCGTACTGATAATGCATTGGAGTTCTGTTCTCGATTTCTCTCCCAATATTTGTGGTCAAAAGGCATTATACATCAAACTACATGTGCCTACACCTCCCAACAAAATGGAGTTGCTGAGAGAAAACATCGTCACCTACTTGATATTACTCGAACTCTTCTTATCCAAAGTTGTGCTCCTATCTCTTTCTGGGGAGATGTTGTTCTTACAGCCTACTACCTGGTAAATCGTATGCCGTCTACAGTACTTGGTCAGAAAACTCCTCTTTCTATTGTTTTTCCAGATAAAGAATTGTTCTCACTCACTCCTCACGTTTTTGGGATTGTTGCCTTTGTACATCAGCTTTCACCTGGTCTAGACAAGCTCTTACCTAGAGCTGTCAAATGTGTCTTCGTGGGTTATTCTCGAACATAGAAAGGATATCGTTGCTATGACCCAGTAAATGGGAAGTATTTTGTCAGTGCGGATGTTACATTCTTTGAGTCGGTTATGTACTTTTCACCTGCAGGTGACAGATTGACCTCCAACTCATCTACTAATGAGGTCTATGTTCCTCCTCCTCCTACCGTGAATATTCCTGTGTCAAGTCCAGTTCCCAATATTGTGTCCACACCACCAGTGCACCCGCCTCCACCACCACCTCCTCCACCAAAACCACTAATCTCTCCACTACCAAAGTACTATACCCGTCGATCTGGTCCTGCTCAGGCTACACATCAATCATCCAGCACGCCCCAGGTTTGTCCAGATGTTACTGCTGATGATGGGTCGATTAGTGTGCCTATGCAGGATGTGCCTTTACAGGACGACTCGAGCCCGGAGACCTCAGTAGTTGATGATCTGGATGTCCCTATTGCGATTAGAAAGCAGAAACGCAGTTGTGCTACGTATCCTCTTGCTTCACAGGTTTCCTTTCATCGGCTTACAGGAGATTTTCAGATATTTGCAGTGGCTTTATCTTCTGTGGAGATCCCACAGACATATCAGGGTGCATTGAAATTTGATTGTTGGCGAATTGCTATGGAGGAGGAGATGGCTGCCCTACAGTCGAGGGGCACATGGACGCTGGTTACTGCTCCCCCAGGAGCATCTGTCGGTAGCTGCAAATGGGTATACACTGTCAAGTATCATGCAGATGACGCTGGTTACAGATATGCTGATTGAGACTGGCATGACCGAATCCAGACCTTCTACTACTCCTATGGATCCTAGCATGAAACTGTACGATAATGATACAGAAGAGGTTGACAAGAGAAGGTATAGAGAAATGGTGGGGAAACTTCTTTACATAACTATAACCCGACCTGATATTGTATTTGCAGTTAGCCGGGTAAGCCAGTTCGTGGAACATCCAAGACAGATACATATGGATGCTATATATATGATACTCAGGTATCTAAAATCTTCTCCAGGCACGGGATTACTGTTCAAGAAGGAAACCAATTTATTTGTTTCTGCATATGCGGATGCTGACTATGCAGGATGCCCTAAGGATCGAAAGTCTACCTCAGGCTTTGCTGTGTTTATTGGTAGCTCTCTAGTTTCTTGGAAAAGCAAGAAACAAACTGTCGTGACTAGATCCAGTGCAGAATCTGAATATAGGGCTATGGCACAGGCAAGTACAGAAATGATGTGGGCTCGAGCTGTACTAGAAGATTTGCATGTAGATCTACCTCTACCCATGCAACTACATTGTGATAATCAAGTTGCATTGTCCATTGCCAATAATCCTGCCTTTCATGAGAGAACCAAGCATAGTGAAGTAGATTGTCATTACACCAGATATATGATTCAAAAGGGATTGATTTCTACTTCACATGTCAGTTCTGGGGAGCAAACTGCCGACATCTTAACCAAACCGCTTCTCAGAGGACCATTTCAGAAATGCACTTACAAGCTGAGCATGATCGATATCTATGCTCCATCTTGAGGGGGAGTGTTGAAAGAATTATATATTTATGTACCGTTTGGTCTTTTTACTTTCCTACGATCTATCTTATGTAATTTACCCATAGGGTTTTCTCTATATAAGAGACCCTAGGGTTCTCTGGAATAAACACAATTCTCATTTCCTCTAACAGTTGTGAGAGGTAGCAGACTTTTTTTCAAGAAAGACAATCGCTAGGTCTTGTCCCTATCAATCATGATAATTTTCGAGGAGCAAATACATGGAAAGAATGAGTCCATGCCCTTGTCCCCTGTCTTCTATATTCATTTTCTACTTATGCCTCTGTTTGACCCGACCTTCCATGATAGAGATGAGTCAGCATCATTATAGGGCCTACTGGTGTGCTTAGGGAAAGGTTTTAGCATAGATGTCTCCTATATGTCCTCAACTTTCTTGCCCCAATGGTATAAGGACGTCGACTTATGGGGGGAGGAAAATCACTTTGATTTCAAAAAATAAATAAATAAGTAGCTTTTTCGATAAGGTGATTTTCTCCTATCGAGAGATGACGAAAATGCTAAATTCATTTTCATGAAGCAACTATTTACAACCTCAGAACATTGCTTATCGACTAGCTTATTATATTGCATGGCCTTCACTTATCCTCGAACATGCTCCTCTCCATGTTGTTGACCAAGTCTCTTGACATAGCAGTCAGTGTAATAATAATGACATTGGGTGATATGCCTCCGCCCATTTACTTAAATCGTCATATATGATTAATGTGTACATTCCATTATTGTGGTAATTTCATGTCTTGCAAAATCCCGATCAACGTATGCTCTCATTTCCCCTCTGACGTCCCCCTTGATCGTTTGCGGAAATCAAGCTCGCCAATGCCCTCCTCCTTGCTCTCCAGACAAAGGGAGTTGATGCCCACGATGAAGATTTTTATGGTTGTTTTTCCTTCTAATTACCGACATATCTGTGATTCTTTTCCTCAAATGAAGTAGCAGGCATCGCTCCGAAAATTTTGTTGTGGAGGCACGGGCATGTTTTTCTATAACATAAAGCATAGCACTCTTTCTTTATGTCTTTTCATTCTGTCTGAGTTCATCTCCCACCTGAGAAAAGCCTTACACCACGCACGCTTCTGCTCGCAGGCTCAGGATAGATATGAAGCTTGAAAGTTTTGTAAAGAAGAGGGATTAAGGTGGCACCGCAAAGATAAGGGATTTGAAGTTAGGTTGTAGAGGTAATAAGGCTTCATAGCCAGGGATAGGGTATCATTGTGTTATACCATTATTAAAAAGTAGACGTACATGAACATTGGAAGGCAACTTTTGGTCAAGAGAAACGTTGGAGTTCAGCTAGCTTCCTTCATTTCCCATCCATAAAAGGAGCATTCCTTCATTTGAGAATACACATTCAAAATACTAAGCCTACAATCTCGCATTCTCTCGATTCTCGATCTCCTGACTCAAAGCGCTCGATGAATACTCTATCTTCTAGATCAAAGAAGTGCTATCAGCTATGTTTTGACATAGTTTTTAAAAATTCATTGCTTATGTCTCATTGCACCACCTACCCAACCATAACAGCCATAGCATCGGCCACCAAAACAAAGAGATGTGGGGCCAAAGGGCACCCCTGAAGACCACCAAGTTAGAATTGGAAAAGTCATGCTTCAGGACAACCATTAACTAGCATCGAATAGGATGTGGTCATTATGCATCTCTTCGTTCAAGAGTTTCAGAGATCAGGGAACACTCGTCTAGCAAGAGATACCCGTAAAAACGCCAATCCACAATATCATATACCTTCAAGAAATCAGCCTTCCAAAGAAGATCAATGACCGCTTCGCGATTCCAGTCACCAACAAACTATGTTGCCATGACTCAACTATCCACCATATGCCTCTCTAGAATAAAAGTTGTTTCAGCTTTTTTTATCCATGATCTCCCTCAATCTGTTCTCCAACGCTTTCTCCATGATCAGATAGGTTATATTTAATAGCACAATTGGGCTAAATTGGGATCTTGAAAAAATGATAAGTATGTTATGTTTACGTTACCATTAATTTTTTTATGACATGATCTCTATTTCATAAATAGATATAATATTTTAATTTTTGAAATCTATTCGATGGTATATGTTATAGAAATAATATTTATGTATCTATTATTTCTCTCTTGTGTAATTTCCCCAATGGTTATTTACCTTTAAGGTTTCTCCTCTATATAAAGGAACCTTATGGCCACAGAAAAAACACATCAATCATTTCTTTCTCAAAGGTATGATCTAAGACCAGAGCTCTGATTTCCTCGTGATACCCTAACCCCACTGTTCGACCCCTCATTCGTGGGTCACCCTCCCCTTGTCTCACCACCCTCCGAGTGGTGTACCTCCTTCGTGTGCCTCGTGCCCCATGCTCGTAGTCACATCGTACCCATTGGCGCTTCGGTTCTGTTGAGACCTGTTGTGTACATTTTTCACTATTTCTGTTTACTCTCTGGACTATTATGTACTTTACCCGTGAGGTCTCTCCCTATATAAGAGACCCTAGGGTTCCTTGGAATAAGATCTTGTGCCCATTTTTTCTAACATGGTATCAAAGCCAAAACCCTAGGCTCTCCCACCCACCCCCCACCCCGCTCTCCCTCCTCTCTCTCTCGGCTCACCTTCGTCTCTCGACCCTGCCTCCCGGCCCCGCCTCCACCTCCCGGTCCTGGCCCCCGCCTCCTGCGTCGGTCCCGACCCTAGCCCGCTAGTGCCGGTTTTCCCGTGCCAGTCCCTGCCCCTGTTCCAAGCGCCGCTCCCATCTCGCTGGCTTTGTCCTAGTCGGCACCGGCCCCCTCCTGCGGCCTCCGTTGTAGCAACCTCCTTCGTCAGATCCATGGATTTGGGTGTGTAACGTCTACATACGCACTCAAATCCTATGCAGTCTATGTAGACACCTGGTTCTTTGTCTACAAACCCTAGTTCTTCATCTCCGACGATATGTCAGAATCCAAGGTTGATATGCCCTCCATAGGCGCGTTCAAAGGTCCCGCGCCAATAGTGAAGATGGATGGGACGAACTGTGAGCTCTGGGCGATGCAGTTCATGAGCCTCACGAAGTCAAACGGTAAGAAGCATATTCTTACCGAGGAAGAGCTGGCAGAGAAGACAGGGATATATGCCTCATGGGAGGCTGATGATTCTTATGCCAAGGTTTGGCTGTCAGGCACACTCATGATGGAGATTGCCAATGATGTCCTCCATCAGCCCACTGCCAAGGCAATGTGGGATAGACTGGCCGCTACGTATTCTCAAGTACGGAATGAGACCAAGATGTTACAGCTCCAGCATGATATATTCACAATGAAGCAGAAAGGCAGGCCACTTCACTCATTGTACACGTCCCTGAGAGGGATGTTTGAGAAGTTATACAGTACCATACCACTCACGGCAACTCCTGAGCAGCAGAAGACATTTCAGAATGCTAATATGGTGAGCATTCTACTTGCAGCCCTAGATCCTGAGTACGAGGCAGCCCGCTCTCAGAATTTGACTGATGCAGTTATTCCTCAAATGGAGGATATTTACCGGAGGCTCAGTCGCAAATCTGTTTCTACCAGCGTATCTACTCCACCCCCATCGGCGATGGCAGTATCGCGTGGGAGAGGTGGTCAGTCTTCCGTTCGTAGATGTGGACCCCGTGGTAGGGGTGGTCGCTTTCGCCAACCACGTTCGTTCTGCCATCGCACAGGCCACTCGAAGGATACATGCTACTCTAAGCATGGGTTTCCAGCATCAGCGCGCCGAGCATGTTCTACCCCAGTCAGCATCCACTGCAGATAACAGGTTCGAGGAGCTTGTGGCACATCTACGTGATATTATGCCACAATCATCTACTGATTCTCCAAGTGGACCTTCAGATGTCGCTGCTACAGCTTCTGCCAGTTCGTCTGCTGCTGCTAGTACCTCAGGTAGTGCTTCTGCCTTCACATCTTGTTATGATATATCAGATTGGATTATAGAATCTGGTGCCACCCATCACCTCTGTCGTAATAGAGAGAGACTTGAGTCCTACAGGGAAATCCCACATGGCCGCTCAGTGCAGATAGCAGATGGTACTCGTTCCCCCCTTGTTGGACAGGGGGAGGTGTTCTTATCACCTACTATGTGTCTGCAGAATGTTCTACATGCTCCTGAGTTCTCCATGAATTTGTTGTCTATTAGTCAGATTACGAAGGATTTGCACCGTCGTGCTATATTTGACCCCTCATCTCTTATTTTTCAGGACATACTAACGGGTAGGGTGATTGGATGTGGCTCTGAGCAGAATGGTCTGTATCGGATGGTCCGGAACTCCTATGCTGGCGTCTCTTCTCATTCTGTCGGACCAGTATCTCTATACATCTGGCATCTTCGTTTTGATCATCTACCGCTCCAGAAAATGCGACATCTACTGCCTCAAATCCCTACCAGTTCATTATTTCGCTGTGAAGCTTGTCAGTCGGGAAAGCATCATCGGTCTAGCTTTCCTAATCGTCAGAATCGGAGTAGTAGCTCCCCATTTGAGTTATTTCACATTGATATTTGGGGTCCGAGTCGTGTACCTGATCATCAGGGACACAGGTTCTATCTAGTTGTAGTGGATGATTTCTCTCGTGTATCTTGGGTCTTTCTTTTAAAGAATAAATCTGAAGCAGGAGATGTGATTAAAAATTTGATTAATGAAGTGCAGAATGTTTTCTCTTCTACTGTCAAATATGTTCGTACACATAATGCACTCGAATTATGCACCAGGTCTCTCTCTCAGTTTCTCTCGTCTAAGGGCATTATTCACCAAACCACTTGCACTTACACATCTCAGCAAAATGGCGTGGCAGAAAGAAAGCACCGTCATCTTCTAGACATTACTCGAACCCTCCTTATTCAGAGTTGTGCTCCTATCTCTTTTGGGGGGGATGTTGTTCTTACGGCGTGCTACCTGGTCAATCGTATGCCGCCATCTGTTCTTGGCGAGAAAATTCCTCTTTCTGTCATTTTTCCTGATAAGGAACTATTCTCACTTACTCCTCGTGTCTTTGGTACTGTTGCCTTTGTACATCTCCTGTTTCCTGGACTTGACAAACTCTCTCCTAGAGCTGTCAAGTGTGTCTTTGTCGGTTACTCTCGGACTTAGAAGGGTTATCGTTGTTATGACTCCATAAACAAGAAATACTTTGCCAGTGTTGATATCAAGTTTTTTCAGTCAGTTATGTCTTTTTCCTCTGCAGGTGGCAGGCTGGTCCCATCCACTACCAATGAGGATGTATATGTCCCTCCGCCTCCTAGTTGGAGTTCACCTGAGTCCACTCCTGCTCCAGTTGCCATGTCACCTAATCCACCGTCACCTCCACCACCACCACCTCCACAGCCCTTTCCACCTTTACCAAAATTCTATACGCGTCGGTCAGGTCCTGCTCAGGCTACACATCAGGCATCCATCACGCCTCAGGTATGTTCAGATGGCATTACTACTGACGGGTCAGATATGATACATGTGCAGGATTCTTCATTGCAGGAGGAGACTACACCATCCAGTGCAGTGGAGGACGATCTTGATATTCCTATAACTATCCGGAAGCAAAAGCGGACATGTGCGTCTTATCCCTTTGCTTCTCAGGTGTCTTTTCATCGCCCCACAGGCGACTTTCAGAGATTTGTTGTAGCTTTGTCTTCCGTGGACATACCACGGACCTATCAAGAAGCTATGAAGATTGAATGCTGGCGGCTGGCTATGGAAGACGAGATGTATGCCTTACTGTCTCGGGACACATGGAGCTTGGTTAATGCTCCTCCTGACGCATCCATTGTTAGCTGTAAATGGGTATTCACGGTTAAATACCATGTTGATGGCATTCTAGATCGATACAAGGCACGGTTGGTCGCGAGAAGTTTCACACAAACCTATGGCGTGGACTATATGGATACATTTTCTCCAGTGGCTTGTCACTCTACTCTTCGTATTCTTTTATCAGTTGTTGTGGTACGTGACTGGTCTATATCACAACTTGATGTCAAGAATGCCTTCTTGTATGGAGACTTGCAGGAGGAAGTCTACATGCAGCAGCCACCAGGGTTCACTACTGAGGGGGAGAAGCATATGGTGTGTAGACTTCACAAGGCAATTTATGGCCTCAAACAGAGCCTAAGGGCGTGGTTCCAGAAGCTTTCCCATCTGATTGAACGACAGGGGTTCAAAAGATCAAATGCAGATCACTCGTTGTTTGTTCAGAAGTCTTCTGCGGGTACGGTTGTCATCATGGTCTATGTTGATGATATTCTGGTTACAGGAGACGATGTTCAGGGAATAGAGAAGGCAAAAGCATTTCTGGGCCGTCAGTTTGTCACGAAGGATCTTGGAACCCTAAGATACTTTCTAGGGTTGGAATTTGCCAGGAATGCACAGGGTTTGGTAATGACCCAAAGGAAGTACATTACAGATCTTTTGACTGAAACAGGCATGGTTGGATGCAGACCATCGAGTATTCCCATGGATCCAAGCATGAAGCTGTATGATGATGACACTGTTAAAGTAGACAAGAGGAGATATAGAGAAATGGTGGGTAAGCTTCTTTATATTACTATAACTCGACCCGATATTGCCTTTGCAGTAAGCTGGGTGAGTCAATTTATGGAGCAGCCGAGACAAGTTCATATGGATGTCATATACATGATACTGAGGTATCTAAAGTCTTCCCCGGGTTCAGGGTTGCTATTTCGAAAGGACACAGATTTATCTATTTCAGCATGTACAAACGCCGATTATGCAGGATGCCCTAAGGATCGAAAATCGACCTCAGGTTTTGCCGTTTTTTGTCGGGAGCTCTCTGGTTTCTTGGAAAAGCAAGAAACAAACTGTTGTGGCAAGGTCAAGTGTTGAATCTGAATATAGGGTCATGGCGTAAGCAAGCACGGAGATGATGTGGGTTCGATCCGTGCTAGAGGATCTACATATAACCGTACCTTTACCCATGCAGCTTCAGTGGGACAATCACGCAGCATTGTTTATAGCCAACAATCCAGCATTCCATGAAAGAATAAAGCATATTGAAGTTGACTGCCACTACACTAGAGACTTGATCCAGAGAGGCTTGATATCTACATCTTACATGAGCTCAGGGGATCAGACTGCTGACATATTCACCAAGCCGTTGCTCAGAGGACCTTTCCAGAGATGTTCTTCCAAGGTGAGCATGATAGACATCTATGCTCCACCTTGAGGGGGAGTGTTGAGACCGATATTATTATTATGTTGTGTACCTTTTTCACTATTTCTGTTTACTCTCTAGACTACTATGTACTTTACTTGTGAGGTCTCTCCCTATATAAGACACCCTAGGGTTCCTTGGAATAAGATCTTGTGCTCATTTTTTCTAACAGGTTCCACACAGGTAACGCGTTTTTCCCTGGGAACTGCACAACTAACCGACGGTCCCTAAGTGCCTAACTGGCAGTCCACGACTCCCTTTGTAGTCCTTCCACACTATTTTTTGTGCAATTCAAGTTGGATTTATACATCTAAAGCCAATCCTTCTGCCCTATAGTACCTCCGGAGTTGATGGAAAATGTTGCGCTCTGAGTTTGCGTGAACAACATATTACCGACATGATTGTCTAGATAAAATCAGATCGTTCTACCACTCCACCCCCCACCTGTTCGCATCCTTCCTAGTCTCCTTTGTTTGTCATGTTAGAGAACAAGATTGATATATCCTCTTATGGGGCCTTCAAAGGTCCCGCACCCGTCATCAAGATAGATGGGATCAACTATGAACTATGGGCTATGCAGTTCATGAGTATCATTAAAAGAAACAACAAGGAATATATCCTGATGAAACTTGAGCTGGCCAACAAGACTAAAACAAACGCTTCATGGAAGCAAGACAACACATGATACATGTTTAGCTCTCTGGTACCCTTACCATAGAAATAGTCAATGATATTCGCAGACGAGGAATGAGACGAAGATTCTTCGTCTTCAGTATGACATCTTCATAATTGTTGGGAAAAATGAATGGCTTGATATTCATAAGACCCATGGGCTCTCTTATATAGGAGAAAAGCATGTGGGTAAATAACACAAGAAATACATGAAAAAAATAGACAAGTAACATCAAAGATATATAATAATCTCAACACTCCCCTTCAAGTTGGAGCATATATGTCTATCATGCTCAGCTTGGAATAGCATCTTTGGAAAGGGACACTAGTAAGTGCTTTGGTGAACATATCAGTAATATGATCTCCAGTGGAAACATAAGAGGAAGATATGAGACCCTTCTGAATCATGTCTCTGATATAGTGGCAATCCACTTCTTTATGCTTTGTTCGTTCATGGAAAGCAGGATTATTTGCAATAAATAATGTTGCCTGATTATCACATAGAAGTTGCATAGGAAGGGGTACATCAATAGCAAGATCAGTCTAAACTAACATGGCCTACATCATCTCTGTGCATCCTTGCGCCATGGCCCTGTATTCAGACTCTGCACTAAATCTAGCAACCACGATCTGCTTCTTACTTTCCCATGACACGAGTGACTTGCCAACAAATATAGCAAACCCAGAAGTAGACTTCCTATCCTTAGAGCATCCTGCATAATCTACGTCTACACATCCTGTGACATCCAGAGACGTACATCTGTTGAATAAAGACCAGTACCTGGTGAAGACTTCAGATATCTCAAAATCATATAAACCGCATCCATATCCACCTTCCTGGATAGTTCTTTGAACTGGCTCACCTTGCTAACAGCGAAACATATATCTATTCTGGTGATGGTAGCATATAGGAGCTTCCCTACTAGCTCCCTGTATCTCCTCTTATCTATCTCCTCATTATCATCATCATACAATCACATACTTGGATCGATAGGAGTAGTAGCAGGCTTGCACCATGTCATACAGGTCTCTGATAGAAGATCAGTAACAAACTTCCTTTGGGTCATCACAAGACCATACTGATTCCTGGCAAATTCTTATCCAAGGAAATATCTGAGATTGCAAGGATCCTTGGTCACAAATTGCTGACTTAGGAACCTCTTGGTTGCCCGAATCATCACTAGTGACAATTATATCATCGACATAGACAAGAATAGCAATTGTAACTCTCTATGTCCTCTGAACAAAATGTGAGTGATCCGCAGTGGACCGTGTAAACCCTTGATGCTCTATCAACTCTGAAAGCTTCTAGTACCAAGCTCTCGGACTCTGCTTCAGGCTGTAAATCACCTTGTGGAGCCTACACACCTTCTGAGACTCCCCCTCAGCAGTAAATCTTGGTGGCTGCTGCATATAAACCTCCTCCTGTAAATCGCCATATAGAAACGCATTCTTCACATCAAGTTGATAAAGAGGTCATTCACGTGAAACATTAACTGATAGGAGAATGCGCAACGTCGAGTCTGGCTACTGGAGAGAAGGTGTCCTGATAATCCACCCCATAAGTCTAGGTGAATCCACGTGCTACAAGCCTCGCCTTGTAGTGATCCACACTACCATCAGCTCAGTGCTTCACCGTCCTAGAGGAGTAGAAACAACACTCCAAGTACCACGAGACTGTAAAGCTGCCATTTCCTCCTCCATCGCAAGTCGCCAACTGTTATCCTGCATGGAATGCACGCGAAATAGTAACAGTTGATAGGCCCATAATAAACTTCATGTAATTGTCTGACAGATGGTACAATAAAAGATGTGCAGCTAGAGGATAAGTGGCACAGTTGCGACCGGTTTCCTCAGTGCAATGGGTATATTAAAGTCATCAACCCCGTTGTTCTTTGATACTACCGCCTCATGTTTATTATCCTGTGGATCAAGCATAGAATCAGTGCCATCAGTAGAAACAATGTGTCCATCACATATCTGGGGTGTGTTGGGTGATGGGGAAGGCACAGAAATATAGGGGCGTGTAGAAGACCTGCGAATGTAAAATCGAGATAGGAATTGTGTTAGGGTAGACGGAGGTGGAGGTGGTGGAGGCGGAGGAGGTGGAGGTGGAGGTGGTGGAGACTCAACATGTGGAGACAACGGTGAAAACAACGGAGGTCCAGGAACAATGATATCCTCACTAGAGTCAGCAGTAGACAACCTATCACCTGTTGGAGAAAATTACATAATTGACTCAAAAAATGTGACATCGGCACTGACATAATATTTTTGGCCAACAAGATTAAAACATCTATACCCTTTTGGGGTACGAGAGTAACCAACGAACACACATTTGACAGCTCTAGGAGAGAGCTTGTCACGACCTGGAGTAAAATTGTGGACAAAAGCCACAGACCAAATACCTGGGAGTAAGGGAAAATAAGTCCTCGGGAAACGCAATCAAGAAAGGAACCTTTTCCCCTATAATAGTAGATGGCATGTGGTTCACTAAGTAACAAGCAGTGAGAACTGTGTCACCCCAAAACGAATGAGGAGCTCGATTCTGAAACAAAAGAGTCCTCGTGACATCCAAAAGATGACAGTGTTTGCGTTCAGCAACACCATTCTGCTGGGAAGTGTAAGCACACGAAGTCTGATGGACAACACCAATGGAACTGAGAAAGGCAGACAAATGTAAAGTAGAAAACTCCAAGGAATTGTCAGTGCGAATAAATTTCACATTAGCAGAAAAATGTTTTTGATCTCAATAAGAAAAGATTTAATAATAGGATCAGCTTCAGACTTATTCTTTAACAGGAAAACCCAAAATAATCTGAAGAAACCATCCAAAGAAACCATATAGAACCGATATCCGTGATGATCCGGAACACAACTAGGTCCCCATATGTCAAAATGAAGCAACTCAAACAGAAAACTACTGTGACGACTCTGACGACTCGGAAAAGAGGAGCGATGGTGCTTCCCAAGCTGACACGCCTCACACTCCAAGGTAGTACGAGTAGAGATTTGTGGGAGAACATGACACAGCTTCTGCAGAGGAAGGTGCCCAAATCGAAGATGCCACAGGAAAGGAGAAATAGATCTAGAAGGAATAATAGCAACACTAGCACAAGGAGGCTGAACAAGTCTGTACAACCCTCTCTGTTCACGGCCACATCCAATCACCCAGTCTGTGAGTATGTCCTGAAACACAAGAGATGATGGGTCAAATATAGCACGACAATGTAAATCTTTTGTAATATGTCAAACAGACAAAAGATTCATCTGAAATAATGGAGCATGTAAAACATTCTATAGACACATTGAAGGAGCGAGAACAATCTCCCCCTGAACAACAATGGGTAGATGATCTCCATTAGCAATCACAACTGATCTACCAGGAGGAATAGACCTGTAGGAAGTAAATTGTGCATGATCTCCACACATATGATGAGATGCTCCAGAGTCCATGATTTAATCGGATAGATCTAAACTGCTACTACTGGTAAGTGCAAAAGCAATACCTCACGAACTCGAGGAGGCTTTGGTCGCATGAGCTATATCTGAAGATCATGTAGTCGAAGCAGGGGTAGTCATCATCTCTCGTAGTCTCGACACGATATCATCAAAACGAGCATCTTGCGTCGAAGAAGGAGAAGAGGTCGATTCGGTCTGCTCAGCAACTCGTGCAGTCGCGGGATATCCATGCTTATGATAGCATGTCTCCTCAGAATGATCAGGACGATGGCAATGTGCACATCGACCTCGCTGGCATCCTCCTCCTCACCCACGTGGTCCTCGACCACGAAACTGTGTAGTGCCCGTCTGCAGAGGAAGTCTGAGCGACAGTAGTAGTAATTCTGCTCAGCCTCTTGTAGACCTCCTCCATTAGGAGGTATCATCTCTCCAGTCAGTAGTTGAGTACGTGTGGCATCGTACTCATAGTCAAGAGATGAGAGAAAGACTCCTATCATGGTAGCATTCCGATACGCTTGTTGTTGCTCAGTGCTAGTAGTTATGGGCATGAAGCTATGCAGACGCTCAAACATGCCTCTGAGATGCGAGAAATGTGCATGAAGAGGTCGACCATTCTGCTTTGTCGAAGAAATATCAAATTGTAACTGTAGAATTTTGCTTTCATTCTTTGCCTGCCCATACGTGTCTGCTAAAATATCCCACATAGTCTTTATTGTGGGTTGATTGACAATATCATTGGCAATCTCCGTGGTGAGCATCCCAGAGAGCCAAATGCGAGCATAGGCATCATCTTGGTTCCAATGAGCATTAGCCCCAATCTTATCTTCTGGCTCTGGATACGTCAGAATGTGCTCCTTGTTATGGCACTGCATTAGGGTGTGAAACTGCAAGGACCATAAGTCGTAGTTGGTCACCTCCATCTTCATGATGGGAGCCGGGCCCTTGAAGGCACCAGCCAATGAAAAAACGTCACCCTTGTTTTCTGACATGGTAGCAAAAAATTACTGTTGTTCGGAACAAAACTGAGGCGTAAACTACTGTGAATGAGTCTACACAAACATATTCGAAGGATCGGTTGTATACGTAGACTCATACAACTATCCTCTTCTCTTGTCGTTGTAGGCTAGTTGCAGAAGTCGTGATTTATATGCGGACAAATCACGAAACCCGACCAAGATTTGGCCGTTGGTTGTACATGCGCAAGGGTAGCAAATCTACACGCAGTTGTGCATTGGAGTACGTGCACAGATGCACGCGGGTACATGCAGTAGCGTGTTGGACCGCGCTGAGCAAGATGGAGCCGCAGATGCATTGTAGCCTCAGATGCGCAGATGCGATGGAGGCACAGACGCAGATGCGTAGACGCATGCTGGAGGTGCAGGCACAGATGCGTGCTAGAGGCGCAGCCGCAGATGCGCATATGCGCGCTGAAGCCTCAGATGCGCAGATGCGCAGATGCCTTGGAGGCGCATACTCGGATGCGCATATACGCGTTGGAGGTGCAGGCGCAGATGCGTGATGGAGGCAAAGCCGCAGATGCACAACGCAGATGTGCGCTGGGGGCACAGGCGTACAGCGTACCGGAACCCCGATCTAGGACCATTGCTCCGATACCATGTTGGGAAAAATGAATAACTTGATATTCATAAGACCCTGGGCTCTCTTATATAGGAGAAAAGCCCGTGGGTAAATAGCACAAGAAATACATGAAGAAAAGAAATAGACAAATAACATCAAAGATATATAATAATCTCAATAATAACGGAGTAGGATGGTCGTCCCCTCTATACAATCTACTCATAGCTCAAGGTCATGTTCGAGAAGCTCCATAGCTTCATGCCTCTGAATGTGAGTATCGAGCAGCCGATGGCTTATATGATGACAGGCATGCTTCTTGCAACTCGTGATCCCCAGTATAATATTACATGTACTCAACTCTCATCGACGCTTTTATACCTCTCATGGAGGAGGCTTACAATAGTTTGAGAAGGATTAAGGAACCCCATGAAGCTACCACTCAGTCTTCCTCTGCGATGGTTGCATCTTGTGGTAGAGGAGGTTCAGCACAGATAAGAGGACATGGTGTCCATGATAGAGGAGACGGATGACCTCGCTAGCAGTGCACATACTGCAACCGTATAGGGCACTCTAATAATACATGCTATCAGAAGCATGGTCTCCATGCATCTGCTCGTACTATTGAGCAGTTTGAGTCCACTACTACTTCTGTCGATCAGAATTACGGTGATCTCATCTCCCATCTGAGGGAGATTATGGCTCCTACCATCAGTTCTACTAGTGCTCCTCCAACCGCATCTGACGTTGCAACCTCTACTAAGACCTCATGTATAGCGCATACACTTATCACTTATTGCAGGGCGGAAATTTCTGAATGGATCAAGATTCCAGAGCATCTCATCATCTCTCGGTAATAGAGAACACTTCGCATCCTACAGTTCCACTCACCATGTTCGATCTGTAGTCAATACCGACAGGAGACATTCTTCTATTACATGACAGGGAGAGATTCCTCTCCATACGTCTAGAGTATGCTACATGCACCCGATTCTTTATGAGCTTATTGTAAGCTTATTGTCTATCAGTCAGATTACCAAGGATTGGAACTTGTCGTGCCATTTTTTATCCATCTTCTCGTGTTTCAGGATATGCTCACATGCAGGGTGATTAGATCTGATCATGAGCAAGTTAGTCTCTATAGATTGGCCAACTCTCCTTCTGCATGAAGATCTTCCATTCCTAACTGATCAGTTTCTCCGTAAATGTGGCACCTTCAATTTGGTCACATCTTCCTCTGCAGAAGCTATATAGAGTCCTCAATCAGGTTCCCTTACAATCCACTCAAGTAAATGTGGCACCTTCAATTTGGTCACGTCTTCCTCTGCAGCTCAGTTTCTCCGTAAATGTGGCACCTTCAATTTGCCAGCTTGAGAAGCATCATAGTACATAGTCATAGCAGTAGCTCTTTATTTGAGTTGTTACATTTGGACATTTGGGGTTCCAGTCACCGGGGATACATGTTCTATCTTGTTGTTGTCGACGATTTTAGTATATTTTGTTGGGTTTTTCTATTGAAAAACAAGTCTAAGGCTAGTCTATTATGCAAACCTTGAAATAAAGAATCTTATTTCTACTATTATTAAATATGTTCGCTCTAACAATAGTTTGGAATTGTATACTTCTCAGCTTTCTTAGTTCTTCAAGTCTTTGGGATTCTCCACTAGACCTCAAACGCCTACACTTTTCAGCTAAACAATGTTGTCAAGCGTAAGCATCGTCATCTCCTTGATGTTACCAAGACTCCTCGTACAGAGTCATACTCCCCACTCATACTCGATATATATCATCCTCACTGCTTGCTACCCCATCAACCGTATGTCGTCCTCCGTGTTAGGAGAAAATGTCCCTTATTTGATTATGTTTCCCAAAAAGGATCTTTCTCTCTAACACCTCGTATCTTTGGTTGTTTGGCATTTTCATCACCAGACTCCTAGCCGTGGCAATCTATCCCTTGGAGCTCTTAAGCGCATCTTTGTTGGCTACTCCCAGACCTAGAAGAGGTACTGGTGCTTTGACCCTATCATACCGAAGTACTATGTTAGTGCTGACGTAACATTCTTTTCTTCTGAGTCTAGTGGAGAGGTTTGCATCCACCTCCTTCGCCTCCAATGCCTACAACACCTCATGAAGCTCAATCTTGGGTTCATGTGTACATTCAACGACTACTAGACCCCCTGCTCATGTGCCTTCCCTATCATCCAGCACGCCACAGTTAAATCATGAACATTTTGCTTCCACCGATGACATTGTTGATGTATCTGTGCAGCAGGTGGCTTACTGGATGAGAGTGCAGCTCCTTAGGATATTAGGGTACATGAGACATATCATTCAAAGAATCTTGACTGGCTTATTGTACGTCAGAATAAGAGGCTTACATGCTGCGTATCTTCTCTCAGGCCATGTTTCATTGGAGTATCTTTTGAAGGGCTTCAGGAAGTTTGTGGTGGGCCTGTCAGAAGGTACGATTACATGCACATATCAGGAGGCTATGCAGGACAAGCACATGAAGCTTGGTTACTGTCCCAGTAGGGACTTCTGTAAGTGGGTAGGGATGAGCACTGGGTTGGGTCAACCTGACTCGACCCACGAGCCTGACCCGAAACCCGGCCAAGTGTATATCGAGTTCGGCTCGGGCCTAAAATTTAGCCCAATAAATAAATGGGTCAGGCTTGGGCCATCGTTGCCCAAACCTATTAGCCTACCAACCTGGCCCAATACGAGCCCAATAAGATGTTCCATATAATAATCCATAATCTCAAATTATTATAATATTTTTTAGGAGTAAAAAAGGTGATATCCCATTTAAGGACCCACCGCAGAAGCATTATATATAAGGAGAAATACAGGTAATTATTATAATATAGTTCTGTAATTTTCATCGATCTTTTCTCACCAATCTTTACTACCTACATGTGCATAATTGTCAGCTCTTTTCTCTTAAAACAAACTCGTGGTTAATCTTTCTAAATTAGTTTTCTCGTTAATTGATGAGTATCACTTTTATTGGCGTTCTTCATACGTGTATTTGGTATAATAAACTCTATTTTAAAAGTAAATTGTTAGTTTTAAACCAATACTTCATGTACTACTAATCCTCGTATCTCATCCATCCTCATTATCCCATCAATAGCAAAGTATATGTAATCACTCATTTTCCTTTTCCATGCTCCCACTCAATTTTTTAATGGGTCAGCCCAATCTAAACTCAAGCCCATATTAATCGGGTTAGGCTAGGCCGTGGGCCGAGCGGGAGAAAAAAAATCGAGCCTCAATATGGCCCATGACCCATTAATTTTATAGGGCCTTGGGCCGAGGTTAACAGCGGGAGTGGCATCATTGGTTGGAGAGGAGAAGAGAAGGGGGTGGATGAGGTGTCTAAGTGGAAGTTGAAGGCGAATGATAGAAAGCCGTGTGTCTTTGACGGTTGACTTGTACACAAAAACAAAAGAAAAAATAAAAGGAAAGGAAATCTCAAATGAAAAAGTGATATTCAAGAAAGATGTGTATCTTGAGGAGATCCACATTTTGCATGAAGAACTCAAAACCAAACGACGACTTTTTGTACAAGATATAGTTTTTGGAATGTATTTTATATGAATAAAATATCTATTTTTTATGTTTTGTATTTTTCCTTTATTTTTTGATTAAAAAACTATTTACAAAAGAAAGTAAAAAAATACTAGAAACAAAATAAAAACTACTCTATTTTTTTAACCATTTGAAAAAGGTGAAATAAAAATGAAGAAAGGAAATTTTATGTGCAAAAGATAATCAGTAAAGATATTCAGTCACAACGATCATTTTCACATGGTTTTGCTATTTTTTATTTTATTTCTTTGTAGTTAGTTAAAACATACTCAAAGGAAATAAGTGAAAAAAGGTAAATTAAAAATGTTAATTTATGTACTTCAAATAATAAGCTCAACATCGATTATTTGTACTATATACCAATCGATCCCAAAACCCAAGTTTCTCTTGTGAACTCCGGTTCCTCTCATTTTGATCTTTTTTGCAGATAATTTAAAATGCATTGAATTAAAGGTGAATAGAGTTTCATAAGAGATTGCATGAAAGAGATACAGAGCTTTACGGCTTTTTGTCTCCACATCTAGGGTTTCAATTTATTGGTCAGGTATACAAGTTAGTATGTTTATGGTATTTTTTATTCGAGTAATGTTAGTAATATATACACAACAGAGTTGGTTTCATTCAATTTGGAGGTAGTATGTGTTGGAGTCGGCTTTATTTCACTCTATTGAGTTGTAACCAGTGCTGTCAAAAGCCCCCCGGGTGCTCGCCTAGGCTCCCAGGCGAGGCGAGGTGAGGCCCTAGCGCCTTGCCTTCTTCCAGACGAGGCGTTTTGCCTCAGGCGCCGCTCAGGCGAGTGCCTGGCTTGAGGCTCTAGGCACTCGCCTTGAGCACCTAAGACAAAAGTAAGGCTTTTTGTTGACTTTGTGTGCTTTTTATCCATGTTTAGGTTTTTATATTAGATGTATATTAGTTTTAAGTATCATTAACCCATACTTGCACATATGCACAAACATGTATATGTAATTTACACACACTTCTATTTCATATACGTATACATGTACATTCATGTTTTAATTCTAAATATTACATATACTTTTGACTAAAAAGTATATATTCTTCTCTATATATATTAGCTTGAAGTATTTTAAATACATACATATATATACATATAAATAGACAAAACACACATGTATACATAGGCATGTACACACACTTATACATAAGCACATACACATCTATGCAAATATATACCCATACAGATACATATACATACAAATACACACATAAACACAAATATTTAATACATATACATGCATATGCAAGTACATGCAGACATTATACATACACATATTAATAAATAGTGGATTGATCGTAAAATATAATTTGGTGATAACATATACATATACATATAAACATGTACATGCCACATTTATATACGCGTTTATAAACACAGCCACAAATATGTTGGATTGGTTTTAGATTGAAATATAAGCTATACATACATATATTTACAACAATGCATACACACACACACACATGTATACGTACACATTTATATATGTGCATGTAAACACACCCACAAATATATTGGATTGGTCTTACATTGAAATATAAGTTATACATACATATATTTACAATTACACATACATACACATGTGTATATGTTAGTGCATAATTTATTTATTTTTATATACGGCGCCTTGCTTTTCTCAGGCGAGCGCTTAGGGGAGCGCTAGCGTCTCGGGCATTTTGCACCCACTAGCGCATTGGAACGCCTCTCGCTTTTAACAACACTGGTTGTAACCCTTCGAGGCCCTTTTAAGCAATTTATCCTTTTATGAATGCTCTAGAGTTTCGGCCTATATAAGAACTCCTAGACCTTGATACCTATTCGAACTATATTTGATCGTCTTCAGGAACTAGAGACACTTGTTGGATGTACTTCTACTATGCCTCTCGCGGACAATTTTGCACACTTTACATCATATAGGAAGAGAGGACAACAGAGTTTCTGTGGAGTTTGAGGCCGTGACTTAGGTCGTAGTCGTGAACGTGACTCAGGACGTGGACGAGATTTTGGTCGTGGTCGTCGACATGAGTTTGCTTCCCTCAGTATCCATAGTACATTCATTATGGGTGATGGAACCATCCGTCACAGCGATACTGCATATAGTTTGGCATACAACCAATGGCAGCAGTGCCTATGAGACAACCTCCTATAAGATAGATTATGATACTGCAAATGACTCGCCTAATCAGCATTTTAGTGGAACATCAGCACCATTAAGTGCTTCAGAATACTCCTGTCTGAGGCAACTTCTACAGAACTCCGGTCTCCCCACCGGTGAAAGTACCACTACTGCTACTAATTCTAGTGTGGCATTAACTTCAAGGTACAGTAGCCCACTCCGTCACTACTTCTGCCCTTGCATGGATTATTGACTAGAGGTATCTACAGATTTGATAGGAGAAGATAGTCTCATTACATCTCAGTCCTCTTCCTCTGTAAAGACAGTTTAGGTTGCTAACGGGACCCACTCCCCTGTCACTGCTATCGGAATTGTGGAGTTCTCCTCCAAGCTCTAACTGCCCGGAGTCCATTGTGTTCATGTTTTTCCTCATAGCTTGTTATTTGTTCAGATACTAAGCTTAATTGTAGAGTGATTTTTGATGAGTTCTATTGTTATTTTTAAGACATCCGGATGAAGCAGACTTTTGGGGAAAGACATGAGGAGAATGACCTCTGCTATTCTTGATATTCATTATGATTCCAATTGTGTTGTCGTTGCATCTATATCTCTGGCAATCCCTTTCTCTGGTATCTTCGTCTTGGACATCCTTCTACCAAGGCAATCTACATGATGCTCCCTAAACTTTCTATGCCGAAGCTCTTTGACTGCGAGGTATGTCAGATTGAGAAACATCATCGAGCATCTTTTCATGCATGTGTTGAGCCTCGTTGTGATGTCCCTTTTCCTCTTGATCATTGTAATACATGGGGACCGTGTCAATCCGAACCCTAAGTGGACACAAATCTTTTTGTTTTTTTATAATTATAGTCGATCTTCTTGAGTCTATCTGATAAAGGAACGTTCGGAGATCAATAAAATTGTCAAGAATTTCTTTTCAGTACATCAAAACATTCTTTTGTACTTGTGTTCAAATTTTTCGTACTGATAACGCTTTTTAATTCACCCAACATGACTTGACGTCTTTCTTTACTTCCCAGGAACTGTTCACCAAACTTCTTGTCCACCTCCCAATAAAATGTGGCAGCAGAAAGGAAACTTAGACATCTTCTTAATATTGCTCGGTCCCTTCTCACATAGATGAAGGTTTCGAAGACCTACGAGGGTTATGTCATTCTTACTATTGTTCATCTCATCAAGGTCTCGTCTTCCATTCTTAAGGGGCCAGTCCATTCACATTACTTTACCCCAATAATTTTCTCTTCAAATTACCTCTGAGAACTTTTGGGCGTATCGTGTTTGTCCACAATTTTCATGTAACTGATAAATTGTCACCTAGGGAAGTCAAGCGTTATAAATTGTCACCTAGGGAAGTCAAGTGTTTTTCTTGGCTATTCACACATTGAAAAGGGCTATAGGTATTATAATCATGTTGGGCACCGACACTATTTTTCTGTTAATGTTACTTTCTTTGAACAGACTAGATACTATTTTTCTGTTAATATTACTTTCTTTGAACAGACTAACTTTTTTTAAGCCAACAAAGGGGGAAACACACAGCGGCGTCCATCCCATAATGTATATTAATAGGTTAAAAAAAGAAAACAAAAAGAAAGACATACAAAAACACACTCCTCACATTAACCACTCTTCCACCAGACCACTAGATTGTAAACATACATTTTTAAGATAGAACCTTTGACCCGAGAAAATAAGAGCATTTCTGGCCATACAGATGGACCACAAAACTGCCACCGGACGGAGCATCTCCTCCTTGGTCGATGATGCGATCCCCGCAAGGAAGCCCAAACGGTGTCGAAGCTCCACCCACAAATCCAGTCCAAACCCACGTCTTCCCACAAAACCGTTGTTCTCGAGCACAGGAAGAAAAGATGATCCACAGATTCAATTCCATTGTCACACAAAGGGCACCTATCAGATTTGTCCAAAGAATCTGCACATCGATCTCCCGTCACAAGTCTTTTCCGTCTAAATAACCAAATGAAAAACCCCACTCTCTCAGGCAACTGAAGCCCCCAAATAAGTTGTTGTCCCTAATCAAATCAACCATGCCACAAGAGGTGGTCTCCAAATCGCTCCGTAAGCCTTCCGTACTGAAAAAGAATTCCCCCTCCAAAGCCAATGATCCCGACCTCCCGTAGGGCCTCTAACAGGTGTCAAAGAATCCAGCAGAAGAAGAAGGTCCTCTAAGCGTTGGTCAGAGAAGTTTGCGCGGAAATTCGGCATCCAGTTTCCGTTACACCACCAGCTAGCAACATTAATATCCCGATCCGAAGCCAAGGCAAACAGGCGCGGAAAACGTGCATCAAGATATCCACTCCATGTCCAATCATCCAGCCAGAAAGCAAAAGAATGCCCATCTCCCAGAACTGGCCGAAAGAGTTCACTGAAACGCGGGAGAACCGAAAAAATACCCTTCCAGAAAGAAGACGGCAAGGTCATAGAAGGTACTCTAGAAGGCGATGCACTGCATATACCGTAGATCCGATGCTTTAGCTTACAACATGTATCTTCGGCACTTCCCCAAATTATATTTACCCATTTCAACAGTAAGGCTTCGTTCATAGCATAAATTCATCTGATTCCAAGACCACCCTCAGCTTTGGGAAGAGTGATGGTATCCCAATCCACCAAATGTATGCCATCCACCTCTTGCCCACTTTTTCTCCACAAGAATCTCCTCATTAACCTGTCAATGCGCTTACGGACCCCCACAGGCAAAAGTCGAGTAGACATGAAGAAAATTAGGATCGCAGATAGGATCGCCTTCATCAAAACCAAGTGTCCTCCCTTAGAAAGGATAGAGGACTTCCACCCAGTAAGCTTACTCTCCAACTTTTCAATAACAGGTAGCCAATCTGCCATCTTGGCTCGGCCTGACGTTAAAGGTATCCCAAGGTAGCGAATAGGCAGCGTTCCGCAATCCGTACACAACTCAAAGCTGCATAGTTGTGCTTCCTCCTCCGACATGACAAAAGGGATCATCGTAGATTTGGCATGATTCATTATCAAGCCCGACATCTCAACGAACAGATCAAGGGTGGTTGCCATGCCATTTGCCTTACCGTTACCGCCCTCAATAAAGAAGATGGTATCATCCGCGTATTGAAGAAGAGGAATAGACATGTCACCTTTTGAGTGTCCAGGGGTGAGGTCACCGCCGTGGACCCAATCAACCAAGCACGTAAGCACATCAGCGACGATGATAAAAAGCAAAGGAGCTAAAGGACATCCTTGTCTAATTCCTCTCTACGGCTGGAAGAAGCCCCCCTCCAGCCGGCCATTAACTAGCACCGTCAAAGAGATAGTGGTCACACATCATTTCATCCAAGAGATCCAGAGGTCCGGAAAGCCCCTTCTATGTAGAGCCTCCCAAATAAAGTGCCAGTCCAGCGTATCATAGGCTTTTGCAAAATCGACCTTCCAAAGTAATGCTTTCACTACGTGCCTCTTCCAATCAGCAATGATTTCTGACGCCATTACTAGACCATCTACAATATGCCTCCCGGGTACAAAAGTTGATTAACATGGAGAAATAATATGTTCAAGCACCATGTTGAGTATATGGCAAACATCTTCGCTACAATCAAGTATAAGCCATTGGATAGCGCAATCGGCCCGAAATCCTCGATTCGTTCCGTTGTTCCATGCTTAGGAAGAAGAAACTGCATGGCCTTATTTATCTTCTCAAATCCCGCATTAGCATGACAAATTTTGTCACAACTTCTAAAACTTCAGAAGCCACAAGCTCCCAGAAATCCTTATAGAAAGAAATTGGAAAACCGTCCGGGTCGGGTTCCCCGTCTGCATTTAAGCATCATACAGCCGCCTTCAGCTCCTCCATGGTCACCATCTGGATCAAACTGTCAGCATGCATCTGTGAAAGTTGCTAGGCACCCAGACCAGTCCATCTCCAATGGCTAAAGCCACTTCTCGTCGAGAAAGTTCAGAAATCCTCCGAGATCGTTGCACCCATCTCTCTATCTCCGACCACCCTCACCCCATCCACATTCACAGATCGGATCAAATTATAACGTCGCCTTCCACTTGCCACCCTATGAAAGAATGTCGTGTTCGCATCACCCTCTTTTAGCCATTTATTTCTGGATCTCTGCTTCCATTCTGCCACCCGCTTTTTACCCTCAACCACAATCTTTTTTTGAGCCTCTGCTCTTTGAGTCAATTCATCAGTGGAAAGATCCTTGTCCTCCTCTAATCTATCAAGTCTGAGAAGCTCCTCCTCAGCCGCCTTTCTAACCATACGTTTATCCTCTTTGGAGTCCTTGAACGCGCAAAGCCTGATGCGTAAGGAGGTAAGCTTTTGAGCAAACCTTGAAATAGCTGAGCCGGAAACGACCATGGAGGACCAATGCGCAACAACCAAATCCCGAAAAGACTCCTCCAAAAGCCATGCCCTCTCGTACTGAAGAAGCCCCGCGTGTGGGAGGCCTCCCCTGAGTCCCAAATCAGCGGAGTGTGGTCCGACCACGATCGAGGCCTGCTTGTAACAAAAGCCAGAGGAAACGACCATGGCTTTTGAGCAAACCTTGAAATAGTTGAGCCGGAAACGACCATGGAGGACCAATATTACCTCTAGAATTATATGGCAACTTTCCGTTGGTCATAGTGCCATTTCAAAATCATGCTCCAATATTACCTCTAATGCATATATCCATCAAGTGTCATGTGCGATGAGTTTAATTTCCTAAACATTACACACTCCTTCGGCTATGCCATGGTACTTCGTTTCATCCTAGATAGATTAGTTCCCGAAGTATCCTAATTGTCAAAAATGTCTTTAGCTTCTGTTCAAGCATCAGAAAATAAACCGCTACAGGTATACTAAACGCTACTTACAACAAAGTTCATTTCACGAACTTCCTCTTGGTCTTTGGAGACTTTCCTTTTTCTGTACCCTGACCAGGGTGAGTTTGATGGCATTTTGCAACAAAAAAACTCCTTTCAAGATCATCCTTGCACGCATATTAGTGCGACCATCTGATCTTTTCACCTCCACGATTCGCCTCATTCAAGGCACAAACAAACTCAAAAAAATGTGGTAAAAGATTCAATCGAAGGCCCAAAAAAGATCTCAATCCACCCACCTTCTTCAATCGAAGTGTCTAGTTGTCTAAAAATTTAAACCCCACCGTCTTTTCTGGAAACGGAAAATTCGCGATTTAGAAAAGAAAATGGAGAATCGCACACCTAAACCAACTCAACTGCCTGATAACCTACTAGCCTCAAATAGTTTGGAGAGCAGAAACGGATGCGAAGACTGAAAGAAAGCAATCTGAAACACGAGTTTAACAAAAAGTTATCCTCCAGTCTGAACAGACAGTTACCCTCCGTTCACAAAAGGTAAACTGGAACTGATATCCACAATGTATGTAATTGCAATCTATACTCAACAGAATCATTCAAAAGCAACGAAGAAAAATCCACCTTGAAAGAAGGGCAAACGACACCATCGGGATCGACGGGCTCATCCAAATCAAGCTCGCTGACGCAGTAGTTGTGCCAGATGCGATCATCCGTGGCGGCGGCCCTGCAGCGAGTGCTCACACAGGCGAAGACGGCGGCATTCCGGGGATCGAGATTGGGGAGGATGGCCTCCAGCAACAAATCCCCCAAGCTCTCCAGCGCCGTCATCGGTACCTTGTCGCCGTCTCTGCCCAGCCGCGTCTGTCTGTTTACATGAGAACTAAATAAGCGGTCCGATCTTTTGAAAGTCTCGAGCGGACATTTTTTTTTTTTTTGATAAGGTAAATTGTATATATCAAAAGGCCAAAACAATTACATACAAAAATGTGGCTAAAGGAATAGCCAAGGATGCTCAAGGCAACATGGAAGCGTATGGCGCAGAGAAGGCCAAAACCTTAGCTAAGTCGTTTTAAGATGCCTAAAGCAAAATACAATCTCATCAATAACACGTTGAGTTGGGAGGCAGCGAGAAGAGGACCAAAAGCGATTACGTTCACGCCAGATGTGCCAAACCACCAACGCCAAAAGGGTAGAAGTGTTTGATCTGGCCTTGGGATTGTCGATGTTGAGGGTCCAGGAGATGATATCCTCGAGGCGGTTCGAAGCGGGAGCTTGAAGAGATAGTGCCGAGCAAGAACCAAGCCAAATCGTCGAAGAATAAGGACAGGAAACCAGTAGATGCTCGTGTGATTCCGGCTCAGCTGAACAAAGGTAGCACTGCTCGTGAAGGCTCGAATCATAGACCTTGAGTCTGTCTAGAGTAGGGAGGCGGCCAAGGCAGGCCCTATAGAGAGTGGTTGCACAACGGGGAGGCGAGCGCTTATCCCAAATGATCGGGAACCAAGGCACCGGCGAATCACGGTGTCGAAGGAGATCGAAAGCGCCAAAGAATGAGAAGCCACCAGGTGAGACGGACCAAATAGGGGAAGGGAAGTCGCCAAGGATAGCCGCACGCAATGACTCTCGACCAGCCAGCATAGCCCTCCAAATCCTTGAAGAGTTGTTTGGGGGATTGCAATCCCAGAAAGAGGAGCTGGGGAGGTATTTAGCACGAAGGAAATCAGCCCAGATAGAGGTACCAGCATTGAGGAATCTCCAAATCCACGAGGCAACCATAGCGGACCTCAAATCAACGAACGATTTTAGTCCCAAGCCCCCTTCCCGCTTAGGGAGGCAAAGCCTCATCCAGGCGATATCATGCCGTCTGCGACCCCAAAGAAACTGGGCACACAACCCATCCAAGCGACGAGTAGCAGTAAGAGGAAGAAGGATTCCCGCAGACCAGTAAAGAAAGATCCCACGTATTACAGAATTGAGTAGCTGAGCACGTCCCGCCAAGGATAGGCACTTGGAATTCCAGCCATTAGCAAGATGTCTTATCCGATCTTCCAATAACCTGGAGTCCGCAGACCGAAAGCAAGAGGTAAGGGGGAGACCAAGATACTTGGTTGGGAGGTTTTGCTGTAACATGCCCATGCGCAAGGTGATAGCAAAATCCAGGCGCGAGAGCTTAGGTCTAAAAATCTTGCTCTTCTTAGGGTTGAATTTCAGACCCGAGACGGCTTCAAAGTCTTCCAAAATATCTTTAACGGCCAAAAGAGAGTTTGAGGATCCTTTACAGAAGATAAGCAAATCATCTGCATATATAAGATGTGTGGGGGCCAAGACTCGACCTCTCCCCATAGGTTGAATACGACCGGCAATGGCGGCAGAATCCAATAAAGATGTGAGAGATTCCATTCCAATCGTGAATAAGAGAGGGCTAAGGGGATCCCCTTGGCGAAGGCCCCTTGTACCTTTGAACAAACCATGTGGTGCTCCGTTAACCAAGATGGAAAAAGATGTAGTGGAAATACAATTGTCAATCCAGGATATCCATTGGCGGCAAAATCCCATGGCCGAGAGGGCCTCCAAAATGAAGGCATGGCTCATTGAGTCGAAGGCCTTAGATAGATCAATTTTGAGACAGGCTTTGTTCCGAGAAGACCTCCTATCAAAACCATGCAATAACTCATTGGCGAGGCGAATATTATCACCAATATTCCTCCCTTTTATGAACGCAGACTGATTATGTGATATAAGAGATGGAAGCACGGCCGCAAGTCTCTTCGCCAAGATCTTGGCAAAGATCTTATAAATAACATTACACCCAGAAATAGGTCGATAATCCGCAATGGAGGTAGGAGTTTGGATCTTAGGTATGAGGGTAAGGAAGGTATGGTTTACCTCCCTTACCATCTTACCACCATCGAACAAGAACCTCATGCCTGCAATAACCTCGTTCTTGATTAAGGTCCAATTAAGCTTAAGGAAAAGAGCATTAAACCCATCCGGCCCAGGAGCTTTGGAGGAGCCGATAGAGGATAGAGCATCCCAAATTTCCGTCTCCTCAATTGGCCTGACCAGCCAATCATTTGCAAGCTGAGTAAGGCGTCTTTTAGGAGGCGGTGGGGGAAGCCGTTGGTGTTCATTGGCGGGAGGAGAAAGAAGCCGCTCAAAATAAGAAATCGCCGCGTCAGCCACATCAAGCTGGCGGTCAACAACATTGCCATCGGGGTCCAAAATGTTAGTAATGCAGTTCCGAGCCCACCGAACCTTAGTGGATAGATGAAAGAAGCGTGTATTTCGGTCTCCAAGATTGAGCCAGTCAACCCGGCTCTTTTGCCGCCAAACTGATTCAAGATCATCATCAATCGACAACAGGTGGCTTTTAACATTCAATTCAAGTTGGGCAAGATAGGGGTCAAGAGGGTGGACCTCGAGAGCATCCGAGGTAGCCTCCATAAACGATTTAGCAAGATTGTAATCCTTCATGACATTGGCCTCCATCGCGGCCCACTTTTTGAGCGCAAGCTTGACATTCTTAAGCTTACGAGCAAGAATAAGGAGAGGGTTACCAGAAACATGAATATTCCAAGCAGCACGAACAGTGTCAGAAAAGCCGGGGCGATAAATCCAGTAATCAAAGCAGCGAAATGGGGTGCGCTTAGTTGTGGAATGACAAAGGCTTACCCACATCATCATATGGTCTGAATGATGGAGCGGTGAGTAACGAAGCTTAATCGTCGGAAGGGAAGAAATGAAATCCTCATTCACCAGCGCCCGATCCAAGCGAGCCACGATCCGACCAGGTCCCACGGAAGAATTGGACCATGACCAGTGGTTACCGGAGGCCTCAAGATCCGACAGGCCGCAATTTTCAAGACAGTTGTTGAAATCATCCAGAGGACTACGCAAGGCCAAGCGGCCCCCCAGCCTTTCCGAGGTATACCTAACCACATTGAAGTCCCCCAAAACTAGCCAAGGACCATCGATGCGCAAGCGTATTTCTTGGAGATGCCACCACAACTCCCTTCGCCGGTTGGCACAGTTATCACCGTACACAACCGAGAGATACAGCACAAAGCCACCAAGGTTGCAACATCGCATTGTAATGCATTGGGCGTGCAACCCAACATTAACACATGACCAGGTGCAAGAATTCCATAGGAAGTAGATTCTTCCCATGTCTGTCCCATTGTGAAGATAACTGAGAACCTTTTTTTGTGGTCCCATGGTGGTCCCATTGTGAAGTAGATTCCATTAGGAAGATGTCTGTCCCATCGAGCGGACATTCAAGAAGTGGACAACTGAGAACCTTTTTTTGTGGTTGTGGTATCTTAACTGCACAAAATGCGTAATGGCTGCCTCGGTTTGCATCAAAACAGGACAAAGGTGTTAGCCCTATAAGAATCACCCAAAATGAGGTGAAAGGGGTTCGCTTCCAAAACAAAAACAAGAGGATGCAAACCCAAGTAGTATTTGAGTTCAATCGGAGAGGCAAAATTCAAGCACTTCCAACATTATTACGGGAAATTACATAAAAGTAACCCGATGGGTTAAAACTAAATATAGTAAAATAAAGTTGTCTCTAACACTCCCTTCGAGTAGGAGCATATCTGCCAATCATGCCCAACTTGAAGATTATCCACGAGAGGCATTTCTTTGGTACCTCCTTCGTGAATTCATTTGCAAAATGAAAATCGATGGAGATGCGCGGAGTAGTGATCTTCCCTCCCCATACGGCATCATGAACAAAGCGGTAGTCAATAATAATGTGGTTGGCTGCTCATGGAAAATAGGGTTCATAGCAAGGTATGTAGCGGACTTGTCGTCACAATACATATAAACAAGCCTAGTGACAATGGTACCAAGTTCCTGTAGAAAAGATAGTAACCACAGGTAGCATGAGCCAACACCGTGTATTCTACCTCTGCACTCAATTTGGGGACTACAGTTTGCTTCTTACTTCACCAAGTGACAAGATTTTCGCCAACCATCGTAGCATATCATGTAGTGGAGCGACGATCCTCAAGTGAACTAGCGTAATATGCGTCAGCATAAGCATATACATCAGTATAGCCATTGACCTCATAAAAGAGACCTTTTATCCTGATGATTCCTTAAAGTGGGGTAGGATCAAAGAACATCTTGCCAATGACTATAATGTGGTTTCTCCATGTATTGGATGGCTTTGCTTATGACATAAGATATATCTGGTCTAGTGACAGCAAGGTAAAGTAGTTTCTTAACTAGCCTTTCGTATAGTATAGTGTATAGTATAGTGTCTTCAAATGCAAGATCAGTTGAAAGAGAGTGCGTCCTCGGGTCCACAGGGATATCAGTAGGCTTCCATCCAAGTAGTTCGACCTCATATAGGATGTCTAAGCAATACTTTATCTGTGAGAGGTGAAGTCCCTCCGTAGTACATATCACTTCTATGCCACGAAGTAGTGGAGTTGGTAATGAACCCTAAAATGCCATGTGTCAATTTGTCATTTTTAAAGTAGTAGTTGGGTATATTAATCGAAAAGACCAGTAATCACTCTTTTAATTAAAATGAGTGGTCAAGTTTTTATTTTACTTAGGCAAGCCCAAGGTCGAACTCGGGGAGGCCACTATCTCCTTTAGGTCAATTACTAGTCAATCTAGATGTTATGTTTTCACACAGGTATTTTTAAATTTTTTATGCAATTAATGATGAAATGCAATTCCGGGTAAGTTTAGAGACTAAAATACAATTTTCAATCAAATGAAGTTCAAAAATCCTAAAACTTGATCAGAATGTGAAAAATGATGAAGTTAATGCACTGTAATTGTATGGAATTTCAGATACAAAATGAATTTATTATGAATTAAATATGCACATAGGGTGACTTTTCGTAATTTAGTTATAAAAAATAGAAAACCTATTTATTTCTCAGAAATAAAATTATCACAGATAGGTCTATTTGAGAGGTATCCAGGAAAAATAATTGATCCTAAAAATATCTTGTCCACTGACATCGATATGTGTCTGTGCATAATATTGAACACATTTAATTCTACCTACTATGAAAATTTGGGAAATTTTGGAGCAATAATCAATTTAATACGAAATTCAGACCAGTGGGTAAATTATGCAATTTTCAACTAAATTAATTGTATTAAATCAATCACATTTCACAAAAAGACCATTAAATATCACATGATAGAGAATAAATGGTTCTACAAGATGCAATTTTTAGAATGAAAAATTGATAATGAAATGATGTTCAAATTAAAGTAGAAACACAAGGGCATGAATGTAATACATAAAATAAGATTGATGATAAAATAAATATGCTGACAAGGACTAAAATTGGAATACCTAGAACTATAAGGGATAGCATGCAAAATTTCCTCGTGTACGTGTGTTGCACGCTGATAGTGGGGGTGTCTTTATTAGGTATTAAAAACTAGAGGGGCATGGGTGCAAGTTTTCACACGTACACGTTAGCATCAAAATAGCGGGGTGCACGGATATCTGACGATGAGGGCGGCACGCGGAGGTGGAGTGGAGGCGAAGAGCGAGGAGGCAGAGATGGTTGTGTACTATCGATGGAAAGGGTGAAGGTGAGGGCATACGGTGAAAGTGTGATGAGGTGGTGGATGGACGGTAAGAAGAAAAAGATCAAAGGAAGAAGAAAAGAGGAAAAGAAAGAAGGGGAAGAGAGAAGAGAGAAGAGGAAGAAGGAAGAGGAGGATAGGAAATCGTTACCTAGAGGGGGGTTTTCTCGCCTGAGAAGGAGGTGCAACACCTTCGGTTGTCACCTCTAGAACTGCGATGATTTGCAGCTTGAAGTTGGGCAGCTGTGAAGATCGACTAAAACGAGGTGAAGAAGCTCGACCTCGGATCGCGCATGGAAGAGCTAGTGGTCGTCGTCTCCTCCTAAGGTTCCTCACGCATCTGTCGCGAACAAGAGGCATGATGTTGGTGGCTTGACCTCCTCAGTTGGTGGATGGGGCACGATGGGGGGTGGTGAGCAGGCTTTTAAGGGAGGTTGGCAAAGGACTTAGAGGAGATGGGATAGTTGCGAGAGGAGGTCTGGGTCACACGGTTGCAGGGGGAGGGCGATAAAGTACGTGAGAGAAGCGGACTTGCAAGTAGAGGGACGCAGGTGGTTGCGAGCGAGAGGGATGAGGGTGTCGTGGTTGTGGGTCGTGTGTGGTGGGCGAACAAGAGAGAGATAGAGAGGGAGGTGCGATGGAGGTGATCAACTGGAGGCGTTGAGTAGTCGCACAACCGCGAGACGCGGGCGGCGGTTGCGGAACACTGTCGAAGGTGGAGGAGGTGTGGCCAGTGTGGGGGGTGCAGGCATAAGAGAGAATGAGGGGGGCCACATGGCACGTGGGGGGGAAGGTGGCCACGTTGTAGGGAGAGAGAGAGAGAGAGAGAGAAAATAAAAATAAAATAAATTAAAAACAATAAAAATAAATAAAATAAAAATAAATGAATGAATGAGGGAATGAATGAAAAGAAATAAATAAATAAAATAAATAAATATAAAAATAAAATATAATAATAATAACTAAAATTAAATTAGAAGAAAAAGGAAAATAAAAATGAGGGTGACGCGTGGTGCCTCCAGGAGCTGCCATGTGTCACTCCTAGAAAAATCAAAAATTAAATCCAAAGAAAAATAAAAAATAGCAAAAGATGTCAAATCAAAAAGTAGTCAACATAAAAGTTATTCGTCTCAACGAGATCTACAATTTTTATGGCGGGCCTAAAATCAAAAGAAATCATATGTACAAAAAGTATTTTTGATATAAAATACTGACCTTTTGTATTTTACAAAATTTTTTATCATTTTAAATAAGATAAAAGTCAAAATTAAATCAAATAAAATTAAAATAAATATTTACAACCTAATCTAATTTTTTGAATTTATGTAATTAAGAAAAATAAAGAAATAAAATAAAGGGGACATATGTATAGACTAATTAAACGTACTCTTGTTGATTTATTTCCTTTGTTTTACTTCATTTTTATTTAGATTTTTGCATGTTTTTATACATAAATCAGAGAAAATAAATGTAAAATAAATAAATATTATTTTTGCACGTAAAATAATAGGGTTAAATTAGGCAATGTGTGCATTATAGAATGAGGCTTCAAAACCTAATTTTCACATATGAACTCCGATTCTTATGAATTTGGTCTTGTTTTTGTAGATAATTGAACACTAGCTTTTGTCTCGAATTAGGGTTTGTGTTTTATTGGTTAAATTTACAAATTAATATTTTTAGATATTTTTATTTATTAGTGTTAGTAGTATGTACACTATATAGTTGATTTTATTTTATTCTAAATTAGTGAAAAAATAAATAAAAATATAGGAAGTTAGGGTAATTAATGAGATAATTTACAATATTTATGAGCTTCTTATTAAATGCAGTTATAAATGATAAAATGTAAATATTATGTCTAAGTGCATGAATGATAAGAATGCAAAGTAGATGATGAAATGCAGTTAAAAACTGGTGAATGGAACTCTATTTTCAACTTTTAGAGTGATGAATCACAGATTTATCAATCCCCTATATGTAAACATTGATCGTCCCTGAGCAACTAAAATGAAAATCTGAAAATGAAATGATATTGGGTTCCATACCAAGGACATGAACAAAAGGTGAAAATGGAGCTCGGTTCGACCTTTGGATTAATAATGTGGTGGAACTCCTTATGAGAATTAGGGTTTTAATAACAAAAACCTCCAAATTTGTAAAGTCAATATTCTGATCTGACTCAGAAGTCATTGTAGATCAACCCCCTCCTTAAGCATCCCACATGAACATTGAATAATTGTCTCTGGTGTGTGAATGGTGTTAGCTCTTCTCATCCAAAATGTTGGACTACCATGCAATCTCCTCCTCCAGTAACTCGTCCTCGAGGAGTCGGGTATTTTCTTCTAAGTTCAGTAACGTGCTAGTTCACAACGAGTAGGGGGGGAAGTATAGAAGAAGGGGAAAAAAGTGGAGAGTGACTAGTGTAGTCAACTCTCCTGTAAAGCTTGGCCGATGTAGCCAAGTCTCCACTAGATGTGCAGGTTATCTAAAGCGTGGACCATTTTGGTCAAATATTATTTTTTTGATATTTGCTTCTTTTGGGTAGAAATTGTGGTTGCTCTTCATAAATCTTTTGTGCCCCGACGAATATAGAGTCTTTTGGTCTACCCATGTTTTGGGGTCCTAGAAAGAATTGCATTGCTAGCCCAACCCTTATCCGAAGCTTTATTTAAACCCGATACTCTGTTCTTTAAATGTCCACGCTACCATAAAAATAAACACACTTCCCTCCAATACCTTGTTTAAGTTGAGCCAAGTGTGTGGTGTAGAGTACAAAATAATTCCTTATCTAAGAGTCTACTTAGAATGAGGCGATCGAGTTAGACACTAAGAGTTAAATCTAGACATTGTCTTGTGAACTAGGAGAATTAAGTCTAAGACCTACAGTTTCTAAAATCCTACTTCTCTATTGAAGTTCCTCTGAAATTTAAGTGAATTAAGGTCGAGTCAAAGTCCATCCATGATTTCTATTCATAACTCAGTTCAAAACCCACTAACTTTCTACTTTGCATATGTATGATATGCAAATAAAATGCAGATGTTATGAAACACAAGTGAATGGAATGCAAAATGATTTTTTGAATGAATGCAAGGAAGGTATGCAAGAGTGAGTAAGAAGCCCTTTTTATTAGACAAAAGTTTTTTATACCTCCTATTTTACAATATTTTTACACTGAAGTATTATTTACAGGATTTTACAAGATTGTACTAGTTTTACACATAGAGTATTATTTTACAACAACTTTTTTGTTTACATCTTTTACAATTTGTATATAATTATACACATTATACAAATATTTTACAGATTTGTACAAATATTTTTTACCAATTTTACGCATCCTGTATTTTTGAATATTACATACAAAAATATATGAAAGTATGACCTATGGGTAAAGTATGTATGTAATATAAACACACCCCCTATACTTAGCGTATGTTATGTCCTTAGATCACAAGAAGCAAGGAAGAGACATAGTTCATGCTAAGTGTTGGAGAGTGAGAAGAAGTATAGAAGTCAACCCGCCCCCCTATACTTAGACTCTTGTTAGCCTAAGTGTAGAAGAAGAGCGAAAATGGGATGGTCGAGGTCAAGAGGAGAAATGAATGAATATATAGACAAGGCGGGCATCAGTACCCATATAGGAGTAAGTATGAGAACCAATTGGGTTGGGGAATATATAGAGAGAAAAGGGAGTGAGAAGGGGATGCTTGGAGATGTTGGGAGTAGTGAGGATTCATGTGTTCCCTAAGAGTGGATCATGGGATCCTGGGATACACATGAACGAGATCTCTTTAAAACAATCTAACTACTCATTTGATCATACAAAATGCTTCAGCAGTTGCTCGGTTATGAGGCACAATCGTGCACCATTTATAATCTCTGAAGTTTTTACATTGTTGTTGGTGTGCACTTCTTTGACAATGAAGGGTTATGTCCACTTGGACTTCAACTTGCCTTGGAAATTCTTCAACATGGAATTGAATAACCATACCTTTTGCCCTGGGGCAAAATTATTGCATCTGATATGCTAATCATGCCAACGCTTGATTATGTCCTTATAGATCACATTGTTATCATATGCCTTGTTTCTGATTTCTAAAAGTTCTAGGGTGGTGTATCAAAAAAATTTCTTGTGGGTAAGGTATGATTCTAGAGGATCTGTCGAACTACCTCATCTACATTGTCCTCTCCATGTGAGAGGGACTCATCAGCCCAAGCTGACTACTGTTGTCAGTGATCAATTGTGTCAACTTTATAGCATTCGGCCTCTGACGAGAGATACTCTGTACTGCTCTCTGAATCACGTCTCTAACATTTTATTTGTTTCATATCTAACTCTACACATCCATCATGTAAATGAAAGCGTATATTTCCCAGAGTATAATCAAAGATAGCTCTGACCATCCTTAGAAAAGGGCGCCAAGTATGATATGGGAATATTGCCATCTTCGGAGAAAATCCATATCTAGGATCATGAAGTCCACCTTATACTGCTTCCCCTTGATGTCAAGGATAACATCCTATGCATTCCCTTAGGCCTCTTAATAGATCAATCTGCAAACTGTAGGAGTGCTCTCGATCTCCTCAGAAGGCCTAAGCCTAGATTATCTAGGAGGGAATACGTCAATAGATTAATTGAGGATTCATTATCGAGTAGAGTACAAGAAAATGATACGTCAGCTATCTGACTGGTGACGAAATGTGCTCCTAGATCTCTTTTCTTCCTTGGAATCTCATTACGAATCGCACAGGTAGTGGCCATGGATAACACATGTTTAATTGTTCTAGTGGTCTTCCTCATGCTAGTCCTAAAAGGTGTGTATCTCACTATTCGGTACTTTTTAAATGCAAGAACCATATCCACTAATTGAAGGAAAGGGATTTTAACTTTCACATTCTCACGACATATCCTTTCCATATCCAAAACATAAAGATCATTTCTTTTAAGAATTTTTATTCTTTCCCTTAGACAAGACCTAAAGGAAAGGGATTATTGGGAGCTCACGATGTGAAATAGAAAACATCATCATTTGAGTACTTAATGGAATCAAAATTCAGTTGTACATGACTCGGATCCAGACTCTACACAGGACCCGATTGACATGCATGAAATGGAACTGAAACTGAAACTAAAGGAAAACTATAGGTGTTGCATCCAGGGTGGTTTTCTCATCTTCAGAAGATTCACTGCTCACCATTATGCTCGATGTCGCTTTATTCTTCTTTTTGGATTTTTTGGTGTTTTGATTTTTTTTGGATTTTTGGGGATTCAAATCCCTCTGATGGTCCTAAAGTTGGTGTTGTTGGTGATAGTCCTCCTTTGAGCTATCCACAGGGGTTGTCTCATCAGTATCCTCCGCTCCACTCTACTGTGCCAGATCATGGGTCTACGCAGTCCTACTACTCCTGAGAGTAAGATGGTGAACACCATGTGGTAGAATCTCATGATCTGATTCAAAGGAATCGGAATAGTATACCCGATCCTTCTGGAAACTATGTCCCTGGTTTAGGTTGTTGGGGTTAACCTAAACTTATGCTTGGATAGAGGTCCTAGAGGTAGTAAAATCATCCTACCAACATGAGAGCCGATTGATACCAGCTCTCTAGTCCTGTTGCTCATTGTGGGGGAGTTTGATCTCATTTAAGACCCTCTAAAGGTCAAATGAACCCGAGCATGATGCCCTTATGTTCTTCGATTAGGTCCATTATGGACCTGCTGGAGGTACTGGATCTGTTGAGTGAGATGTTGATGGTACTGAAATGGGCCCTGATTGCCCGACTTCTACTGAGGGGGTGGGAACTGGCGCACCTGGGTTTGTTGGGTACTGTGGACACTACTGCACCTATCACTAGGTGGCATTGGGATCATTGGTGTGCCAAATCCCATTCACCTCCCACACTTGTGGAGGTTTCTCGGTCACTGTCTCGATGGTCGACTCCGTAAACTGTCTCTCGTGGATCTTAGGCTGACCTTGAGCCCACATGTTGTGAGTTCCGTGCATGGTCTGCTCCTGATTATGGTACACTAGGTAGATAGGAGCAGGGGGTGTAGATGATACATGTATATTAATCTTAGACACCCTATCAACTAGTTCTGCCATCTTCCTAGGAGGCTTGGTGAGGTTCTCCCACTCGACGAGCTTATGTATCTCGCTCACCTTCTTCTCGTCTGGTTGACCTTGGTTAATTTGTCATTGATAATCCCCGTGTTGGGGAGTAGGTCATTCTCCAGATCGGGACAGTTGATATCCCCACCTCATGATGTATGCAAGAGGGACATGGCTTGTCATAAGCCTGTTAGTGGATATGGTGCGGTTGGTCTCTGCCATCTGCTCGAAGATTGTCCAAACTGCGTCGGTTGCTCTATTCAGGTAGCTGCCTCCGCAGGTAGCATTCAGTAATCCTTGAACCTTAGGAGCTAAACTATTGCATAGGTTCTGGACTAGGATAGGTTTGTCGATATCATGAAATGGACACTTCTGAATCAGGTCCTTGAATCTCTCCCATGCCTCATGGAAAGGCTCATGGGACATCTGTGTGAAACTCGATATCTGAGACTTCATTTGATTAGTCCTACTCAATGGGTAGAACTTCTTGAGGAACAAGTCCTTCAATGCACCCCACGTCGTGACTACTTTCCCCAAGTTCTTTAGCCAATAGATGGCTTTGTCTGCTACAACAAAGGGGAAGGCTCTAAGACATATGCAGTACTAATTAATGCCAGGTCATCCTAGATTGTCACATACCATTTCAAACTCCTATAGGAACATGTATGGTTCCTCTATTACAGTTCCATAAATTTTGGGCAAGAGTATCAAAAAGTGATGCTTTAGATCTCCAGCATTTGGTGGTACAATTGTCCTAAGTCAGTTCTCATCTTGTGTGTCGCTAGGATTGTAAGCATCTCTCATGGATTACCCCTCATTCCTCAACTGAGCAAGCTCCTATCTAAATAGTTAACTTCTATGATCAACTTGTGCAATTATGGCTAAGATGTCCTTCAGTGCGTCATTATCTCCCTCATCATCTTGGTTCTTCTCGGGAGGCATCTTATCTTGTGTTTCTTCACCTTCAGAACACAAATAATTTGAATTAATAGCGTTGTAAGAGGGTAAACTAGAAGCATCCAGGTGAGAGTCTTCCTCGATGTGGTGAGATAAGAGAGGGTTGGCATGGGTCTGACCACCCTTGAGAATAAAGAGTGACTTATTGGCCTTAATCTCATGGGAAGAGTTTCCATGAAATCGAGGGGATTCAGAGGAAGAGTGATCATGAACCCATGAGGATGGTCGGGTTGGAGTGGTCAGTGAGAGGCTCGTGAAGTCCGAGGAAAAGCCACCCAATCCGCCATTTTCTATGTCAAGAGGTTCGAATCAAGAGCATGATGTGAAACAAGGAGTGATAGGAAAGGTGCTAAGAGCGTGGTCTTTGAACACACTTCCCTGAAAGACAAAAGCAAAACCCCGGTTCAACAACTTCACACGGTGAAGGTGACGAGTCGCGATAACCCTATGTTAATTTGCATGAATTATCGTACGTTTAAAATTAATGTCATTTCGTTGTAGGCGGGCAATCGAAATTGGTCAAGAAATAACCACAAGAAATTTAGTCAATTTTAATCAATGCGGTTTTATGTTTATTTTACTTAGGCAAGTCCCAAGGTCGAACTCAAGGAGGCAAAGGATCAACCTAAAAATTTGTCTATCAAAGTTCGTACATAGTTTTCGAGGCATTTTTTTGTAAATTTTAATGCAATTTGAATGCAAAATGCAACTTTGGCTGATTTTAAGGAGTAGAAAATGAATATCAATCAAACGATGTCAAAAAATATGAAACTTGGACAAGATGACAATAATTTTTATGAAATTTTTGGATGCAAAATAAATATTTTATGGATTTATGAATGCAGACACAATGAATTTCAATTATTAATTATAATAAATATTAAACCTAATAACTTTCAAGGGATAAAATTATCCAAGATCTATCACTAGGTGATTGATCTCAGAAAAATCCTAAACCTTGAAAATATGAGATTTAATACCTATTAAAAATGAAATATGCAAAATGATTTTTATAAGGAAAATTATGCATGCAAATGCAATTCTATTTGGGCCCTATGTAAGAAGCAACTAATTCTATAATCCATGAATTTTCGATAATTGGCAGAGCAACGGGTAATTAATTATGAATTTTCAAGCAAAGAATGGGCAAAATATATAATTTTATACAAAACAATTAATTAATAATTAACTACTGATTACAAAAATGTCAACCATATGCCAAGATGTAGAGAATTAATTGACAAACATCATGCTATTTTTGAATGCAAAAGAGGTCTAGAATAAGGGGAAACACATGAGTATTTATGCAATAAAATAATGCAGAAAATATAGAAGAGGGACTAAACTATGAATACCTATAATCCGGGGGCTATTAGTGCAAAATTTTCAGGCGGTCATGTGCTTTGAAAGGCGGGGGCTCTTCTGCGAATAGGTTGTACTCCGGAGGTTTCTTTACAAAGTTCCTGCTGACCACGTGATTATTATGTGCAAGCGGGTTGGATCGGATGCTAGCTCTGTCCGAAGCTTCACGTGGTGGTTCGACGTCATTCGATGATACCCGAGGCACCAGGTTTGGACCTGAGGCTGGCTTTTAATCTGGAACGTCGATGATTCCTGATCTGATGACTGAGAGTTGGGCAGATTTGGATGGTCCAGATCTTGCAAGTTCTTGATCTAGCGTCTGCTGTAGCTTGATTTTGAACGTCTGAGTGTGATCAATGGCAGCCAAGACACGATCGATGGGCGTCGGAGCTATGGAACGGAGGAGGAGAACATCGTTGTAGCGTTGACGTCGATGAAGCGATTGTGGCGGAGGAGTGTTGGAGTAGAACGATGTTTTCTACAGAGGAAGCTTCTGGTCGTTGAAGCTGTGTTGAAGCGGAGGATGAAGGCGGTGAAGATTGGTAACCCGCTGTACAAGGGCCTTTCCCGTTGTCGAAGAGGGTGGCAAAGCTTCTGGTAGGCATCGACGTCGCGGAGGTGAACTGAGGATACAACTCGACGGCATGGAGGTGAACTAAGATGTCGCACTAACGGTAGGGGGAGAAGGTGGAGTAGAGCTCCGATAGTGGAGCGAGAACGTAGATGGGTTGTGGTATTGATGATCGGAGAGTCGGTGAGAAAGGTGAGAGGAGTGAAGAGAGGTTGGAAGATGTACCTGGGGGTACAGCTCGACGGTGTTGCGCGCCAGAGCAACGCAACTGTTCGAAGGAGGTGGGCTGCAATGAGGGTCGAAGCCCTTGGATCTCGCCGTTGGAGGAGTACACCGGACTGTCACCACCGGAGAAGGAGACCTCTGACGTTGAACGACGGATGAAGATGTAGTGGGGCGACGATGGTGCATTTATAGGATGAGGATGATCGACCAGAGAAGGAAGTGGGTGATTGGGGATTTGATTGGGTTTGTGAAGATGGAAGGAGATTGGGGTGAATTCGGGGAGATCGGTGATTGATTGTGATGGTGATTGAAGATCGGAGATGGGATACGATCTCGAAGATAGGCGGCGGCCACTCATGGTAGGGAAGGCGGCCGGAGATTGCGAGTGACGGCGGAGATTTCATGGAGGGGAAAAAAGGGGAATGGCAGAGGAAGAAGACGAGCTATAGGCACCGTCCGATCGACCGAGATCGGATGGCCCTGATGCCTCCAAGTGGCAGCCAGGGGGCGGATGGAGGAGCACGTGCAGGGCACATGCTGATGAATCCACGATTCATCATCTCAATATCTTGATCTTAGCAAAATCCTCGAGCAAATTCTCAATTAAATGTCCATAAAATAAATAAATTAATAAAATGACTTTAGTAAATAAAACACAACAATTATGTTATATTAGATTATACAAAATAAATTAACAATAAAAAACCGCAAAATTAAAGGAGTTTTTCACCTATAAATATTCCAAAACTTCATGTATTTTTAATAATTTTATTTCAACATTGTTTTGGCTAATTATTTCTCTATCTCGTTCATAAAAATGTATATAAAAATACAAAAATATAAAACAAATTTTACCTCAAATAAATGCTCCTAGATCCCAAAGAGAAAAAGTCGTAAAGTCCAACTTCCAAGCCAAATTCCCGCTCCGTATGAATTCCAAATTTACCAAACTCACTTTTAAAATTAAAGTTAGAACATTATTTATCAACGGAAGTGGTTTCATTAAAATCGGAGCTCATTTGCAAAAGTTGGATTTTGAGACCTAGATGTACATTGTATATTATATATATATATTCATTCTTTCTTCATTTTTATTTTATCTTTCTCAATTACTTAAAAATCCAAAAAAATCATGGTTGTGTTGTATTTGGATATAGTACTTTATTGTATTTTTTCTTTGTAAATATCTCTTATTAAAAAGACAAAAAAATATAAATTAGAAAAGCAAACAAAAAATTGTGCATGTTGTTTGTCCTCTTTTGTAAATTCTCTACTCTTTTTCTTCTCTTTTTTTGTTGTATTTTAGTAGCCTACTTTATATCATTATTTATTTTATTATTTAACTCATATTCTCTACAATAACTTCTCTTCTACCACTAACCTCCATTCAACCCCACCATTGTTTAAGCCTCCCATTCAACTCCATGAATAATACAACCTCCCATTCAACTCCACCACTTTAATAACTTCTCATATCTTCTCTTTATATACATCTCATCCTCCTCTTTTTGCACTTGATCCATCTTTATGTGAGGAGAGCCTAGTTCCCAGAGTTGAATCGGTGACAGCGACATAACCACGGTTGAGAGATGACAACCCTCTCTCGAGTGAGATCCGTTGTCTTTCGGCCAACATCGCAGCCACATCCGTGCGTTGCTCGAGCTCATCGCTCGCTGGTGATTTGAGAAAAGATCGTGCTCTCGTGAGCACATCATAGGCGATCGTCTTCATCGTAGGTAATTTTCCCTTCATTTTATCATGGTTGTTATTTTCTCAATTTTTTTATCACATCACATTGCCATCCACATAATCCCATTTGTTTCTTCCATCGTATCACCCCCATACCACCATCTTTTCATTTGTAATTCCATGTTTCTGTTTAAAAAATAAAAATCTAAAAAATATAAACACATTTTTTTAACAACAAAAATTAAATAAAAAATCAAAAAAAAATTAAAAAGAGAGGAACAACAGGCCACGGCCCGCCGCCCCTCCCCTTTCATCTCCTCCACCACGTGGCTACGCCGTCGCTTCGCCAGCCAGTGCGGCCACACAGCTCGCGTGCCCGTCGACGGTACCGCCCTCCTCTTCCAGGCGCGGCGACCATCGTGTCGTCTGCTCTTCCCCTCCGCTGGCCACGCGCGACCGCGCCTCCCGTCTTCTCCGCCGACCACCGCGCCCCCCGTCCTCTCCGTCGCGGGAGCCCACTGCCGAGTCTGCAGTCCGCCGGCCAACGCCTCCTCCGCCCAGCGCAGCCACCGGCAACCCGCCAACGCCGGCCCGCGTCCTCTTCTTGGGTTCTTCCTGCGCCGCCAGTAAACAAAGAAGAAGTGGCCATTTTTTATTTTTTATTGTAAAAATTGCTTAGTTGTCCCGCGTAGTTTCTATAATTACAAAAAGGCCCATGTACATGTTTTTGTTGTAGATATTGTTTTCTGAATTTGCAAAGACAACCCTATGTTCGCATTTTAATTTGGACCTCATTTATGCATCGTTTTATTTAATAAAAAATAGCATGTTGAGCAACAAATTTTCTACCATGAATATTTCCTTATATTTTTATGGTCTTTGGGTAATTAGTGAAAATTATTTAATTGAAATTCTTCATATTTTACCCAATCGGGACTCTTAAAATGATATCTAACTCACGGTTGCTCTAAAAATTCTTGAAAAATTTAAAATGATGCCTTGAAATTTGATTGAGTTATTATCCAAATTCCATCCAAAATAGAGTCATCCTATGCCTAAAATAAATTATAGAGTGATCTGACTATTTGATTTGTAATTAAATCCACATACATTCTTTTCACAAAATCTCAAGTCTTTTGGATTCCATTTGAAAATACCTATATGAGATAATTCGCTCTCTCCTAATTTGGTATTATGGATTTATTAGGATTTAATTACTCACTGTCACTCTGTTTTCATTAAAAATCAATAAAAAATAATATTTTGTCAAAAAATCCAAAAATATTAATGTAGCTTCTTTGCATCATGTTTATGTTCCAGTAAAATTTCATAATTTTTGCTTACTATTTATGTGAAATTTGCGAAAATACCAATAAAAAGTGTGCATTTTTCATTGTTGCATTTTAACCCTGAAAAATACAAAAAATGTATGTTGCATTCATCTCTGGATTAGGATTCTAGAAAAAATATAATTTGGCTGAATTGGATTAATTTCTCATTAAAATTAATTTGTCTGAGTTGTGCGCTTTCTTAGTAACTTAATTCACCCACATTTTGCATTAGCATTAGTATTTGCATAAAAAATTAAAAAAATCAACATTGGAAACCTAGAACTAAATTTTTGAATTAACTCCAAAGTTTTTCCTTTGCCTCCCTGTGTTCGGCCCCGGACTTGCTCGGGATATAAATTAAGCCTAGACACTCTTCACGGAGATGTTCTCCCAGTTCTGATTGAATCACTAAGTACACATACTACAACGTAACCGAATTAAAAAACATTTAGCGACTCGTCACATGTGCAGGAGGCACGTGCTCCATACATGCGATGATTTTTAATTTAATTTTATTTTTATAAAAACTAAATAATAAAAACCTCAAAAATGGGTGACATGTGGCGGCTCCAGGAGCGGTCACGTGTCAACCCCACAAAAATAAAAAATAAAAACATTGATAAATATGTAAAAATAGTAAATGGCCTCGTATCGAAAAAGTTGCTTCACAAAAATTACTCGTCTCGATGAGATCTACAACTTTTATTAAGGGACCAAAATCAAAATCGATCATTTGCACAAAGTGATATTTTGGGGGTATCCCAAGTACATAGATTACCATGATTTTTTGGGGTTTTATAATTTTTTATCATTTTTAAACCAAATAAAAATTCAGAAAAATATGATAAAATCAAAGATAAATATTTACATATAAATATATTTTTTATTTTTATTAAGTAAGAAAAAGAAGAAATGAAATAAAATACAGAAAAGACAATTTTTGTACAAACAGTTAGTGAGGACTCAGACTTAGTTAGTTTCTTTGATTTCAAGCTCAGTTTGATTTTGGATTTTTGCGCATGTTAATAAAACTTTCATCAAAGAAGACAAATAGAAAAGAAATAAAATAAAATGAGTCAATTATGTACATAAAATAATAGGTCAAAAACTGCTAAAATACAAATTGTACAAAAGAGGCCCAAAACCTAACTTTCGCATATGAGCTCCGATTCACTTGAACTTGATCTTGTTTTGAAGGTAATTGAATGTACATTAGTTCAAAAATTAGGATCAAATCGGACATTGTATGAGGAATATATGAAGGTTTTAGTCCAGAAATCCTAGAACTAGAGTTTCGGTTTTTGGTCCACTTATTTGGGTTAAGTGATTTTTTTTGTATTTTCATTTATTCTTGGAGATGGTTTTTGGTCATTTTGAGTTAGCATGAATTAGTTAAAAATCGGGAAAGTTAGGCTATTTACAGGTCAATTTGACTGGGAGTTTTGGCTTCTTACTTTGTGCAAAAATAAGTGATAAAATGCAATTCTTATCAAAACATACATGAAAGCTAATTACGTAGAATAAATGAAGAAATGCCAATGATTTTTAGGGATTTGATATTAATTAATGACATTTAGAGTGATGAATATGAGAGCCATCATCCCCCTATACTTAAATCATGCTCGTCCCCGAGCATCAAAATAAATGCCATGAAGTGAAATGAGATTGGGTTCCATACCAAGACCATGAGCTGAAGGTGAAAATGAAACTAGACTCGACCTTTCGATTATTAGTTTGGTGGAACTTCTGTGAGACTTAGAATTTTAAAATCAACAGTCTTCAAGTTCTGCACATCATTGTCACAGTTTCGGCTCAGAAGTCATCTTAGATCGATCCTCCTCCCAAAGCATACTTTATGAACATTGAACAGTCGACTCGTGTGTGTGAAATGTTTTAGCTCTTCCCATCCAGAATGTTGGACTACCATGCAAACCACCTCTCCAGTAACTCGTCCTCGAGAAGTCAGGTATTTCCTTCTAAGGTATGCCGCGATGTGTTCACAATCAAAATGTGGGAGAAGTTAGAAGAAGGAGAAAAGAACTTGGATCTTGTTGTGACCCTATGGATATAGAATCTTTTTTTCCCGTACATGTTTTGAGGTCTTAGAAAAAATTGTGTCCAGTCATCCATCCCTTTTCCGAAGCTTTATTTCAACCCGTACTCCGATCTTTAGATTTCCACGCTACCAGAAAAGAAACTCACACAATCTTCCAACACCCCTCTGAGTTGAGCTAAGTGCATAGTGTGAGAGTACAAATTAATTTCTTATTCCAGAGTTGTACCCAGAATGAAGACACCAAGTTAGACACTGAGTCAAATGTTGCACATTGTCATGTGGAACTCAAAGAATTAAGTCAAAGACCTGAAGCTTCTAAAATCCTATTTCTAGGTGAAGTTCCTTAGAAAATTAGGTGGATTAAGGTCAAGTCCAGATCACTCTCGATCTCTGCTCATAACTCGGTTCAGAACCCAAAGACTTTTCACCAGTGCAATGAATACAATGCTGGATGAAGTGCAGGTGTGTGAAATGCAGACAATATTTTTTTGAATTTTGTGATCTCTCTCTCTTTTGGATATTTTTCTACTGCAATTTTTTTTTCAAAAAGAATAAGAAGCTATTTTTTCAAAAATTTTGGACTGGACACAGCCAGTGTTAGTAGCAAAAATCTCTTTTTTTGTTTGTTGTTGTTTTTTTCAAGTTTGTTACCCACCCCATAAATACATATAAACTTACGCAAAAATACGAGATATGGGTAAAATATATACATAGTATATATACACCCCCCATACTTAGCGAGCGTTGTGTCCTAAGAACACAAGAAGCGTAAAGAAGACATAGCTCGGGCTAAGCATAAGAGAGTGAAAAAGAAAAAGATAGATCGGTCCTCCCCCCTATACTTAGGCTGTGAACAGTCTAAGTATAGAAGAGAGTGAAATGAGATGATCGGGATATGTGAATGAGGAGAGTATATATAGATGGGCATCAGTTCCCCCTATACTTAGGCTCTGCTCAGCCTAAGTACGGAAGAAGGGTGAAAATGAGGCGATCGTGAGAAGGAGTCTGATGAGGGAAATGGTATGTACAGATTGCATCGGTCCCCCCCTACTTAGGCCTTGGCCTAAGTAGAGGAAGAATATGTACAAGGAGACCGATGGGGTTGGGAGGGAGGGTGGTCTGATGAGTCTTCAATGTGCTCGCTCTGCATGAAGTAGATGACCTCGACTTGAACTGTCTGCTCTTTGGATGATTCTATATACGGCTTCAGCAATTGCCCATTCACAGAGAAAGGTTGTGCATCATCTTTGAGTTCGACAATATCCACACTTCCATCGGTATGCACATCGATGACAATGTAAGGATCCGTCCATTTTGATTTGAGTTTCCCGTGAAAATCTTCAACCGAGCATTGAACAACCACACTTTCTGCCAAGGGACAAAGGTTTTATGTCTAATGTGTCTGTCATGCCATCTCTTGAACTTGTCCTTATAGATCACACTGTTGTCATATGCCCGGTTTAGGATTTCAATTAGCTCATTCAGATTTAAGTCCCGGCATAATTTCCCAAGGTGACAACTCCAATTAAGCTTTTTCATCGCCCATTCTGATTTGTGAATTAGCTCTGCGGTTAAGTGGCATGGCTTGCTGTAGATCATCCTAAAAGGTGAATACCGAGTGGAGTTGTGTAGACTGTCCTATAGGCCCACAGAACCTGGTCCAACAATTTAGACCAGTTCTTCCTATCTGGACGAACCAATTTCTGAAGAATACCCTTCACCTATCTATTAGAAACCTCTGCCAGGCCATTATATTGTGGATGATATGTGTTGGCTATTTTATGATCAAATTTATATTCCTTAGCCAATGATCTCATTTCCTTATTCATAAAGTGACTACCCCCATCCGAAATCAAGACTTTTGGTACTCCGAACCTTGCAATGATATTATCCTTGATAAACTTATAGACAATTTTGCTATCTGCGATTTAGGTTGGAATAGCCTCTACCCATCTTGATAAATAATCAACCGCTAACAAGGTGTACTCAAATCCATGGCTACTGGGAAAAGGACCCATAAAATCAATTCCCCGTGCATCGAAAACATCACAAAAAATCATTGGTTACATGGGCATTTCATCTTTATGACCAACAGTCCCTCCCATTCTTTGACAAATCGGGCACGACCATACAAAATCATTGCCATCTCGAAATAAGATCTGCTAGTAAAATCCACATTGGAGTACCTTGTGTGCGGTTCTCTTTCCCGAATGGTGTCGTTCAGCCTCAAGTGAACGACAGTGTGTGAGGACACTCTGGTATTCCTCCTGAGGAATACATCTTCACCAGACGCAATTCGATCCTTCATAGAAAAGGAAAGGATCATCCCAATGGTATTTCCTTGAATCCGACTTCAATCGATCAATTCCGATCTTGGTCAAACCTAGGGGAACTTTCTTGGAGACAAGATAGTTCACTATGTTGGAGTACCATGGGACTGAGTTAGTAACGCAAACTGACTCGTCTGGAAAAGTCTCCTTAATTGGTCTAGTATCAGAATAATCATTTTGCTCAATTCGGGAAAGGTGATCTGCAACAACATTCTTTATTCCAGGTTTATCCTTAATCTCCAATATAAATTCCTGGATTAATAAGATCCATCTCAAAAGATGTGCCTTGGCATCCTTTTTCTCCATTAGATATCTAATTACCGTGTGATCAGTAAAAATTGTCACCTTGGAGCCCAATATGTATGATCTGAATTTTTCTAGGGCCCAAACTATCGTGAGCATTTCCTTTTCAGTTATCGTATAATTTCTCTGGGCAGGATCCAAAACTTTGCTCGCGTAATGGATCGCATAAGGTATCCCATCTCGTCTTTGTCCAACCACAGCCCCGACAACAAAATCCGATGCATCAGTCATGATCTCAAAGGGAAGAGACTAGTCGGGATCTTGTAATATCAATGATTCACATATTTTCCTTTTTAGGAGCTCGAAGGCCTCTAGACATTTGTGATTTACAATAAACTCAGTGTCTTTTCCTAGGATCTCAGTCAGTGGACGGGCGATCTTTGAGAAATTAGGAAGAAACCTTCGGTAAAATCCAACATGCCCTAAGAAGGACCTCACTGACTTACCATTGGTTGGTGGCTCAAGTTTCTTGATCACATCCACCTTGACAGGGGCGACCTCCATTCCCTTTTTGGAAATGATGTGCCCCAACACTATACCCTCTGTCACCATAAAGTGACATTTCTCCCAGAAGAGTACCAAATTAACCTCCCTACATCTCTTGAAGACTCAGTCCAAGTGCGCTAAACATGTATCAAATGAATCACCATGGACCGAGAAATCATCCATGAAGACTTCCAGGAAGTCACCAACCATTTCGATAAATACGACAATCATGCACTGTTAAAATGTGCCTGTGGCATTACAAAGCCCGAATGGCATGCGCTTGAATGCGTAAGTGCCGAAAGGACACGTAAATGTGGTCTTTTCCTGATCTTTGGGAGCGATGGCTACTTGATTGTATCCAGAGTACCCATAGAGAAAATAGAAGAATGATTTTCCCTGCAAGTCTCTCCAAGATTTGACCAATAAATGGTAGTGGAAAGTAATATTTCTTGGTCACAGCATTCAGGCGCCTATAATCGACATAGACACGCCACGATGTGGGTACTCGGGTCGCGATCTCTACCCCCTCCTCGTCCGTGACCATATGGATTCCCGACTTCTTTGGGACAACATGAAGGGTGGCCACCCACTTGGAGTCAGAAATGGGGTATATAAATCCTGCTTTGCATCATTTCTCTATCTCTTTCTTAACTACTTCCCGGAGATTCGGATTTAATCTTCTCTGAAATTCACAGGAAGGTCTTGCGCCATCCTCAACATAAATTTGGTGCAAGCAGAGAGCAGGATTGTTTCCCACGAGATCTGACACAGTCCAACCAATGTCCTTACAATTCCGCTCAAGAACTTCAAGCAATCTAGATTCCTGGTCTTTGGTTAATGATGAGCTAATGATCACATGAAATTTCTCTTTGAGCTCGTAAGAAATGCATACTTGAGTGCAGGAGGAAGTGGTTTCATCTCCGACAAATCTGAATCATCAATTAGGTCTGGCCGAATGGCTTTTGAGTCTAGCTCTGTGTTGGTCGATGGTGAATCACTCTGTGATGTGCTGGCTACAAATTCTGACCAAAGGTGAGTCGGGTTGCAGAAGTAATGCGGTAATTCGGCCAAAGCCATGCACTCTGACGTCTCTGAGTATTCAGTGGTAGATATCTGGCCTTTGCCACTCTGTCTACTTCATCTCCAAGTGCACCTCTCCTCCTAGAGAGCAGAATTTCATCATTCCTGTACCGTAATCGAATACTGCTTTAGTGGTATGCAAGAATGGTCTTCCAAGAATGATTTGAGATTCTTTCCAATGGTTCATGGTCTCCATATCAAGGACAGTGAATTCTACTTTGTATTCTATACCCTCGATCAAGATGACTACATTCTTTACTTCTCCCTTAGGTCTTTTAGTTGATTTATCAGCAAATTGGAGCAAAGATAATGATTTTCTGAGAGATCCTAACTCCAATTTGTATAATGAGCACCAGATCCCTTTTTTTCCTTGGTAAATGTTGATTTTTGACACATTTGGTAGTTGTCACTGTCAAGATATGAGTCTTCACAAATTGACTTGGTTTCTTCAAACGAGACCTGGTGGGAGTGCATTTCACTTTCAAGTATTTTTGAAATCCTGGATTGTTAGCCATCTATTGATCAAATGGTACTTTGAATCTGATGTTTTCCTGAAAGAATCGCTCCATTTCTGGGTCATCTTGAATGTTTTTCTTTGGTTTTCCTTTCTTAAGAGCATGGGGAAAGGAATGGAAGCAGTTGAGACAGGAGATAAAGAACCAGAGTCATAAATAAGAGCATCTTTATTAGAAACAGAGTTCTTATTACAATCATTTTTCTCTTGATAATAATCAAAATCATGTTGCTGAAAAGGTGACATAGGTATATTTACAGCAACTAGAGGTGCAAGGTCCTCTGTACTCCATAGATGTTTTTCCTTTCTCGTGCTGGGATCTTAACTGGTGCTGAATTCATGTGTCCTTTTCTTCGTTCTCGGAAGTATCCTCCAGTTGATCTTCTGAGTCTTCTCGATCCAATTCCCGTGCCCGGTCAGGTGCGTCCTTGGTACTTCTGCTCCTAAGTGACATAGTATTGATATTGTCAAACGAAAGGATCTCATGTTCATATATGGGAAAATCTGGGTAGTATACCTGGCCATTTTGTTGGGAAGATTGAGATTTGTTCAAACTTTTAGGGTTAGATTGAACTTGGGCAGGAATGATTGTAGAAGGGGTTGTCTGTTCATCTCTCCAAAAGGACAAGCAATTAGCATCAACTCGTAGATCTTGTAGTTCATTTCGAAAGTAGCAAATCTCCTCGAGCATCTGTTTCTGGATATCTACGGGTTCTCCTTGAGAGTTGGATGGTTGAGATGGTTGTTTCGAGGTGTGACCTTGTGGAGCTTGGTATTGTTGCCAGTATTGTTGGGGCTGGACCTGGCGGTTGTATGGCTGTTGCTACTGTTTTTGATACTGGAATGATGCGGTATTCTGAGTGTGCTGCGGAGCTGGTAGAAACACGACATTATAGAAAGTGGTGGGACATTGGTAAGGCTGATGGTCCCCCATACTACCCTGTCGGGTAGGGTCTTGAGTGTACCAGATGCCATTCACTTCGAACATCGGAGGCGGCGCTTCAACAATCTCGGCTGGTGAGGGTGACTGCTAGGAAGGTTGGGCATAGGATTGGTCCTGAGCCGATTATTGTTGTCCTGATCTTGGCTGCTCCTGGACATGATGTATACGATAAATAGGAATTATGGATGCAGCGGGTATCCCCATCTTGGATACCTTCTCGGTCAGCTCCTCCATTTGTTTCGGAAACTGGGAGATCCTATTGTCGATGTCGTTCATCCTCTTATGAATCTGATCCACAACTACCAACTTATCAGCAATGATGCTCATGTTTGGAATCAAATCCTCCGCTATTTCTGCAACAGTTTGATTTCCCCTTTTATACTGAAGTATGTTCAGGGAATCGGTGTACGCCCTACTGGCAATTTGTGAGTGGTATGTCTCAGCCATTTGCTCTAGTACTTTGCAGACGGTTTCAACACCTCGTGATGTGTAATTGCCACCGCAAGCAGCGCTCACTAATCCCTATGTCTCGTAGCTGAGGCCAAAAGAGAGTGACTGAACTAAGATGTTATCATCCATATCATGGCATGGACACTTCTGTAGTAGATCTTTAAATCTATCCCAAGCATCATAGAGTGGTTCATTAGGCATCTGAGAGAAATTGGTGATGTGTGTCCTCATCTGGTAGGTTCAACTCAAAGGGTAGATTTTTTTAGGAATAGGTTTTTGAACCTATCATAGGTGGTCACCATTACTCCTAAATTCTTTACCCGGTAATCTGCCTTCCCTTTCAAGGCGAAAGGAAGTGCAGTGAGGCAAATGTAATCCTGGCTGACCTGCAGATGCCTCAGATTAGAGCATATGAACTCCAAGTCCCGTAAAAATTCATATGGTTCTTCAACTGCATTACATGGAATTGTGGTAATTGATTCAAAAAGTGTGGTTTCAGTTCATAGTTGATTTCTGGCTCAGGTGGCTGCAAGTAATTTCTCACTCTGTACTGCTCGGGATTGTATGCTGCTTCCATTGGTAGTTATCCCCCAGCATTCAACTGCTCTATTTGCTCTCTCAGTAAAAGTTGTTGCTGCTCAGATGCAACTAATCTCGCAAAAATCATCTGCATAGGAACTTTATTGTGTTCATCTTCATGATCTTTCTTGGGAGACATCTTCTTCAAATTCTTCTTCTCTTCACCTTCAGAATGTAAGAAATCGGAGTCAATAGAACGGAAAGAATCAACATCAGAGTTATCGAGGTGAGAGTCTTCCTCGATGTGATTAGGAGATAAAGAAAGAGTATGAGTTTGATCTCCTTCCAAGAAAATTAAGGAATCATAGGAAGAGGATTCACGGGAGAGGTGTCCCTGAACCCAAGGTGGTCCGGAGTATGAGTGCCTTCGAGCCTTTGAGATTGGCAAGTTTGTGGTGGTCAGTGGGAGGTTCGCAGAGTTTGAACAAAATTTACCACAATCTTCCATTCTTGATTTCAAGAGATTAGCAAGAGGTTTATGATTCATGATCTAGGCATAAGTGTGTGGTATTCGATGATTATCCTGTATCTACGTATAAAACAAACACAATACATGTCCTTGTTTCACCAACTCACTCAGTGAAGGCTGTGAGGGTTCGTCCAGTTATCTTGTCAATTTTTAATTAGTGATAATTGAAATCTTGCAAACATTTAAGCGAGCTGTTAGGTGGTTGTATTTCCCTACCGATTGGCCCGAATTCTTACGACTAGTTGCACCTACTTTCAGCCAGTATGAGTATAAGTACAGACCGTAAAATGACTGCCCGTGTTACTTAAGGATGGAGCCTTACGCAGTGTCCTTTAAACCATCCACTCTGCTAAGGAAATTCGCACCGTTTACCGGCTACCCATAGATCCTTACTGAGAAGTAGCTAATCATTTTTGGTTGAATCAGTAGTCAATATAAAAATCCTGGCTTGGCTATATCCTAGTGTGTGCCTCTCTCCTCTCTGCAAGATAAAAGAATACAATGTCGTAGTTGCTCCCCCGCAATAATTCTTGATTTTATGGGTTATTTAAAATCGACCATATTTAGTAGTCCCAATTTTAATTAGGAGATCATTGAAAAATTAAGTGAGCACAAATACACGTCTACCGTCCAGTCCTGATTTCATTTAAAATTATGTGACAAAATAAAAGGGAGGAATTCGGGAAAAACCAATGCACGTGAAAAACGATGATGTATGCTCAGATAGAAGACTTACAGTGATTCCTCGCAATCTCCCTGTGGGATGCAATATAAGAATTGAGACATTATTCTAAATAAATGCAAGTCGATGAAAAACCGCACCTAGCAGAAAGTTCTATTAGCCGGGAAGAATTATGTTGAATTTGACTACGTTGAACGATCTAATGTGCATCTCAATTAAAGTGAAGTGTGGCCTTAGGTCCTACGAGCACAATCAAAAATTTAAATACTCTAAGAGTCGTATGTGTAGGTCTATCTTAAGCGCCACTCAATTCGGGCCCCACCCTCACCGGAGAGTGAAACAGGCCACGACACACCACCGAAAAAGTTTGAGGTTTTGTTACACATGCGAGAGTCCAAACGGACACCGCTATAAATGAGCTATTAATTACAGAAATTAAAATTACAGAAAATAAATCCTAGACTCTACGCTCTCTCATGACTCGACTCGATCTTAAATTTAATACGACTTTTTGGAAGTCGGTGAAGTTTCTTCGATTTCCAAAAACCGCTCCACATACGCCGGGTACCTCGCACGGAAAATAAGAGAGAGGCAAAAGAAGGCTTGTAGATTTGGGGTACCATGGCAAGTCTTTGTGATGAAATAACTCGGGAAGACAAAAGAAGGCGTTAAGAGACCCTCCTGGCCATGAGCTTCATTTCCAATGTAATACAGGGGTTGATCCGGTCAAATATGCATGTCAAATGGTCCTTCATTCATAAAATCTATATATGAATCTAGTATATTGTAAAGATACGACTTGTATGTTTTGAAATACTTGAAGTGAGGATCGAATCATGTGGACTCGCGCTCGGGTTAAGGGTGAGGGAGGATTGAGGGGAAGTGAGGTACCGTATCATATTTTCTTTCCACAGCTCCGGCATCCTTTTGAATGTAGCGGATAACTGCGGGGCTAGAGAATTGACGTGTATTCGAATCTTAGGGGCTAGTAATCGTCAATGTGCTCATATTGGTGAAGTTCTTGTTGTTGTAATCAAGGAAGATGTGCCTAATATGCCTCTAGAAAGGAAAGTGAAGTGTGTTAGACTTGTGAGCCCTGGGCGAACCATTCTTACAATAAATGTTATTGTAATATTCAAGTTTATCAATAAAAGTTATTGATGTTTCACTCCCTTTCTGAAATTATATAAATGAATGCACTATAAGGTCCCTCTGTACAATTAGGGTTATGTACCATGGCCAGCTTGATGATCATATAGCTGTTGATTCATTAAATGAATCATAGAGGCTGGTGTTTGGATGAATATCTAAAGAGTTAGATAGAGGACTCATCAAGCACCGTCAAATGATTGTCAAGTGGAGATCTCCAGCCTGAGTAGGAGATGGCAATCCTTTCTCACATAGGCTGATATCTGACCGACCTCTTGATGCAGGTCCTCTGCATGGGAATAGTAATTCGGAGGTGTCAGATTAGTTAGGTCAATGGGTTGACCTAACGAGATCGAGATAACCTAAGTCCTATGTTGAATGCTGTCACAGCATAGGCCGCATCCTCTGACCGGAGACAGATATATTGCTATATATCTGAGTATGTACATTTGGCAGACCAATAGGTTGATGACCTAACCAAGGTATATACACCGGCGAGCTGGTGTGCATATAAGGGTATATGAGCAATATGATCTCTCAAAGGGATCATACAGGTTCACTTGTGAACCGGAAGACATGAGCTCACTCACGAGGTATTGGGACCGATCAAATTCCATGCATGGTCGTCATGCTTTGGAAGCATGACATGAATTTGAAGGTATGATATATGCTTTGGGAAAGCATATGATCGATACCAAATCCCAATGACCAAGATTGAGAAACTTAATGATTAAACCCTGAAGAAGATAGTATAAAATGATCTTGATCTTCGGGTTGATCATGGGTCTTCCAATATGCAGGATGTACAGGTATTGGGAATACCTGAAGGGTGATGTGATCATAAACGATTGTATATCCATGACGCTTCCATTCCGAGGGAGTGATGAAACAGGTCTGGATTTTAGTGACTCCTTTCAGTAGAGAAGCAATCCGATCTTAGTCCAAGTGTTGGACATTGATCTGAATGAGATTCAGATTCAATGAGAAGATTGGATTTGCGGTCTTGATTTAATCAAGCATCTGTGGGAGGTTCGTTCGATCTGGATTTGAGATAATATCTCAACATCCAAGTCACTATACATGGAATATCTCCAAGTATCTGCGGAGAAAGCACATTATTCTTGAAAGGGTTCAAGAATAATTCTTTTGATGAAATATCCAAGCAAGGACTTGATGATTAAAAGAGAGCTAATTATCAAGCTTAAATATGAATATGATTCATATTGTGAAAATGATTATCTAAGATAATTAAATGGGATTTAATTATCAAGGATTAAGAGAATGTGGATAACACTATCCATGATATATGTGTGTTACAAATGTGATTTATAATATACATATATAAGAGAGAGAATTTATGTAAATAGCATTCGTTAATTAATAATGTGGATTGGATTTACATTTATTAATTAATTGGAAATGCAATTTACCAATTAGTTTGGGTTGTGAATATGATTCACATAATATTCAATGGCATGATTGAAATATTCACAAATTAATTTGGAATTAATTTGGTGACTATTTTTTTGTGATTAATTAAGGAATAATAAGATAAATAAAAGGGAGCCAAATAACCACCATGCATAGGTGGCGTCACCCATGAATTGTTCATGGGTGACGCCCCCTATTTTTTAGGGTGGTTGTTGACTCCATTTTAATTATCACATTATCTCTTAATTGGTTAATGATAATTATGTTGATAATGTTGCAACATATTTTAATCAATCATAGCCATTGATTTAGCATGGACCAAGCATAGCCCTTGGATCCATGTGTCCCATGGATTGAGATCCATTGGATCCTAAACTAGTATAAAAGGAAGGCTAGGGTAGCCTTTCCAAGTAACAACAACAACATTCTTGAGTTGAAGAACTCTACTCACTCTCTCATTCTCGTGTGGGCTCTCCTTAATATTCAAGTGGCCGTCCACTTTGTGTATTAGGAAGGAGAGCATTTCGGCTTCGCTTGGATCTTCGTCAAAGGACTGCGGGAAGGACGCGACTCATCATCGTGCCCGCAAGCGCATTCTCCGTGGGTCGGACTTAAGATAGGAGGATCTCTACTTTGGGATCTCGCGATCACAACCACGCTTCAAGAGGTATTCCTTGTACTTTGTGGTTTGATGAAACGATCCGAGAAGTGTTCTCGTGATCATGTGGTTTTATCTTTAAAGTTAATTTTAATTTCCGTTGCATCTAGCATCTAGTACGACTAGTTGCTCCGATTGCATACGATGCGATCGACACGCTTCCGTGATGCGCTTGAGGATTTACAATATCCTTCAAGTGGTATCAGAGCCAGGTTGAATAAGGTTTTGGATATGATCCATACACCTTAGACGATTTGGTTCTTGAAAGGGTTGCGAAATTTTTACTGCATTTCATTTTTCGCACCTCTGTCTAATTGAATTTTTCTGTACTGTTTAAAATGTTTAAACACGGAATTTTCAATTGGATTTTGTTCCCCATTAAACAAGGAAACCATAGGACTTGAGTTTACTAAATTTGGACTTTATTTGCTCAAGATATGGCTTTTTGAATATGACTTTATTCACTGTTGCGGGAACTGTGGATTTGAACTTAATTGATGAGATAATTACGGTTTTAATCCGCCTTGAAATGCGTGAATTATCACTTGGGTTCTTTAATAAATCAAATAGGAAATTTTTGGAAACTGAGTTTGCATTTTTTGGATTTAAATTGATCAAGATAAGTTAATTTTAGTGATTGGGGGTCACTGCTGGAAATTAACATTTTTTGATCTTGAACCTTGTGATATGTCATTCAATTATCATGATGAAAATTAATTGTTAATTTTCTGGAATAATTAGTGATAAATATTTGTGAAATATTTAAAGAAATAATTATTTCATTGAATGACACTTGCCTAAACCACAATGATGAGATATTAGATCTTGATCATTGTTTCATCAACAAACATTGCTTTCATGAAAACTATAGTTTATCCTACAATAGTTGTAGGACAACTTTTACATGAAAAACCCTTTTGCTTGAATAGGATTGGGGATTTGTCTAGCAAATCTCCTTATAATCAAAAATATTTTGATTTATATTATATGGTATAATTTCGGTTGAAAAACCGATGAACATCTCAAAGTACATGATGGTCTATCTGGTATTATCCTTTTCCGAGGCGGATGTGGTGCCTAGTCGGAGAGCATTGGGGTCGTGGGTTGCAACGTATGTGGTCCGTCCCACTCTCGTCGGTACTGGCCATGACAGCGGGTAGGGACTGTATAATACCGGAGACAGACAATATGTATTTTTCTAATTATTAAAATTCGAATAATACGTATTTTGAGAATATACCTACTATTCAAGTAAAAGACATGTTTGTTGATGATTGGATTAATGATTAATTTAATGTGATTAAATTAATTATATCCAATAAACACTCTATTTTGAATAGATGTGTATTTCCCTTGGAAGAATTAATTATGTGAATGTGATTCACGATAATTAATTATAAAATTTGAATATGAGGTGGAGGATCACATAAGTGACATCCATGGTCTCCCGTCAAGACAAAGGATTTCATCGCCAGTTGTTGTGTATAGGAGACGCCTGTCCGAAGTGACAGATCCTGTGCATGATTTAACTGGATCGGGTTCTTTACTTCTCGAAAGAGTAAGGACGTATACGTAGTGACCCCAATATCGAGTCCTCATATTATTGGGGCGATATTGGATTGCGTATAGCGAGTATTAAGCCTGTTGACGGTTGGTTCAATTAACAACGGGTCAACATCATCTTAGGGGTGGTGGGCCCGGGTGTTAAAGACCGAATTGGGAATGCAAGTTGGACTTGCAAAAGGCGGAATGAGTTCCCGCTTCTTTTTATCGGAGTCGCAAGTTCTCATATTATTGGGATGTGACAAAGATAGGAAAGGAGATCCCAGATCTTGCTTGAGATACAGCGGTAAGTATATCTCTTATTTTGAAAGACAATTAGGGAATAATCTTTCAAAATTGACCTAGCAAGACAAATTTGATTTAAAATGCCTTAATCAAATTATTCTTAAAATGAATATATAATTATTCTAATATAGTGCATTCCTAATTTCAGAAAATGAAGTCCATGAACCCACTTAGCAGGCTTCTAGAGGTCAACCAGTTGACCGGACCAAATTATTCGGATTGGATCCGAAATTTGGATCTTGTTCTCTCTGCAGAGCGTATCTCCTACGTGCTTAGCAAGGACAAGATAGCAAACCCTGTGACTGATGAAGATAAATCATATAATGATAAATATGATGAAGACCATAATCTGGCAAGGTGTTACATCCTTGGATCATTATCCAATGTGCTTCAGAAGCAACATGTGGAAATGAACAATTGCCAAGAGATTATGCTGAATCTGAAAGAAATGTTCGGTGATATAAACCGCACACAACATTACAATGTGATGAAAGAGCTTATTCGCTGCAAGATGCAGGAAGGGACCTCTGTCAGAGAACATGTACTCAAAATGTTTGGGTACCTCTCTGAGCTGGAAACCCTGGGAGCCTACTTGGATTCTGAAATGCAAGCTGATTTCATTCTCCTGTCACTCCCTAAGTCTTTCAACAACTTTGTTGTGTCTTACCACATGAACAAAGGTGACTTCACAAACGCTGGGTTGTTAGCTGCATTGAAGTCTGCAGAAGACGTCATGAAAAAGGACGGCCCCTCTGCTAGTGCAATGGTTGCACAGGTGAGAGGAAAGCGCAGGCGGAAGCAAGGTTCTCAGAAGGGCCCAGCCTCGAAGAGAAAGAAGAAGAATCAAGGAGTTGGTTCATCTTCTAGTGCTTCCACACTGATGACATCGAAAAAGACCGATGTCTGTCACCACTGCAAGAAGCCGGGGAACTGGCGGCGTAACTGCCCAGATTACCTGAGGTCCACTGACAAAGGTAAAGCCCCAACAGGTATGAAATCTACTTTCATCATTGAAACTAGCTTTCTCGTTGGACGAGAAGGAAGTTGGGTTATAGATTCTGGTGCTTCTGTTCACGTATGCAATTCGTTGCATTTGTTTCAGGAAACTAAGAATCTGGAGCATGGGGAGATAGTTATCCAGATGGGATCTGATGCAAGTGTTGCAGCAGTCGCCATCGGGACATGCAGACTGTCGTTATCTAGTGGTCGAGTCCTAGTACTTAAAGAGTGTCTTTATGTACCTGAGGTCAGGAGGAATCTGATATCTGTGTCTAAGCTTGTTAGACATGGGTACTCCTTCCTGTTCTGTAATAAATTAGTCATTAATCAATATGATAAATTTGTTGCGGAAGGTGTTCTGACTTCTGGTGGACTCTATGAATTGTGCATTAATGGATGTGTCATAAATGTCACTACCACTGATAATAAAAACCCTAAGAGATCCAGGGAGAATGGAAATCATTCGAATATGATTTGGCATCAAAGGCTCGGTCATTTATCTGTTGATAGGATCAATAGATTGATAAAGGATGGACCTTTAGATTTTCTACAGGTTCAAACTTTACCTACCTGTGAACATTGTATTCGAGGTAAAATGACCAGGATGCCTTTCCGTAACAAGGTTACAAGATGCGAGGGTATTCTCGACCTAATACATACTGATGTATGTGGTCCCTTCAATACCGCGACTAGAAATGGATATCGATATTATTTGACGTTTATCGATGACCATTCACGATATGGGTTTATCTTCCTGCTACGTCATAAATCTGAAACCTTTGAAAAGTTCAAAGAGTTTAAGGCTTTGGTTGAGAACCAAGCAGACAGGAAGATTAAACGGATTCGATCTGACCGAGGTGGTGAGTACCTCTCAGATGAATTCAAGGAATACCTTAAAGAGAGTGGAATTGTCTCCAATCTCACTCCTCCTGGAACTCCCCAACTTAATGGTGTTGCTGAAAGACGCAACAGGACCATCATGGACATGGTCCGTTCAATGATGAGTAAAGCACATTTACCTCTTAGTTTCTGGGGATATGCAGTAGAGACTGCAATATATATCCTAAACAAGATTCCTAGCAAATCTGTACCCAAGACTCCCCATGAGCTCTGGTATGGAACCAAACCTAGTGTTAAACACTTGAGGGTTTGGGGATGCTTGGTCCATGCAAAGAACGTGGACGCAAGTAAGCTAGAATCTCGCACTCGTGAGTGCTACTTCATTGGGTATGTTAAAGATGGTATTGGATACCAGCTTTATGACCCTGAGACCCAAAAGGTTTTTGTCTCTAGGGATGTGAAATTTCTGGAGGATGATTTCCTTAAAGGTCAAGACAAGAATGAAGTAGAGGAGCTCATTGAATCCCCTGAGGATTCTGAGATTCCTGAACCAGAAACTGAAGAGATAAATGAAGATGAAACACCCATACCTCTTCGAAGGAGTTCGAGGGTGGTTGCACCACCTGAAAGGTATGGATTCCATGTGTCAGGTGAGACTGACAATGATCCTTCTTCATATGATGAAGCACTTGCGGATCATGACATGGATAGATGGATGCTAGCAATGAAGTCAGAGATTGACTCCATGCATAAGAATGGTGTATGGACCCTAGAGGATCCACCTAAAGGGGTAAAACCCATTGGGTGTAAATGGATCTTCAAGAGAAAGAGGGGACCTGATGGGAAAGTAGAGACTTTCAAGGCACAGCTCGTGGTCAAGGGCTACACACAGAGAGAAGGCATCGACTACGATGAGACATTCTCTCCTGTGGCCATGCTTAAGTCCATCAGGACACTGCTGGCTATAGCTGCATCTCTTGACTACGACATCTGGCAGATGGACGTCAAGACGACTTTCCTCAATGGATACCTCGAGGAGGATATCTATATGGAGCAGCCCCAGGGCTTCATAGCTGAGGATGGTAAAGTATGCAAGCTGAAGAAATCCATCTATGGGCTCAAACAAGCTTCTCGTAGCTGGAACATCAGATTTGACGAAACCATAAAGAGTTATGATTTTGTGCAAAACCCTGATGAACCTTGTGTGTACAAGAAGCTTAGTGGGAGCGCCATTGTGTTCATCGTGCTTTATGTAGATGATATCCTTATCATTGGGAATGATACATGAATGATGACCAATGTGAAGATTTGGCTATCCCATACCTTCGAGATGAAAGATCTTGGAGAAGCCTCTTACATCTTAGGCATGAAGTTGTTCAGAAACCGAGAAAAGAGAATATTGGGATTATCACAACATGGATACATCAAGAAGATTCTTGAACGATTCCGCATGGATAGTTCGAAGAAAGGATTCCTCCCCTTAGGACATGGTATCCATCTGTCCAAAGGGATGGCTCCTCAAAGTGTTGAGGAAAAGAAAGCCATGGCTGGATGCCCTTATGCATCAGCCGTAGGAAGCTTGATGTATGCCACGATGTGTACTAGGCCAGACATCTGCCATGCAGTGGGAGTGGTAAGTCGTTACCAATCCTGCTATGGAGAAAAACACTGGAATGCAGTAAAGAACATATTCAAATATCTAAGACGGACGCAAGATTACATCTTGGTCTATGGGGATGGTGATCTCCAAGTCTTGGGATATACAGATTCAGACTTCCAGTCAGATATTGATGATCGAAAGTCGACATCAGGGTTTGTATTCCTGTTGAACGGTGGTGCTGTGAGCTGGAGAAGCAAGAAGCAGGACACTACGGCGGATTCAACAACAGAAGCCGAATACATTGCCGCATCGGATGCTGCAAAGGAGGCGGTGTGGTTACGCAAGTTCATCTTGGAGCTTGGCGTAGTTTCCTCTGATACTCCCGTTCCTTTACTCTGCGATAACACTGGAGCCATTGCCCAAGCAAAGGAACCCAGGTGCCATCAAAAGAGCAAGCACGTGGAAAGGAAATACCACATCATTCGGGAGATTCAAAAGCGTGGTGATATCATCATCACAAAGGTGGCCTCTACCGACAACATTGCTGATCCTCTTACCAAACCTCTGACACAGAAGGTTTTTGACCATCATGTAATGAGTATGGGTTTACGGATTGTACCTGAATGGTTCTGAGGGCTAGTGTGAGATTGTTAGACTTGTGAGCCCTAGGCGAACCATTCTTACAATAAATGTTATTGTAATATTTAAGTTTATCAATAAAAGTTATTGATAATTCACTCCCTTTCTGAAATTATATAAATGAATGCACTATAAGGTCCCTCTGTACAATTAGGGTTATGTACCATGGCCAGCTTGATGATCATATAGCTGTTGATTCATTAAATGAATCATAGAGGTTGGTGTTTGGATGAATATCTAAAGAGTTAGATAGAGGACTCATCAAGCACCGTCAAATGATTGTCAAGTGGAGATCTCCAGCCTGAGTAGGAGATGGCAATCCTTTCTTACATAGGCTGATATCTGACCGACCTCTTGATGCAGGTCCTCTGCATGGGAATAGTAATTCGGAGGTGTCAGATTAGTTAGGTCAATGGGTTGACCTAACGAGATCGAGATAACCTAAGTCCTATGTTGAATGCTGTCACAGCATAGGCACGCATCCTCTGACCGGAGACAGATATATTGCTATATATCTGAGTATGTACATTTGGCAGACCAATAGGTTGATGACCTAACCAAGGTCTATACACCGGCGAGCTGGTGTGCATATAAGGGTATATGAGCAATATGATCTCTCAAAGGGATCATACAGGTTCACTTGTGAACCGGAAGACATGAGCTCACTCATGAGGTATTGAGACCGATCAAATTCCATGCATGGTCGTCATGCTTTGGAAGCATGACATGAATTTGAAGGTATGATATATGCTTTGGGAAAGCATATGATCGATACCAAATCCCAATGACCAAGATTGAGAAACTTAATGATTAAACCCTGAAGAAGACAATATAAAATGATCTTGATCTTCAGGTTGATCATGGGTCTTCCAGTATGCAGGATGTACAGGTATTGGGAATACCTGAAGGGTGATGTGATCATAAACGATTGTATATCCATGACGCTTCCATTCCGAGGGAGTGATGAAACAGGTCTGGATTTTAGTGACTCCTTTCAGTAGAGAAGCAATCCGATCTTAGTCCAAGTGTTGGACATTGATCTGAATGAGATTCAGATTCAATGAGAAGATTGGATTTGCGGTCTTGATTTAATCAAGCATCTGTGGGAGGTTCGTTCGATCTAGATTTGAGATAATATCTCAACATCCAAGTCACTATACATGGAATAATACAATCGCCCTGTCCTTATCTCCAAGTATCTGCGGAGAAAGCACATTATTCTTGAAAGGGTTCAAGAATAATTCTTTTGATGAAATATCCAAGCAAGGACTTGATGATTAAAAGAGATCTAATTATCAAGCTTAAATATGAATATGATTCATATTGTGAAAATGATTATCTAAGATAATTAAATGGGATTTAATTATCAAGGATTAAGAGAATGTGGATAACACTATCCATGATATATGTGTGTTATAAATGTGATTTATAATATACATATATAAGAGAGAGAATTTATGTAAATAGCATTTGTTAATTAGTAATGTGGATTGGATTTACATTTATTAATTAATTGGAAATGCAATTTACTAATTAGTTTGGGTTGTGAATATGATTCACATAATATTCAATGGCATGATTGAAATATTCACAAATTAATTTGGAATTAATTTGGTGACTATTTTTTTGTGATTAATTAAGAAATAATAAGATAAATAAAAGGGAGCCAAATAACCACCATGCATAGGTGGCGTCACCCATGAATTGTTCATGGGTGACGCCCCCTATTTTTTAGGGTGGTTGTTGACTCCATTTTAATTATCACATTATCTCTTAATTGGTTAATGATAATTATGTTGATAATGTTGCAACATATTTTAATCAATCATAGCCATTGATTTAGCATGGACCAAGCATAGCCCTTGGATCCATGTGTCCCATGGATTGAGATCCATTGGATCCTAAACTAGTATAAAAGGAAGGCTAGGGTAGCCTTTCCAAGTAACAACAACAACATTCTTGAGTTGAAGAACTCTACTCTCTCTCTCTCATTCTCGTGTGGGCCCTCCTTAATATTCAAGTGGCCGTCCACTTTGTGTATTAGGAAGGAGAGCATTTCGGCTTCGCTTGGATCTTCGTCAAAGGATTGCGGGAAGGACGCGACTCATCATCGTGCCCGCAAGCGCATTCTCCGTGGGTCGGACTTAAGATAGGAGGATCTCTACTTTGGGATCTCGCGATCACAACCACGCTTCAAGAGGTATTCCTTGTACTTTGTGGTTTGATGAAACAATCCGAGAAGTGTTCTCATGATCATGTGGTTTCATCTTTAAAGTTAATTTTAATTTCCGCTGCATCTAGCATCTAGTACGACTAGTTGCTCCGATTGCATACGATGCGATCGACACGCTTCCGTGATGCGCTTGAGGATTCACAATATCCTTCAAAGTGCGCTTAGGAATCACGGAAAGCGGGCAGACGTCGGGACAGAAAAGTACATTGGGAAGTAGTTAGTCTGTAATGGCCTTAGAATTGATAGTCTGGAATTGGAGTCTAGGATTTCCCTCTTGCCAGAGCGGGCAGTCTCGCACGGCTGAGGGGCATAGGAAGGCTCTGAGTCCTATGCGGGAAGAGCCCTAGCCAGATCAGAAAGCACTGGACACGCCCGGTCGACGCTCTGGGAAAGGGAAGCCTCAGCTTTGGCTAAAGCCTGCTTCGACGGATTAGATATTAGCGGCTCGGCATGATTAAGAAAGCCGTCTTGCCCTCAAATTGATATGCAGCGAATGCCGACGTCCTGCCTACGACCCTGGGTCTAGTGCACTCCTCTGATCTTTTTCCGGAAAGCGTCCTCAGTCTACTGAAACAATAAGTATAGTAAGGCGAGACGGACCGCTCTCTGCGAGCCCCCTAGCTGCTTTAGGGCAGCAGAACTAGATATTAGGGGGCGGGAAATGAGCTTAGTCAGGAGAAAGATCGAGTTAGGGTATCTTTGATTTACGCGATATAAGTCGATTCCCAACTCACAGCTCAAACTGCTTTCGCTCCCGCTCTTTGCTTTGACGCTCATTTTCCACTCAATATAATTCTCTTTCTCCTTCATTCCAAGACCAGCACAACTCCTATTATTTCCTCATTCCTCTAAGGCAAAGAAAAAGACGTCACTCTCCCACCTGCCTCACTCCTCCCTTATTCACACTCGCTCGACCTTTGTATTAGACGGATCATGCATGCTAAATGAAGCATGCGTCAAAGAGCATCAATTATTCATGCAGAAAAGCAATCCAGTATAAATAACGAAGCCATGACGGTCTCAAAGCTCATGCTAGCGAGTGAAAACTGCTCATAGGTTTTCCCTTTGTTGGGGGGTTGGGGGTTTGGGCCTCCCAAATCCCCCGCTGGCCATCGAGGACCGAGTGGTCAGGCCATGATCTGCAGGGGAACGGATCACTCATTCTTCTATTGGGGACAGGTGCACGAACGACAACTCCAAACGTCACATATCCGTTGTCGAATATATATTTTAGGTGGCACTTGGAATTCTTTCCTGCCTCGTTTTATTCAGCGGGCTTGGTACCATGTCTCCCGAACAGTTTCAGTACATATGGCGCAAGATGATTCCACATATCGAGTTCGAAATGGGATTGGGTGTTTTCACGTCGAACCCTAGTGCCCGCTTTGTCTTGAGCAAGCTCCCTCAAGTATAAAGAAGTGAATAAGGAGAGTAGAAATGGGACTTCCTGAAGGATATTTTGAATCCTTAAGCGCATCACGGAAGCGTGTCGATCGCATCGTATGCAATCGGAACAACTAGTCGTACTAGATGCTAGATGCAGCGGAAATTAAAATTTTAACTTTAAAGATGAAACCACATGATCACGAGAACACTTCTCGGATCGTTTCATCAAACCACAAAGTATAAGGAATACCTCTTGAAGCGTGGTTGTGATCGCGAGATCCCAAAGTAGAGATCCTCCTATCTTAAGTCCGACCCACAGAGAATGCACTTGCGAGCACGATGATGAGTCGCGTCCTTCCCGCAATCCTTTGACGAAGATCCAAGCGACGAAGAGAAGCCAAAATACTCTCCTTCCTAATACACAAAGTGGACGACCACTTGAATATCAGGAGAAAGCCCACACGAGAATGAGAGAGAGAGAATAGAGTTCTTCAACTCAAGATGATGTTGTAACTTGGAAGGCTACCCTAGCCCTCCTTTTATACTAGTTTGGGATCCAATGGATCTCAATCCATGGGACACATGGATCCAACGACCTTGCTTGGTCCATGCTAAATCAATGGCTATGATTGTTGTTGGTTAAAACCAACAATATTAATTTAAATTAAAAAATGTTGCAACATTATCAACATAATTTAATTTAACATTAACTAATTAAGAGATAATGTGATAATTAAAACGGAGTCAACCAACCACCCCTAAAATTAGGGGGCGTCACCCATGAACAATTCATGGGTGACGCCACCTATGAATGGTGGTTATTGGCTCCCTTTTATTTATCTTATTATTCCTTAATTAATTAAAAAAATATTCACCAAATTAATTCCAAATTAATTTGTGAATATTTCATTCGTGCCATTGAATATTATGTGAATCATATTCACAACCCAAACTAATTAGTAAATTGCATTTCCAATTAATTAATAAATGTGAATCCAATCCACATTATTAATTAACAAATGCTATTTACATAAATTCTCTCTCTTATATATGTATATTATAAATCATATTTATAATACACATATATCATGGATAGTGTTATCCACATTTTCTTATTCCTTGATAATTAAATCCCATTTAATTATCTTAGATAATCATTTTCACAATATGAATTATATTCATATTAGGCTTGATAATTAAATCTCATTTAATCATCAAGTCCTTGCTTGGATATTTCATCAAATGAATTATTCTCGAACCCTTTCAAGAATAATGTGCTTTCTCCGCAGATACTTGGAGATAAGGACATGGCGATTGTATTATTCCATGTATAGTGACTTGGATATTGAGATCTTATCTCAAATCCAGATCTTACGAACCTCCCACAAATGCTTGATTAAATCAAGACCGCAAATCCAATCTTCTCATTGAATCTGAATCGCATTCAGACCAATGTCCAACACTTGGACTAAGATCGGATTGCTTCTCTACTGAAAGGAGTCACTAAAATCCACACCTATTTCATCACTCCCTCGGAATGGAAGCGTCATGGATATACAATCGTTTATGATCACATCACCCTTCAGGTATTCCCAATACCTGTACATCCTACATACTGGAAGACCCATGATCAACCCGAAGATCAAGATCATTTTTTATACTGTCTTCTTCAGGGTTTAATCATTAAGTTTCTCAATCTTGGTCATTGGGAGTTGGTATCGATCATATGCTTTCCCAAAGCAAATATCATACCTTCAAATTCATGTCATGCTTCCAAAGCACGACGACCATGCATGGAATTTGATCGGTCCCAATACCTCATGAGTGAGCTCATGTCTTCCGGTTCACAAGTGAACCTGTATGATCCCTTTGAGAGATCATATTGCTCATATACCCTTATATGCACACCAGCTCGCCGGTGTATAGACCTTGGTTAGGTCATCAACCTATTGGTCTGCCAAATGTACATACTCAGATATATAGCAATACATCTGTCTCCGGTCAGAGGATGCATGCCTATATTGTGACAGCATTCAACATAGGACTTAAGTTATCTCGATCCCGTTAAGTCAACCCATTGACTTAACTAATCTGACACCTCCGAATCACTATTCTCATGCAGAGGACCTGCATCGAGAGGTCGGTCAGATATCAACCTATGTGAGAAAGGATTGCCATCTCCTACTCAGGCTGGAGATCTTCACTTGACAATCATTTGACGGTGCTTGATGAGTCCTCTATCTAACTCCTTAGATATTCATCCAAACACCAGCCTCTATGATTCATTGAATCAATAGCTATATGATCATCAAGCTGGCCATGGTACATAGCCCTAATTGTACAGAGGGACCTTATAGTGCATTCATTCATATAATTTCAGAAAGGGAGTGAAACATCAATAACTTTTATTGATAAACATAATTATTACAATAACATTTATTGTAAGAATGGTTCGCCCAGGGCTCACAAGTCTAACACTTCCCTCACCTGACTCTCACCCGCCAGAGAGGTTCAAGGTGCGTGGCAGGTAGGACCTGGTGAGATAGTATCGGGAAGATGTGAGAAGCTTTTTTTATTATTTCTTGCCACCGTCTGAGGCCCTTTTCCTTTTAGCAAGCTCTGGAAGCGAGAATTAAGGCAGTGACCTACGATACCCGGGCTTCTCCGAGGGCAGCGACGGGAATTCGACGAGCTGAGGACACTTTCTTTTTTGAAGCAATCGATAAGGCCGGGGGTTAGACTACTCGAATAAAGAAAATCGAAAATTTTTTTTAGACAAAATCTAAGCAGTTTGCCTCCCCGGCAATGGTACCATTGATGAGTCGCGATAACCCTATGTTAATTTGTGTGAATTATCGTGCATTTAAAAATAATTTTGTTTCCTTGTAAGCAGGCAACCGGAATCGGTCAAGAAATAACCATAAGAAATTTAATCAATTTTAATCAATGTGGTTTTATGTTTATTTTACTTGGGCAAGTCCCAAGGTCGAACACAAGGAGGCAAATGAACAACCTACAAATTTGTCTATCAAAGTTCGTACACGATTTTTGAGGCATTTTTTTGTAATTTGAATGCAATTTGAGATGTAAAATGCAACTTTGACCTTTTTTAAGGACTAGAAAATGAATATAAATCAAACGATATCCGAAAAATATGAAACTTAGCTAAGATGACAATAATGATTAAATAAGTAAACTGTAATGTTTTTGGAATTTTTGGATGCAAAATAAATATTTTATGAATTTATGAATGCAAACGTAGTGAATTTCAATTATTAATCATAATAAATATTAATCCTAATTACTTTCAAGGAATAAAATTATCCAAAATCTATCACTAGGTGATTGATCTCAGAAAAATCCTAAACCTTGAAAATATGAGATTTAATACCTATTAAAAATAAAATATACAAAATGATTTTTACAAGGAAAATTATGAATGCAAATGCAATTCTTTTTGGGTACTATGTAACAGGCAACTAATTCTACAATCCATGAATTTTCGGCAATTTTCAGAGCAATAGGTAATTTGTTATGAATTTTAAAGCATAGAATGGGCTAACTACATAGGTAGTACTTCGGGGGCTTCTTTGCAAAGTTCCTGCTGACCACGTGAGTATCACGTGCAAGCAGGTTGGCTCGGGTGCTGGCTCGGTCCGAAGCTCCACGCGGCGGTTTGACGTCCTTCGGCGATACCCGAGGCACCTGGTTTGGACCCGATGCAAGATTTTAATCTGGAACGTCGATGATGCCTGATCTGACGACTGAGAGTTGGGCAGATTTGGACGGTCCAGATCTTGTAAGTTCTTGATCTAGCGACTACTGTAGCTTGATTTTGAACATCTGAGTGCGATCAACGACGTCTAACACACGGCCGACGGGTGTCGGAGATGCAAAACGGAGGAGGTGGACGTCGTTGGAGCATTGATGTCAATGAAGCAGTTGTGGCGGAGGAGTGGCAGAGTAGAATGATGTTTGCTGCTGAGGAAGCTTCTGGCCGTTGAAGTTGTGTCGAGGCAGAGGATGAAGGCGGTGAAGATTGGTGACCCGCTGTGCAAGGGCCTTTCCCGTTGTTGAAGAGGGTGGCAAAGCTTCTGGTAGGCATCGACGTCGTAGAGGTGAACTGTGGGTATGGCTCGACGGTGTGGAGGTGAATGAGATGTCGCACTAACGGTAGGGGGCAGAAGGTGGAGCAGAGCTCCGACGGTGGAGCGAGAACGTAGGTGGGTTGTGGTGGTGATGATCGAGAGTTGGTGAGAAATGTGAGAGGAGCAAAGTGAGGTTGGAAGATGTACCTGAGGGTACGACTTGACGATGTTGCGCATCGGAGCAACATAGCTGCTTGAAGAAGGTGGGCTGCAATGAGGGTGGAAGCCCTCGGATCGCCGTAGGAGGAGTACACCGGCCTATCACCACCGGAGAAGGAGACCTCTGATGTTGAACGACGAATGCAGATGTAGCGGGGAGACGATGGTGCATTTATAGGATGAGGACGTTCAGCTGGAGAATGAAGTGGGTGATTGAGGATTTGATTGGGTTTGTGAAGATGGAAGGCGATTGGGATGGATTCGGGGAGATCGGCGATTGATTGTGATGACAATTGAAGACTGTATATGGGAAACGATCTCGGAGATAAGCGGTGATCGGTCATGGAAGGGAAGGTGGCCGGAGATTGCGGGTGACAGCTGAGATTTCATGGAGGTGCAAAAAGGGGAAAGGCGGAGGAAGAAGACGGGCTACAGGCGTCGTCCGATCGACTGAGATCAGATGGCCCCGATGCCTTCAAGTGACAGCTAGGGGGCAAATGGAGGAGCATGTGCAGGGCACGTGCGTAGGAGGTACATGCTCCGGACGTCCGGTGCTTTTTATTTTTTTTATTTTATAAAAATGAAATAATGAAAACCTCAAAAATGGGTGACACGTGGCGGCTCCAGGAGCTGCCACGTGTCAGCCCCACAAAAAATCTAAAGATAAAAACATTGATAAATATGTAAAAAATAGTAAATGACCTTGGATCGAAAAAGTTGCTTCACGAAAACTGCTTGTCTTGATGAGATCTACAACTTTTATGAAGGGACTAAAATCAAAATTGATCATTTGCACAAAGTGATATTTTTGGGGTATCCCAAGTACATATAATACCTTGATTTTTTGGGCTTTATAATTTTTGTCATTTTTAAATTAGTTTTATCCGAAAAATATGATAAAATAAAAGATAAATATTTACATATAAATCTATTTTTTATTTTTATTAAGTAAGAAAAAGAAGAAATAACATAAAATACGGAAAAGACAATTTTTGTACAAATAGTTAGTGAAGACTTGGACTTAGTTAGTTTCTTTGAATTCAAGCTCAGTTTGGATTTGGATTTTTGCGTATTTTAATAAAACCTTCATCAAAGAAGACAAATGAAAAATAAAATAAATAAAATAAAATAAAATGAGTCAATTATGTACATAAAATAATAGGTCAAAAACTGCTAAAATACAAAATGTACAAAAGAGGCACAATACCCGACTTTCACATATGAGCTCTGATTCACTTGAACTTGGTCTTGTTTTGAAGGTAATTGAATGTACATTAGTTCAAAAGTGATTAGGATCAAATCGAACACCATATGAGGAGGATATGAAGGTTTTAGTCCAGAAATCCTAGAACTAGGATTTGGGTTTTTGGTCCACTTATTTGGGTTAGTATTTTTTTGTATTTTTCACTTATTCTTATTAGTGATATGTACACAGTGGAGGTGGTTTTGGATCAATTGAAGTGCACATGAATTATTTAAATATCGGGGAAGTTAGGCTATTTACAGGTCAATTTTGACTGGGAGTTTTGGCTTCTTATTTTGTGTGAAATAAAATGCAATTCTTATCAAAACATGTATGAATGCTAATTATGCAGAATAAATGAAGAAATGCCAATGATTTTTAGGGATTTGAGGTTAATTAATGATATTTAGAGTGATGAATATGAGAGTCATCATTCCCCTATACTTAAACTTTGCTCGTCCTTGAGCATCAAAAGAAATGCGATGATGTGAAATGAGATTGGGTTCCGTACCAAGACCATGAGCTAAAGGTGAAAATGGAACTAGACTCGACCTTTGGATTATTAGTTTGGTGAAACTTCTGTGAGACATAGAATTTTGAAATCAACAGTCTTCAAGTTCTGCACATCATTGTCACAGTTTCGACTCAGAAGTCATCTTAGATCGATCCTCCTCCCAAAGCATACTTTGTGAACATTGAACAATCGACTCATGTGTGTGAAATGTTTTAGCTCTCCCCATCCAGAATGATGGACTACCATGCAAACCACCTCTCCAGTAACTCATCCTCGAGAAATCAGGTATTTCCTTCTAAGGTATGTCGCGTTGTGTTCATAATTGAAATGGGGGAGAAGTTAGAAGAAGGAGAAAAGAACTGGAGGGTGGCCAGTGTAGTCACCTCTCCTTGTAAAGCTAGCTAGTGTAGCCAAGTCTCCAGCAAGATCTGCAGGTTTTCTTGAAGCTTGGACCTTTTTGGTCAGATATTTATTTGGTAGTGGCTTCTTTATATTTGGATTTTTGATAGTTCTTCTTGGATCTTGTTGTGCCCCTTCAGATATAGAATCTTTTTTTCCGTACATGTTTTGAGGACTTAGAAAAAATTGTTCCCAGCCGTCCATCCCTTTTTCGAAGCTTTATTTCAACCCATACTCTGGTCTTTAGATTTCCACACTACTACAAAAAAAACTCATACAGTCTTCCAACACCCCGTCCGAATTGGGCTAAGTACATAGTGTGAGAGTACAAATTAATTCCTTATTCCAGAGTTGTACCTAGAAGGAAGACACTAAGAATTAAGTCAAACGTTGCACATTGTCATGTCGAACTCAAAGAATTAAGTCAAAGACCCGAAGCTTCTAAAATCCTTTTTATCGGTGAAGTTACTCTGAAAATTAGGTGGATTAAGGTCAAGTCCAGATCACTCTCAGCTTCTGCTCATAACTCTGTTCAGAACCCAAACGTTTTTCATCAGTGCAATGAATAATATTTATAGTGATGAATCTGAGATTCATCAGAAGGCCATAAAGGTTCGGACGAATTATCTTATCAATTTTAGTTGTTGATAAAATAATATTGTAATCCATTATGCATAAGATGTGGCCTTACACCCCGCTCTGCTCCTATATGTTCCCGATCAATGAGGTGATCTTCCTGGGTTGCCAGGTTCAATATCTCACCCCACAGGAGACACACATGCTTACACAATCGAAACATACACTAAGGTCGAAGGTAAGCCCTTGCAACTCCCAAACATGCAAGAGTCAGAAATGGAGACTTAGGGGCAAGCCCAGGGATTTGGGCTTTATCCTTGGTGGTTGCGTCCTCACCCACTCTATTTGGGGGTAAGTACCTGTGTCCAAGGATGGGGCATCTGTCCCGAATGCAATTCCAATTTTAGTTCAATTTTTTGGTCAAAATTTATTAACAGACTCGATTTTAAGTTTGATTATCACTGAATTAAATCCATCATACTAGACTCGCCTATCGATCAATCTTGATTTCTTTTTATACTAAGTTGTAAAATCAAGGGGAAAGGAGTCAAGAAAAGCTGATGTAAATGATAAAATCAATGATTTGTGCCTAGTTCAGAAGATTTACAGTGATCCTCGTGCTCTACATCCGGGATGCAATAAAAAAAATGAAAAGTTTTATGCTAAATGAAATGTAGGTGATGAAATCGCACATAGTAGGACCTTTTATTAGTCGGGAAGAATATGAATTTAATTTGACTAAGTACAACATTCTATGTGCATGTTATTAAATGTGAAAATGTGTGGTCCTAGATTTTACGAGCACAAGCAAATATTAACCTACGAGCCACTGAAGTCAAGCCCCACCCTCATCAGAGAGTGAAACATGTATTGGCATACCACAAAAATAATGTCCAAAGTCTCGGTACAAGTGAGATTCCAAACAGAATTAGCTAGAAAGGTGCAATTCTTACAAATTAATTACAAAAACCAAATAAAATGCAAAAAATCCTAAGGACCTCATGACTTGACTCGATCTTAATTTTTATGTGATCTTTTAGTTGGATTATTTCTCAAAGAAGCTAGCCTCCAATGCACCTGAGTTGCTCGACCACCTAAGCATCCACTCCATAGCGTCGAGTCCCTCACATAAAAAAAGACGATGGTAAGAGAGATCCACAAAATAAAATAAAGAAATAAAATGCTAAAAATAAACATAGTAGCTACAAGAAACCTCAAATTGTTGCCCTAAATTAATTTTACTTAAATCCCCGACAACGACACCATTTGATGAACCCCAGAATGCCCTATGTTAATTTGTCATTTTTAATGTAGTAGTCAGACACGTGGGATTAATCAGAAAGACCACTAAATTACTCTTGCAATTAAAGCGGGCAGTCAAGTTTTTATTTTACTTGGGCAACCAAAGGTTGAATATAAGAAGGCCACTATCTCCTTAGGTCAATTAATAGTTAATCTAGATGCTAGGTTTCTAAAAAGGTATTTTTTAACTTTTTAGTGCAATTAATGATAAAATACAATTCTAGGCAAGTTTTGGGATTCAAATACAATTTTCAATCAAATGAAGTCCAATAATCCTAAAACTTAGCTATAATGTGAACAATGATGAAATTAATGCACTATATTTTTTTGGAATTTTCGGATGTAAAATGAATTTATTATGAATTAAATATGCATACGTAGTGACTTTTTACAAATTAATTATAACAAATAGCAAACCTATTTACTTCTCGGAGATAAAATTATTCTATATATATATGTCTATGTGAGAGGTATCTTGGAAAAGTGTTAGATCCTAAAAATATTTGGTCTACAACCTATAAAAATCAACTACTGAAATCACTATTTAATTTATTATGGCCTCAATATACGTGCAAACAAAATGAAATATAGGAAATATATAACACATTTAATTTTACCTGCTATGCATTTTTGGGAATTTTCGGAGCAATATTAAGTTTAATATGAATTTTAGATCATGTAGTGGGTGAATTATGCAATTTTCAACCAAATTAATTATATTAAAACAATCACATTTCACAACAATATCATCAAATATACAAGTGATAGAGAATAAAAGATTCTACATGATGTAATTTTTATAATGAAGAATTGATGCTGAAATGATGTTCAAATTAAAGTAGAAACACATGGGCATGAATGCAACACATAAAATAAAATTGATGATAAAATAAATATACTGACGGGACTAAGTTGGAATATCCAGAATTGTAGGGGTAATGAATTGCCATTCTTGCACATTTATTCATTCATTTTAGGTTTTTATGCCTAGATAAATGCATGTAAATGCCAATAACATACCTGACTTAACACATGTACATTGATCTCTATATTGTATATAAATACATGTATTAGAACCCTAAAATGAATGAATAAATAAAAGAAAATAAAAATAAAGTAAGTGTCCTAGACAGTGACTGACCTTGACCCTCGAGACCAAGTCAAAATTGACTTAGTCGGCAAGGAACAAAGTAGGGGGAGATAATACAAAAAAACCACATAAAAACAAGCAATAAGAACCCTAATTTTCTCGTCAATATATTGATTTTGGGATCCCTTTATGATTTATTATTCATACAACAAATCAATAAACTATGAACATGTAGATAAAATGTAAATAAAAATACAAAATTTATTTCATATAAAAATAATGCACAATGTGTCCGGGACATACAGAATAAAAACCGTAAAGAAAAACTTCTTAGACATGTATCTTTTCTCCACAGTCTCAAAATACACCAAAATCACCTTTAATTGTATAGAATTTTTAATAAGCTATTTAATTAATGTGGTTTCATTTATTAGAGTTAAGATGTAGAAGTTGGCTTTTGGACCCTTATTGTGTAATATACCTATATAAAATAATCAATTTTTTTATTTTTTTATTTTTTATTTTTATGTTTCTTATACATTTATAAAATCGTAAATAATACATAAAATACATGTAAATAATAAAAATAACATTAAAAATACACTAAAATAAATGATGTACTTTACTACATAGGGATTAATATGTGATTCATTACTTTAAAAGTTGAAAATAGAGTCTTGTTCTCGAGTAATCAGAGGCATATTTCTCTTTATCCTACATAATTAGCATTCATACATACATGCATAAGTTCTGCATTTTAGCATTCATATTTGCATAAAATAAGAAGCCTAAGTCACTTGTAATTGTTCATCTATTTATCCTTCCTCGAAAGTCAATAAAACCACCTCCATACTATGTATATTACTAACTAATAATACAAGGAAAAAGGCACACTTCCTGGCTTGTAAAATTACCTAATAAAACCTCAAATCCAGTTGAAGACCTCAGACCTTGGAAAGCAAATATCTACCTCATACAACCTCCGATATAGGTCTACTCACTTTTAGAATAATACATATTCAAAGACCTTCAAAATGAGACTAATTTCATTTAAATCGGAGCTCGTCTGCAAAACTTGGGTTTTGGGCCCCTTTCTTATATTGTACATATTGACCAAAATGCCCTTGCATTTTATCCTTTTATTTTCTTAATTATTAAAAATCCAAAAAAATATATTAAGTTATAAATATTCTTTTCATATTTTTTCTATTTTTATTTTAATTTTTCTCTTATTTAAAAATGACAAAAAATGCAAAAGACAAAAATGTCGTATTTTATACCTATAAGGTACCACCCAAAAATACATTTTATACAAATATTTCATTTGATTTTTGCCCAAAAGTTGTAGATCTCGTCAAGACGAGAAATTTCGTGTTTACCACTTTTTGATTTAATCGATTTTGTTATTTATTTTTGATTTTTCTTTACATTTAATTTTTGAATTTTCTAGGAGTGACATGTGGTAGCTCCTAGAACTGCCACATGTTACCCAATTTTTTTATTTTCGGATTTATTTATTATTTTCGTATTTATTATTATTATTTTATTATTACTATTTTAATTATTTTTAGTAGCCTACTATATTACTATATTAATTATTTATTTTATCCCCCTTTTACTTCTTCTCTACTTGCCTTACACTCTAAGCCACAACTTTCTCCACTACTCCATTCCCTCCACTCCTTCTCCAATATCCCTTTCCTCCTCTTTTTATTCCCCTCGCCCTCGACCATTTTTCTTCATCCGCCAATTCGAGAGAAGAGAGGTCGAGCCCCTTCAACCTACAGGTGACAGCTGAAGGAGTCAAGTTGAGCGACGACAACCTTTCAGGCGAGATCTACGGCATCACCATTGCCGTGTCGCGAGATTCCAATCCGACTCGCTCAGCTTCGAAGGACTCCGCCATCCTTCTCGAGGTCACGATGGGAGACATGCACCATAGCTCCTCCAAAATCCGGCGATTCTCACAGGTAAGTATTCTCTATCTTCTCTTTGTCAATTTTTTTATCTAACATTATTTGTTTCCCTTGTTGATTCATATCACGATCATCACATCACCAAAACATTTTCATTCACCACCATCATTTTCATCAAGAGCACACCACCTCATAATCATTTTTTTAACATCACACAACACACACACACGCCACATATTCATTCCTACATATTTCTGTTTCATGTTAGAAATAAACCAAAAAATATAATAAAAAAATCAAACAAAAAAATAAAAAAATTTCACATGTCCAGCCAGCGCCGCTCGCGCTCCATAGTTGCCCATCGCTGCGGCGACCCACCGCGAGCGGGCGTCACCAACGGCCGGCCCGTAGCCGCGATATAATGTCACCTGCTACTGCAATACCCCCGCCATAGCCGCGCCAACCACCCTCGCACGCGGCTGAGCACAACCACCCCCGCGCCACCCGCGTACCTCCGCGTGCCGTCCAGTGTGGCCTGGCGCCGCCTCCTCCTCGCACGCCAGCAACCGCTTCGCCACACACCGTCCTCCGCGCGCGTGCCTGACGCCATGAGCCGCGCGCCGTCGCGCTCCTGCAGCCGCCACGCTCAATCAAATACCCCCAGCATTATTGGTAATTGCATGCATACCCCCAGCATTATAGGTAATTGCATTTAAGTCCCTTTCAGCATGTTTAATTTTCAGTAATTTTATTTTCTGTATTTGTAAATTGGTCCCTGTCTTTGCACACATATTTAAGTGTCCATTTGGCATTATTTTTCAATTCTAAAAATTGCATGATGCAGCTTATCTTGTCCTCTATCTGATGTGACACGTGTCCTATTTTTGTGGTAATTTAGAAATTTAATATTATTAAATTGATGAATTTTCCCATATTTTTCCCACTGTGTGCCTTTTAATTCATATTAAATTCCTTGCATGCATTACGAGGCTTGAATAAATTAGTTAATGATTTTCTTAATTGATTTTTAATAGGTCCAATTCACATAGAACTTTAGATTTATTAATTTTCCTGGATTCATCATGCTTAGATCTATCTAGGATAATTTTTCTACCTGGAAATAATGTGTTTTGGAATTTATTAAAATTAATTTTGTAAAAATCACCTTACATTCATATTTTATTCACAGTAAATCCATAGAGTGTCAGAAAAATCCAAAAATTAGTATAGCTTAATTTCATTGCATATCATATTCTGGCCAATTTTCGTTATTTTTTGACTTCATTTGACCACATTTTTAATTTAACTTATAAAACTGGCCTGAAATTGCATTGTCTTTCTTTAAAATTACCTAAAATTTGCTTAAAAAATACCAAAAATATTCTTCTAAAAATTGGACATCTGAATTAGCTTAAAATTTACCTAAGGAAACAGTTGCCTCCCTGAGTTCGACCTTGGGCTTGCCCAAGTAAAATAAATCTGCCACTCGTGATTAACTCATCACTAATTAAAGTGCTTTTGAATTAGTCCGTTCTACCTGAACGACAAGATAACATTAATTTGATTGAATTAACAAGGGTAGAAAAAGGGCTTGTCAAATGGCACCATTGTTGGGGAGGCAAACGGCTTAGGATCACTTTAGAAAATTAGATTTACGTTTTCCATTCACTCGGGTAGTCTGACCCCCGAGCCATCTTGTAATTATCTATTTTTTTCTTTAATTATTTTTCTGACCATTTCTGTATATATCTCTCTCTGACATAATTCTTATCTTTTTATGCGAGGGTCCGGTGGACTTGTAGCATCTTTCTTGAAGTCGACGCATCTCGAAGTACATCGGAGGCCGACAATTCGTGGATCAACTCGGCTGTTGAGATGCCAAAAATATTTTTGTTAACTTGTAAAAAAAGTATCTGCATTACAACGGTTCCCGTTTGGGATCTCGCACGTGTAAGTCATAATAAAACGTGTCCCCGTGTGTTGTGTGGTTGCTTTACGTAGAATAGAACCTGCACTTGCGGCTCTTAGAGCTTCCTAGGACTGTTTGTGCTCGTAATATTTAGGACTACACTTCACCATTAAAAGACGCACTTAGATTGTAGGACTTTAGCCAAATTTGAATCCGTTCTTCACTCGCTAATAGAACTGCCTGTCTAGGAGCGGCTTTTCGTTGATTACATTTCATTTAGTGTAAAATTTAAATTCAGTATTGCATCCCGCATTGTAGAGAGCTGGAGGAACTGTAAGTATTCTTACTCGAGCATTCATCATCATTTTCTCGATTGCATCGGCTTTTTCCGATTCTCTCTCTCGATTTTCTAATTGTATTTGACAAAAATAATTGGCTAAAATTAACCCTTATTTGCAGGAGATTAACCCTGTCCTTGTTTTCAGGCTGAGTGAGGGTACTTGAGTGTGTGTGTACACCTTAAGGCAGAGCCCAAATCCCCACCTTCCATATCACATACCGATTAATCCTAAAACATCACGAGTTCAATTTTTTCAGGTTCACTGACTAGTACCAAGTAACCTACGCCTGTTCGCAGGTAGATAGGGGTGAACCAACGGCACTTCACGACAAGTTGCTAGTAACCCCCTAGGGTGAAGTTCCAGCCTTGTCAGCCTCCTCCTGCTTGCAGGTAGATAGGGGCAGGTCTTTGAATCCATCAACTTGGGATATATGCGAAGAAAAGAAGGGCACAAGTATTTTAGGTGACATGTTAAACAGGGGAGATGCATCCGGCTTTTAGCCGACTCCCCTACAGGGCGCGTAACCTTTGCTACTTGTTTGAAAATTCACACTTAAAATCAACCAGACTAATCAGACTCGGTTTCGGGTCCTTCACCATGTTGAGTGTGAACTCAGGGTTTGCTCTTGCGTTTGTCTTTGTGTCTGTCCGAGTATGTTATCCTGTGTAATTACACATTTTCTACGCCAACCTACTTACATTCATCATTTCCTTTCATGATGTCGGGATATTGGTCCCCATACCCTGTGACCTCTGGTCATTCCTCCTCGACCATATACCGTTCATCTTCACTTTCTCCTTCTTTCATGTATCCTCCGTCACCCACGGGAGAACATTACCTGTGGTCGGTTCCACCTCAACCCGATTATGAAGTCAGAACCTCGTCTGACTTCTCCACTTCTTCGCATTTCTCACCTACTCCATATTCTAACACTCTGAATCCACTTCCACCTTGGGATGACTGTCCTTACTCTCGAGAGCTTGCAGTAATCAAAGAATCGAATGAAGAGCAAGCCACTACTGAGACAGATGATTGACAAAATTATATGCCCCCACATACTTCATTCTCACCTCAAGTAGGGACCATACAACAATTTACATATACACATCCTGACTTGACCTTAGGGCATAACTTGGTCGATCGAACAAGCCGAATGGAGAGGCATGTACGTCATGATTTCCCAGACTTGATTGACTTTAGTGATCAAGCTTCCATTAACCAGCCTTCATGTCACACATTCGGAGAGCCTATACATTCACAGGAGTGGACTCATGAGCTAGACTTACCAGTCCCCCGTTCATTAACTCCATCATATGAGGCTTCGACCAATATCTACCATTCGGATGGTCCATACTCGACCTAGGATTACATGCCAAAGTCTAGGTATGTTGAGTATGAGACCCCAATATCTCAACAGTATCCTCTAATTGATCAGATGTCTTCCATGATTTGTCATGAGAACAGTTTGGAGGATGACATTTCTCGACTCCGCACAAAAAAAATTTATATGGTACCAAGTTGAGAGAGGTCACCGATATAATGCACTCAATTTCTGCCAGCCTGAGTAGGAAAAAGGAGAAGAAAGTAAGTAGATCTGATGTTGAAAACCGAGCGAGCATTTGGGAACCCACACCATTTGTACAGCTGGGGTCTATTCTATCTCCCTCTTCTACTAGCCACTTACCCTCCAATCCAGAGTCTGATCATTCATCCACCAAAAACACCAAAAAATTGAAAAATAAGAAAAATCCATAAAAATTAAAAATTAAAAAGACTTAGAAAAATTGGATCATACCCTAAGGGAAGCACTCGATGAAGAATTTATTTTCAAACTTCCCTTAATAAAGTCCATAGATCACTTCCCCGACCTCAAGAGATTTGTAAAGAGTAAAATGATGCCCAAGAGGTCGAGAAATAAGAGGACAAGGACTGAAAGACACATAGTGTCTATGGCCACCTCCTTGGTGATGGGGAGAAAGACCAAGAGCCGCAGAGTGAAGCAGTTGCCCTGAGTTGAATGTGAAATCAAAGACATTATCTTTACCCATGCAAGAATCGATGATGACTCCCGACAAATATCCTCCCGACCTCTGTGTTTGACAAACTTAAACTCAGGCCTATCAGAAAGTCGAGAGAGATCGTTCATCTGGCTGATCGATCTATCAAACGGTCGAGAGGAAACATTTCAGTCATCTTTACTTTCCAAGGTGCTCTACTCCAAGTGGACTTCACAGTCATTGACATTGAGCACCGAGGAGAGTTCACCTGGTCTCCGATTATTCTCGGGAAGCAGTTCTTAGCCTCAGCTAAGGCGACTAAAGATTACGAGACTCGGGAGATCGATTTTTCAGCATTGGGAGCACTCCGACCTCACCCATTCTTTGATACACTTTACTCTAAGGTGACCCACACATCCGCTGACAGTCGTGACCATCGAGAGGTAGATGAATCCCACCTCTCTGCTACACCTGAGAGACCGACTACCTGGACGACTGTTGGTTCTTATACTCCCCACACCTCCACTTCATCAATTGCTTGCACCACCCCATGACAGCTTCTAAGGAGGAGTCACGACCAGAAGCTATCATTAAGTCAGACACGACCTTTGTTGATTGCCTTGACCAATTTGATGATCCGACACAAGAGCCCAATAATGGCAAGCCAATTGAGGCCACTAACACCTTCCCGAGACATGTGCTGACCCTTCAGGAATATTACAATCTATATGGTGACTCGTCTGATGAGGAACCCATGGTCAACAACACACCATGTCCCGGAACCTCAAAGGAAACAATCAAGACTAAATTCACTCCACATAAAAACAAGCTTGTTCCCTCTTCTAGTCGGCTATCTAGTAAGAGGAAGTCGAGAATTGATTCCTCGAGGTATTCCCTCGAACCTCTCAAGGCATGTCGTTCTCATCTCCCTCTCAATGATTCAGGTTCTAGAAAACCAACTAAGAAAGTTTCCTTCAAAACACCGAAGAAGGAATTTTCTGAGGAGTCCTCATCTAGTCCGGATAAGGTGATTTATATGAGTGAGCTTAGTTCGACTGTTCTCAAGCCGTATCTGAGCAAGCAGCCGTGTGTCGACCCTTGTTGGACGATCCCTACACCTCACTATTATTCATTTGAGGATAATTCCGACAACGACACATATGTATATTATCCACCTCCTCACGTCCGCAAGAAGTTTCATCACAAACCTTCTTAATCCTTGTATATTCTCACTCTTTCTTGTATATACTTTCTTACCCTCCCTACCCAGTGATTCGAATCACTCACCCCGGCTCCATATCATTTCATTTTATGGATATACTTAGGATGACCTGATCTTAAGTATGGGGGAGAGTGACCCGCGTCTATTCACTGTACATCCTTCAGATCACATCGGTTCTCGTACTCACTCCTATCCTATACATAGGCTAACCAGAGCCTAAGTATAGGGGGACCGATGTCAGCCATGTATAAATTCATCCATTTCCCCTCTTGACCCCGTCCACCCCATTTCTGATCTTGTTCTACACTTAGGCTGCCAAAGCCTAAGTATAGGGGGGCGGTGTGACTTCTATACTTTTTGTACTTTTAGCTCTCCTACGCTTAGCACGAGCTATGTCTTCTTCCTCGCTTTTCGTGCTCTGAGGACATAGCACACGCTAAGTATAGGGGGGTATGTATATATTACATATATACTTTACCCATAGCTCGTACTTTCACATATTTTTGTATATACTACGCAATAATTACAGGATGGGTAAAAATTGGAGAAAATTGTTCTAAAATACATGTATAGTGCATAACACTTATATAATATGTAAAATACTTATAAAACTCGTGTAAATTATTGTAACATAGGAGGTACACCAAATGTGGTAAAAAATGGAAACACCAAATCAAAGGCTTCTTATTTACTCTTGCACATCATCTCTGCATCTAAAAAGAGTCTTGCATTTCATTAATCTCTATAGCATGTCATCTACATCTCATCTGCATATGCAAAGTGGAAAGCTAGTGGGTTCAGAACCATGTCATGAATAGATGTTGAGGATGGACTTGATTTGACCTTAATCCACCTAATTTTAGAGGAACCTTATAGGAATTGGAGTTAAGATTTCTCAGGTCAAGTGACATAATTCTTTGAGTTTGAAAGTCTATGTTCACATGTCATTTTGATTAGTCCAAGTAGAATATTTCGTGCACACACATGATTCTTTTAGACAATTACCTAACTTGGACAAGCACCATGCACGTAGCTCTTCATTGATGAAGTGGTGAGGAAGTAGAATCCTTTAGCTTGGAGTAGCACACGGGTGGAAACATCCGTCCTCCTCTAGGGAGGGTAGTGCATCTCAACCTAGTCTGGTGGTGTTGACATCTGAGGACGGGACGCGGTGGGTTGCAATAATGCTTCAAAAGAGGGATAGTCTACTGGCTCAAGAGGAAAAACTCCTGATGTACATGCTGCACCTTGTATATAGTTCCAAAACAAAAGAAAAAAATTGCAAGAACTCCAAAAAAGTAGACATGCCAGACATAAAATAAAATTCCTGTCGGAGTATGTATACTAGCAAGAAGTCCACAGATGGATGACTTGGCTACACTGGTCAGGCATCCCGGGATAGGTAGCTACACTGGATACTATCCATTCTTTTCTCCACCCCCTCCTCTCGAGCTGGTCGCACTTGAACTTAGAAGGGAATACCCCGCTCCTCGAGGAAAGAGTTATTGGACCGGGGAATTAGAGTTACCTTGTTAAAGGAGGCGGCTTCTTAGCCATTTCTGATTAACGAATGAAGACCCCTACCCAGATTAACGATCTGTCATTGGATCGTGTTGTTTTGCAACCATTGAATCCATCTGAGGATCTGATTTCCATCGTCCAACCATAAAGCGGTATCGCCCGCTGGATGAGCGCGACGCGTTAAGTGAATTGATCCTACCCCCTCGCCCGCACGCAAGGAGATGGTAATTTGCACTTGTTCCCCTCTAATTTTTGGCATTTATCATCTGATGATTCTACGTTAGTTTAAAAACTTACGATTAATTTACGTTTAGAACCCTATATTTTATGCTATTTGTTGTTGAGTCCAAGCCACATCACTTCATGTGCGGTCCCACGTGAATTGTGGGTTATTTGCACTTTTTATCATGTGGTTTTTGTGGACTTGATTATAAATTTTGAAGAATATTTTTTAAATTACTAAATGGTCCCTACTAATTTAAATTGAATTCTTATTTTATTTAGAAATTTGCTTGGATGCCCACGGTTGTTATTTTATATGCATATATTAGAAATGCAAGCTTAAGGTTTCATAAATTACAGAGTAGTCCATATGTGTTGCATTGAATTGTTTGCTTTTGTTTAATCATATTAATTACCTAATTAACTCTAATTTTTTAGGAAATTAATTTAAATACTTTATATGATATTATATCAATATATTTTTGTTAAGGTATTTAGTCCTTTTTCCTGATTATTTTTTTTTTAAAATTTCCTATATTTTACTATTTTAACTTAGAAAAATCATAAAAATTAAAAATAGATCTAAAAATTAAAAAATATTAGGGTAAGTGTATCTCACTATATGTTATTACATATCCAAAATTCATAAAAAATACGTAACAGAAAGTTTAAAATTACAAAATATAGAGACCTTAAAAATCATAAAATAATTGTAGAATAATAAAAAAATATGTTCTAAAATTTGGAAATTTCTTTATTTTATTCCCTATATAGGAAAAGTTACTTGGGGCCCTTTCTGACCTTATAGACATTTTTAGTCTCTTATGAAGTTCCTATATTTTCTATTTGTTTTATTTTGTATTTTTTTAAAAAATCCATACAAAAGCTTTGAAATATCATAAAAATGTTCTAAATGGAGAAAAATATAAAAAACCCAAAAATATTTCATTTGGTTTATTTTAACTTTATTTGTGACATTTAAAAATCCAAAACGACTCTTCTTTATATCTCTCTCATGTATATCTATATTATTATTATTATATATTTATTATTATATTTATTAATTAAAAACATTTGTAAAATTAAAAATCATAACACACACACACACACACACATATATATATATATTAAAAATCAAATAAAAATCAGAAAGAAATAAAAACCCATAAAAATACACAAAAACCTTATTGGGATGCACACGAAAGCAACACTTTTGTGCTTGATTCCTTGAATTGAGTTTCATTTTTCGACTTTATCCCTATTTTCTCTCGTGGACAACACTCTATCTGCTTGCCTTATACATATTTCATGTAGTGTTAATAAAAGTTCATAACTCGCACACTTGCATGATCTCATTATACATATACATCAGTGGGTTTTGATTGAATGTTTGATCATCATGTTGATTTGGTTGATTGATACCCGAGTACCGAGAGAGGCGCTGATGCAATGATTGTTAGATCTGAGTTACCGCACACCACATGCCCTCCTAGAACGTATGTTAGGAATTCACATGTCTCTCATACAAGATCGATCATACATGGAGACGACATTTTTTGGTGATGTTGTTGGGGAGCAACAGTCGAGTAGACTAGCAACCTTAGGCATGTTAGGTTTGCTTGCTTGATTGTCTATTTTCATAGTTTTCCATATCATTTTTCTTATATTTGTCTCATATATGCTTCTGACATCATCTCTTAATTCCTTTGTTGCGAGGGACCGCTTATCGAGGGAGGCCATCTTTGGGTCACCTTCGCACCCACGAGAGGCAGAGTAGGCCATTCTTCCCTGACCTGTAGAGAGAACCAAAGGAGGAGGAGCATAGTATGGAGGAGCAAAATTTTGCCTTATTATCTTTTTTATTTTCTATTTGTGTGAGAGAGATTTATTTGAACTTGTAATAAAACATGTACATTGGACACTTGGACTATTCGGGACATGCTTTACCAAGTGTTGGTGCACTTGGGGGACCTTACCGAGTTTTGACGATTTTGATGGTTTTCATCTCTTTTCTTTCTTTTCTTGTTTTTCGCTTTGTTTTATTTCCTATGATGTGTGTGTTTCTGCCTTTCTTTTCTTTGTTTTTGTGTGAATGAGCCCCTAGATTTTAGGATTGCTTAATCGAGTAATCTAGGTCCAAAGATTAATATATTCCATGCTCCTATATTCACTACACTTGGACATAGATTCAAATTAATCCGGTGCTCCACGTAATAACAACTTCTGATCTAGGATGATTTCACACCGTTGCATGCATTTAATGTAATTTCAATTCTGTCTAGCGTCTCGTAAGGAGAGCATTGGGAAGCAAGGTGAATCTTCTATCCGAGCATACATCATTTAATATGATGATGAGTTTTCCAACATCGTGTTAGATTGCATGCTTTTCCGTCCTCTTACCTATTTTGAATAACATAGGGAAAATAAAAGAAATCGAGAAATTGTTAGGCCTTTGCATAATAATACTCAAAACAAGCGAAAACCCAAATAAATTAAAAAAGGGTACGCTAAAGAAAACTTAACCTAATTTTAAATCCTTAATGAACTTTATTGTCTTGGGTTCATAAAGCCGTCATTGATTTCAGGTACCTTCCAGACATAGTGAGGCACAATGCCTAGGAATTAGAGCCCAAATCGTGATCTGTGACACCTTGATAATCACTTGGGACGGTGAAGTAATGGTGTTTCTATCCTACGCGGGCAAGTAGGGCCTAGTCAACGACGGTGCTCCCATTTTGTATGGAGCATTAACTTGGTCTGAAGTATCGAGCGTAGGCCACACCCTCATGGATGTGTTTGTCTCATCGCCTTGCATATGAGTACCTCACTTGTGAGGAAAGTAGTGGTTTTGCCTATCGGCTTCACCTCTCTATATCTTTGACTGAGTAGGCCCCCTGACACAAGATCAAGGACCTCTAAGCGCACATATCACATGTTACAAAGGAGGTGGAACAAGTACATGACGCTCATCGGGTAGTACACACGCTCCTATAGGGATAGACCTCTAAAGGACAAGTGAAAAGATAATTGCCTGAAAATCATCAATAAAATTGACAAAAGTAATTGCCGAACTCTTACGTCTTCATTATGTTGAGTTGGTGAATCAACACTTGTTTTGGGGTTGGTTTGGATCAAATCATAACAAGTCAAAATAAAAAATTTCACGAACTTTGCACCCTTCCCTCTCTACTTATCTTCTTCTACTTCTCATTCATACCGCTTGCTTCGACCCTTCTCTTCTCAATTCCTCTTGAATTCTTCTTCTTCTATCTCATCTTCTTATTCCATCATCATCTCACATCTTGGAGGGTTATGTTTGTACTCCACGAACACCTACATCGACTCCATGATGCTGACATCACTGCTTCATTAGGGTGATCTCAAAGAGTTGTGTTTGGCTTTTGCGAATCTCGTTCTAAGCTCCCCGATCCTTACTCTACATAGGGTTCATGATGACTCGCTTCTAGAATCCCCTTCTTTCACTACACATCTTTCACCAATAAATATGTTATTCGGGTTTGACTCTAAACTCAAATTATCTTTCTAGAATCCATCATTTCTTTAGATCAGAAGCCCAAACTGGAGTCAGATAACAACACCGATTCAGAGATGCCTCCTCAGAGACATGCAAGGGGCCAAGGATCCGATAAAGGTGTAGATCAGAATGAGGTTAACACGTAGATGCTCGCATCCATTCAAATGATCTAGTAGCACTTAACCAATCAAGTCAATGCCTTAGGTGCCTTTCAATAAATGCTCATGGATATAAGGAGGGACCATGAAAACGAAGGAGGAGGTAAACATGGTAGTGAACAACCAGGAGGTGCAAATGGAGGTGGACCAGGAGGAGCTGCAGAAGGAAACCATGGTGGAGAGGAAGAGGAGAGAGAGGCCGAGCTCATACCAACTCTCAGAGAGACCTACAACCCTAGAGCAGGGCAAGTTACATATTGGATCCTCATCCCGTGGATACATGGTCACTTTGAGCTGAAGCCATCACTATTACCTCTTCTGCCAACTTTCCATGGAAATGCAAACGAGGATCCGTATACTCATCTGTAGTAATTCAATTGCATCTACATTACCATGCACTATCCGAACATACCACTTGAGGTGGTGAAGATGATTGTTTTACTCTTAGCCTTCAAGGCAAGGCTCTCTACTAGATTAATCATTTAGGGAAAGTAATCACGACCTGATAAGAGCTGAAATCTGCATTTCTGCATAAGTATTATCCCCTGGGTTGACTCAATCAGATGAGAGATCTCTTTTCCAACTTCTCACAACCGTCGCATAAGTCTTTCCATGATGTGTGGGAACGATTCCGAGATCTTCAGGAGAAGTGCCCCTACCATAATTTGTCGAAGACAGCCTAGTGCAGAACTTCTTTGGCAGATTACAATAGGAGATCCAGCAGCTTATGGATATCGCTTGCGGAGGGTCCCATTTCAATAAAGACAAGGATGTGATTTGGCAAAATTTATAAGAAATGGTCGAAGGATTGGTCACATTATACTCATATCATCCCTTTCAGAAGGCTTCACAGATTTCTCACAAGGCCATCGATATGACGATAGAGTAATACGAAGAAAAGAAGAAAGATGAGAGTTCTAACCTCAGCATAATTAGGAACCATCTTTCAAAGGTGGACATAATAGAAAAGTGAACACAAGATCTCAAAAAATTTAATGTGATCGAACAAAGGACCAAGCACCTTGATAAGCTCGATCTGATCACACAGTAGCTGGACTTCTCATCGGCACTATTAATGTTATCCATGTTGTGAGCACAATCACCAAGATGCCTACAGCTGAGACGAAAGAGCAGACACCATCCCCATCACAACAACAGTAGAGTCCATCAAAACATCCCGTAGTCTAACATGTTTATTACGTGCAAGCTCTGAACCAGGGTTCACAGTAACCCCAACACTCCCAGATGGTCGTCTACCATTTTGAAGCTCAATCTTATGCTGATAAGTTCACTTCACCTCCACCCTCGCAAATACATGAAGTGAATGCCGTATGGGCAATCAAAACGTTTCTCCTATCTTGGAGGACAATAGCAGGGGCAACCACAAGCCAACCGACCATTCCACCAGGATCAGTTTGGTCGGAGTTTTCAGCAGTGACGAGTCGCTTAGCACGTGTTTTAATTTATATTCATTGTAGTACATGTACTTAGTGAATCAATCAGAACCAAGAGAAGATCTCCGTGAAGAGGGCTCGGCTTTAATTTATATCCCGGGCAAGTCCGGTATCGAACATAAGGAGGCAAAGAAACAACGTCGGGTTAATTCAGATAAATCAGATCTAGAATTTCTAAGTTGATTTTTTAGATTTTTTTACTGCAAAAACAAATGCCAATGCAAAATGCAGGTGAATTAAGTTAATAAGAAAGCACACAACTTAGCGAAATTAACTGTAATACGAAATTAATCCAATTTAGTCAAATTATATTTTCCCAGTAAACTTAATCCAATGATGAATGCAACATATATTTTTTGGAATTTTCAAGGTTAAAATGCAACAATTAAAAATGCACACTTTTATGGATTTTTTTTGCAATTTTCCACAAACAGAATGCAAAAATCATGAAACATTTAATGGTATGAAAACATGATGCCAGGACACTAAAATAATATTTTTGGATTTTTTTGACAAAATATGAATTTTTTATGGATTTTTTTAGTGAAACAGAGTCACAATGACTATCTAATTCATAATAAATCCACAATAGCAAATTAATCAGAGTGTGAATTATCTCAAAAAGATATTTATATGTTCAATCCAGGAAAGTTGAAATTTAGCAAAAATATAATGTTTGGATTTATTTAAAAATCATTTACTAAAATCACTCCACAATTTATTTCAGACAGGACAACTCTATTTTGGATGAAATTTGGGTAGTAATTCAAACACAATTTAAAGCATCATTTCTGATTTTTTGGAATTTTTGGAGCAACCATGAGTTAAATATGAATTTATGGGTTCAGATTGGGTAAAATATGACCTTTTGCACTTAAACAATTTTAATTAATTATCTAGAGCTCACAAAAGTACAAATAAATAATTAGATTGTAGACAATTAGTTGCTCAACACAGTGACATTTTTTGTTGAATAAAATGAGGCTTAATTGAGGTCCAAATTTAAAGGTAAACACAGGGACGTCCGTGCAATACATAGAACAACAAAACGTGCAAACAAATATATGTAGGGTATGTTTTGTAATAATAGAAACTTGAGATAAACAAATGCAATTTTTAAATTAAAAAGGAGGACCTTCTTCTTCCTGGCGGTCAGCGGTTAGGGCGCGGGGTTGCGCCGCCCGCGCGGGGACGCCGGAGGGAGGCCACGTATCGCACGACGAAGGGGCGGTGGGCCGGCACGAGGTGACGGAGGATGCGGTTGGCGAGCGCAGGCGGAGGACCTGCGCGTGCAAGAGCACGACTGGGGAGGGGCGCTGCTGTTGGAGGAGGTGCAGGGAGGTGCGGCCTGGAGGCGGTACCTGCGGTAGGAGGAGGATGAGCGCGGTGGGGAAGCTGAGCGCCGGCGATGTAGCTGCAAGGGGGGCGGCAGCGGTGGCGCAAATAATATGTACACAAAATGGGGAAAAATGGAAGATGAGGGTGTGGGAATAATGAAAATGATGGTGATGGTGGAAAGATGTATCGGTGGTGGTGTAAAACATATTTGCAAAAATAACAATGATGACAAAATACGAAGAAAAATACCTACGATGGAGACAGATGCCTATTATGTGCTCACGATAGCACGGTCATCGCTTGAATCACCGGCGAGCGATGAGCTCGAGCAGCGTACGGATGCGATCGCGATGTTGGCCAAAAAGCCAACGGATCTCATCGGAGTGAGGGCTGTCGTCGCTTGACCGCGGTTGCGTCGCTGTCACCGATTCAACTCTGTGAACTAGACTCTCCTCACATAAAGATGGATCAAGTGAAAAATGAGGAGGATGGTATGTATATAAAGAGAAAGAAAATGGAGGTTAGAATGGAGGTGGAGTAGAATGAAGGTTATTAAGATGGTGGAGTTGAATTAGAAGTTAGAAAAAAATGGTATGGTGGAATGATGGAGTTGAATGGGTGGTTATTGTAGAGAATGGGAATTGAATAATAAAGTAAACAATAAGATAAAGTAGGCTACTAAAATCCAACAAAATATAAAGAAGAAAAATATTGTGGAGAATTTACAAAGGAAGACATACAACATGTACATTTTTTGTTTGCTTTTCTAGTTTATATATTTTTTATATTTTAAATAAAAGATATTTACAACAGAAAAATACAATAAAATACTAGAATCAAAATACAACACAACAATGTTTTTTTGGATTTTTAGTAATCACGAAAGATAAAATATAAAATGAAGAAAGATTGAATATATACATAATATACAATGTACATACAGGTCCCAAAACCCAACTTTTGCAAATGAGCTCCGATTTTATTGAAAAGACTTCTTCGATATATAATTTTCTAACTTGAACTTTACAGGTGAGTTTGGTGAATTTGGAGTTCATACGGAGCGGGAATTTGGCCGGAAAGTCGGACTTTACGACTTTTTCTCTTTGGGATCTAGGAGCATTTATTTGTGGTAAAATTTATTTTGTATTTTTGTTTTTTTGTATACATTTTTATGAACAAGTTAGAGAAAGAGTTATCCAAAAAGGAGTTGAAATTAAATTAATAAAAATACACGAAGTTTTAGGCTATTTACAGGTGAAAAACTCCTTAATTTTTGCGGATTTTTATTGTTAATTTATTTTGTATAATCTAATATACAATATTTAGTGTGTTTTATTTACAAGAGTTATTTTATTAATTTATTGATTTTATATACATTTATTTGAGAATTTGCTCAGGGATTTTGCTACGATCAAGATATTGAGATGATGAATCGTGGATTCGTCACCCCCCTATACTTAAACTTTACTAGTCCTCGAGCAAATAAAGAATGAATAAGTTGGATTAACCTTTAACTGTGCATGTGAATACAAGACTTGATCCGTTCAAGAACTCTCGGTTTTAGAGATCCTCAAATTCTAAGATGATCCAAGTTCTAGTCAAATGGTATCCAGTTTCCCTAATCATCAGACTCTCTCTGTATACATATATATTAGTAATATGACTTAAGTGTTGACTGCAGTTACAAGAGTAGAGTTGCAACATCACCTAAGGTTCCAGTACTAGAGTAGAGTCAAGAGATAGTACAAGAACCATGTTCTCATACCGGCTAAAGGTGCTGACACTCAGCTTTCATGAAGCCTTCATTTATTTTATCCCATCCTCGAGCATCATCAAATCAAGTTCAAACTCAAATCCCTCAATCCAGTTCCTCAAGTGAAATTTCAACTCATCTCATCATAACTACAGTCGTGTATGTGAGGTGCTGATCATATTCTTAAGGTAGAGACTAAGCATGCAATATAGCACACAAATCTTTCAAAATAGGGAAATGTGAATAATTAAGTCAAAAGATTCTAATGACTAAGGTTGGTTAACTCAAAATCTCAAGATCTCATAAACCAAGTGTTCTTGATTATCAGAAGTCTTGTGTGAAAGTGATTGTGTCAGGGATTAAACCAACTTATTAGTTAGTTTAGTTTTCTTTTAATTTTGTGGTTTTTTAAGTTTTAGAAAAAAGTTTTTTTTTAAAAAGTTTTTTTGGAAAAACAAGTAAATAAGAAAGGATTTTTTTGAAAAAGTTTTTTACCAACCCCATAATTATTGTATAATATATACAAAAATTTGTGAAAGTACGAGCTATGGATCAAGTATATATGTAATATATGCACGCCCCCTATACTTAGCATATGTTATGTCCTCAAAGCACAAGAAGCGAGAAAAAGACATAGCTCGTGCTAAGCGTAGGACAAAAAAAATAAAAAAGTATAGAACTCGATCCTCCCCCCCCCCCCCCCCACTTAGGCTCTGGTCAGCCTAAGTGTACAAGAATAACAAAAATTGGGGCGGATGAGGTCAAGAGGAGAAATGGATGAATATATACATATGGCGGGCATCGGTTCCCCCTATACTTAGGCTCTGGTCAGCCTAAGTATAGGACAAGAGTAAGTGTGAGTACCGATGTGATCTGGAGAATATACAAAGAAGGGAGAATGTACAAGAGGAATGAATCTTCTAAGATGCTGAATCTTGATGCTGCATCTTCATGAAGAGTAATATGATGTATCTGATCTGTACTTACTCTGCATGAAGTTGATGACCTCGACTTGGACTAACTGCTCTTTCGAATCTACAAAATGCTTCAACAGTTGTCCATTTACCACATGAGATTGTGCACCATCTGTGAGATCAGCTATCTCTACACTTCCATTCTTATGCACTTTCTTAAAAATAGAGGGACCCGTCCATTTAGATTTGAGCTTCCCATGGAACATCTTCAACTTGGCATTTAACAACCATACCTTTTGTCCAGGGACAACGTTTTTGCACCTAATGTGTTGATCATGCCTTCTCTTTACTTTGTCCTTATAAATCAAACTGTTGTCATATGCCTTATTTCGGATTTCCACGAGCTCGTCAAGTTCAAGTCTCGACAATGCTTCCCTAGGTGACAACTCCAATTAATCTTCTTAATTGCCCATTCGGATTTATGAATCAATTCTGCGGGCAAATGGCATGGCTTGCCATAGTCATTCTAAATGGTGAAGTACCCAATGGTGTCTTGTAAGCTGTCCTATAGACCCACAGTTATTGGTCCAAGTGCTGAGACCAGTTCTTCCTATCAGGACGAACCAATTTCTGTAAAATACTCTTCACCTCTCTGTTCGAAGCCTCTGCCATGCCGTTGGACTGTGGGAGGAAAGGACTAGTAACTCTATGCTCAAATCTATAGTCCTTAGCTAAAGATCTCATATCTCGGTTCACAAAGTGGCTCCCCCCATCAGATATCAAAACTTTTGGCACCCCGAACCTAGCAATAATATGGTCTCTCACAAACTTACAGATAGTCTTGTTGTTTGCGGTCCGGGTTGGGATAGCCTCCACCCACCTAGATAAATAATCAACCGCCAACAATATGTACTCATGTCCTTAGCTATTAGGAAAGGGACCCATAAAATCTAAGCCCCATGCATCAAAATATCACAAATAATCATCGGATGCATGGGCATCTCATCTCTCTGTCCAACTGTCCCTCCCATCCTTTGACAAATCGGGCACAACCGTACAAAATTGATAGCATCTCTAAACAAGGTCGGCCAATACAATCCATATTGAAGTACTTTGTGAGCGTTTCTCTTTCCCTTGGTATCCTCCAGCCTCAAGTGAATGACAATATGTGAGGACACTCTGGTGTCCTCCTGAAGAATATACCTTCTCCAAACACAATCCGGTCCTTCGAAGAAAAAGAAAGGATCGTCCCAGTGGTATCTTCTCGAATCCGACTTCAGTCAGTCAATGCTGCTCCTAGTCCAACCATGGGGAGCCTGCTTAGAGACAAGATAGTTCACCATGTTGGCATACCATGGGAGTGAGTCAATAACACAAATTGACTCGTCTGGGAAGGTCACTCTAATCCACTCATAATTAGGAGAATCCTTAAGGTAAATCCAAGAAAGGTGATCAGCCACAACATTCTTCACTCCAGGTTTATCTTTTATCTCCAAATCAAATTCCTGGAGGAGTAAAATCCACCTAAGAAGATGCGCCTTCACGCCCTTCTTTTCCATTAAATATCGAATAGCTATGTGTTCAGTGTAAATTGTCACCTTAGAGCCCAACATATATGATCTGAACTTCTTGAAGGCCCATACTACCACGAGCATTTCCTTTTTAGTCATTGTATAATTCTTTTGTGTAGGATCTAATACTTTTCTCGCATAGTGGATCGCAAATGGAATCCCCTCACACCGTTGTCCTAACACAGCTCCTATAGCAAAATCTGAAGCGTCAGTCATGATCTCAAAGGGAAGAGACCAGTCAGGAGCTTGTAGGATAGGCAAGGTAAAAATCTTCCTCTTCAAGATCTCAAAGGCCTCCAAACACCTGTGATCTACAACGAACTCTGTGTCTTTCCCTAGGAGCTCAGTCAGTGGGCGGGCGATCTTTGAAAAATCATGAATAAATCTCCTATAGAATCCAACATGCTCTAAGAATGATCGTAATGACTTAGCGTTGGTAGGTGGATCGAGTTTCTTGATCACCTCCACCTTGGCAGGATCAACCTCTGTTCCCCTTTTGGAGATGACATGCCCCAACATGATACCCTCCGTCACCATAAAGTGACTCTTCTCCAAGGAGAGTACCAGATTCACCTCTCTACACCTCGTGAGGACTCGGTCCAAGTGCGCTAAACATGTATCAAAAGAATCATCATGGACCGAGAAGTCATCCATGAACACTTCTAGGAAATCTCCCACCATCTCGGCAAATATGGCGATCATGCATCGCTGAAATGTGCCTGAGGCATTGCAGAGCCCGAATGGCATGCACCTGAAAGCATAAGTGCCAAATGGACATGTGAATGTGGACTTTTCCTGGACCTCAGGAGCTATAGCTACCTAGTTGTAGCCTGAGTACCCGTCAAGAAAATAGAAGAACTCTTTCCATGCGAGTCTCTCCAAGATCTGATCAATAAAAGGCAAGGGACAGTGGTCTTTTTTGGTCGCAGCATTCAGGCGCATGTAGTCAACACAGACACGCCACGACGTAGGTACTCATGTCAGGATCTCTACCCCCTCCTCGTCGGTGACCATCTGAATTCCCGACTTCTTCGGGACAACATGAAGAGGGGACACCCACTTGGAGTCAGAACTAGGGTATATAAACCATGCTTTGCACCATTTCTTAATCTCTTTCGTCACTACTTCCTGTAGATTGGGGTTAAGTCTCCTTTGGAACTCAGGGGAAGTTCTCACATTATCTTCAGTAAAAACGTGGTGCGAGCAGAGAGCGGGGTTGATGCCCACGAGATCCGATATTGTCCAATCTATTGCTTTGCAGTTCCTCTTTAAAACTTCTAACAACCTAGACTCCTATTCTAAAGTCAAGTCTGAGCTAATGATAATTGGATATCTCTCTTTGGGTCCCGCAAGAAAGGCATACTTAAGTGTAGGAGGAAGTGATTTCAGTTCTGGCAATGTGGTATCATCGAGCAAATCTGGCTGAACTGAATCTGAATCTGGTTCCGTGCTGCATGAAGGTGGGCTAAGCTGCGTAGTACTACCCACCAACTCAGAACTGTGGGGAGTCGGATCGCTAAAGAAATGCGGTGATTCGGCCAAAGCCCCATCTGACTCATCATCCATGTCCCATGATCATTCCGAAGGGGATGGAACTGATAGATCCGGATGGATCTCTATGTCATTATGGGAAAAGGTAGATGCATCTCTCATAAGAATAGACAACACCTGGAAAACTGCATCATCCACTATGCCCATTCAAGATGAAAGGGACTCGCTCTGTCCTAAAGGAATCTGTCCCCAAATCCCATCTATACTAATCATTCTGCAATCTGCCTCTGAAGATGAGTACTCTGTGCTACTCTCTGAATCAGGTCGCTGACACTTGGTTTGCTTCAACTTGAGGCTCACTTCTTCGCCATGAGAACGAAACTTCATCATTCCCGTACCATAATCGAAAGATGCGCCCGCGGTCCTAAGGAAGGGCCGCCCGAGAATGATCTGAGATTCTCTCCAATGATTGGGGGTTTCCATGTCCAAGACTGTAAAGTCAACCTGATACTTCTACCCCTCAATCGAGATAACGACGTTCTTCGCTTCTCCCTTAGGTCTCTTCACTGAACGATCTACGAATTGGAGTAAAGCTCTGGATTTGCGAAGTGGTCCCAACTCCAATTTCTGATATAATGTTAAGGGAAGTAAGTTGATTGAAGAACCGTTATCCAAGAGTGTGCGTGCAAACACAATGTCGTCAATACGACTCCCCACATAGTGAGCACCCATGTCTCTCTTTTTTCCTTGGCAAAGTCTAATTTTTGAGACAATAAGTTGTGGCTATAGAAAAGACATGTGTCTTTATATTTTGGTTCTCTTTCTTCTTGCTAACCCTTGTAGGTGTGCATCTCACCTTAAGATATTTTTGAAATGCAGGATGGTTAGCTACATACTCATCAAATGGCACCTTTACAGTGATGTTTTCTTTACAAAAACGTGCCATATCGGGGTCATATTTCTGAATCTTTTTGATGCACTTTCCTACCGTAAGAGCACAGGGGAAAGGGATTGAAGCTAGAGAAACAGAAGATGAAGAGTCTGAATCATGAATTGAAAGATCATTCTTGGCATTAACTGAAACAGAGTTCTTCATACATGAATCTTTTTGATGCAACATGGGCTCAAAATCCAGACTATCTACTAAAGGTTGTGGAATAGAAGCTGGAGTGGTATCCACCACAATCGGAGATGCAAGGTCCTCTGTAGAATCAGAAGTGTATCCATGTTGCCGATGCTGCATAAGTGCTCTCCTCCTCCTCTCAGCTCCCTGAGTAGAAATCCTCGAATGGTGCTGATGGGGAACCAAAATATGATGCCTCTCCTCCTCGTCCTCTGAAGACTCCTCAGGTAGAGCTCCAGAGATGCCCTCCTCGTGTTCCTCGCTCGGTCAGGTACAGTCATAGTCCTTTCGCTACTGAGTGACATTTGATTAGCCTCGTCACATGAAAGAATCTCATGTTCAGATCTAGGAGATGCTGGATAGTATACCCGACCAAAGTGTTGCTGAGAATTAGATCGGTTCAGGCTATTGGGGTTAGCCTGAACTTGGGCTAGGATCGAGGTAGAGGGTGCAGTCTGCTCGTCTCGCCATCTGGACACGCGGTTCATATGCACCCGTAAGTCGTGAATTTCGTTCATGTATGAACGAAGCTTATTGAGTATCTGCTGCTGAATATCCACGGGACTAGACGAAGAAGGAAGTGGATAAGACTGGGAAGAAGAACGGGAAGAATGGCCCTGCTGGCCAGGGTACTGCCTCTACTGATGTTGCAGGGGTGTCTGCTGAAATTGCGGGCCCTGCTGGCTCGCCTGGTAATGGCCCTGCCTGCCATACTACTGGTATTGCTGCTGCTGCTGTTGGGGTGGTTGGAATCCAGGGCTCTGCTGTGAAGGAGGTGGTGCGGAGGTGAATGCAGTGTTATGAAAGGTCAGGGGACGCTGGTAGGTCTGTCGGTCTCCCGTATCCTGAGTATACCATACTCCATTCACCTCCCAAACTGTGGAGGCTCCTCCTGAACCGTCTCTGCTAATGGAGGTGGCTGCTGGAAAGAGTGGGCATAAGATTGGTCTTGGTCCCACGACTGGGGTTGCCCTGACACCAACTGCTCTTGAACATGGTGAACCCAGTAAACAGGAGCAGCAAATTCAGTCATGATGGGTATCCTTATCATAGATACCTTCTCAGTCAGCTCCTCCATCTGTTTTGGAAGTTTGGAGACGCTCCGGTCTAACTCATAAATCCTCCTGTCGATCTTCTCGACTACTGTAAGCTTGTATGTAAGGAGTCCCATGCTAGGATTCACATCTTGAGAAAGATCGACTACAACTGACTTTCCCCCTCCAGATAAGAGTAAACCGGGGGACAATGTATAAGCCCTGCTGGCCATCTGTGAGGGGCTAGTTTCAGCCATCTACTCGAATACCTTCTAGACGGTATCCGATCCTCGTGATGTATAGATGCCTCCATAGGCAGCGCTCACTAAACCCTGCATCTCAGGGTTGAGACTAGTAAAGAACTACTGAACCAAGATGTTATCATCTAATCCATGACAGGGACACTTCTGTAGGATATCCTCGAATCTTTCCCAAGCGTCACAAAAGGCTTCATGGGGTAACTGGGAAAAACTCGTAGTGCGTGTCCTCATCATATTAGTTCTACTCAACGGGTAGAACTTCTTCAGAAATAAGTCCTTGACCTGGGCATAATTGGTGACAGTAACTCCCAAGTTCTTTACCCATTAGTCAGCTTTGCCACCCAAGGCAAATGGAAGGGATGTGAGCCTAATAAAATCCTGGCTAACAATAGGATGTCTGAGGTTAGCACAGATGATCTAAAAGTCCCTTAGAAATGCATATGGCTCCTCAGATGCATTCCCATCAAAGTGTGGCAGTAGGTTCAAAAAGTGAGGCTTCAACTCAAAATCAACTGTGGGTTTTACCGGACCCAAGTAGTTTCGAATTTGGTATTGTTCGGGGTTATACGCCGCATCCATTGGTGGCTCAATCCCAACATTTAACTGTCCTAACTGAGCTCGGAGTAGTGCGTGTTGCTGCTCAGATGCAGCTAATCTGGCAAGTACCATTCTCATTAGGTCTTCATGGTTCTCTTCTTTCTCTTCTTTCTTCTTTGGATGCATTTTTCTTGTATCTTCTTCAGGTCCTGAATCAGCAATGTGTTCTTGATTAGAAGAGGATTTATGAATCAAGATATTCTCACCGAGGCGAAGGTCTTCTTCGGTGAGGTGGGAAGAGAGAAATGGAATGGTTTGAGAGTAACCATCCCGAGAATGGGTGATCCTGGGCTCAAGAGGGTCATGAATCCAGGATGGTCCAAGTTGCGCCCGGACCTTTGAAGATGTACTTCTTGAAAGGTTCAACGAGAGATTCACAAAGTCCGAATAAATACCCCCAATCGATCATCTTCGATGTCAAAAGAACCGATTAGAACACGATATTCAAAGAAGCACTAGTTCTACGATGCATGTAAATGTGCGGAGTAAACTCACACAATATAGACACAATTTAAACCCGCAATTTCACCAACTCAACACGTGATGGCCGTAAGTGTTCGGCTGAAGTATCTGGTCAATTTTAGTTGGTGATAAGAACAATCTTTGAAAGATTAAGGAGATGTTAGGTGCCCCTATTTTCCTACAGACGGGCCCGATTCTTACGACTAGTTGTACCTACTTTCAACAAGTATTGGAGTAAGTACAGACCGTATAAATACGACTACCCGTTCCTTGAGGACTAAGGCATCCTCTAAACCTCCCACTCTGCTAAGGAAGTCTGGACCGTATAAATACGTCTACCCGTATTCCTCACTGAAAAGTAGCTAATCGCCTAAAAATAAAGAACCGGTAGTATGTAAGAAATCCTGGCTTGGCTCTATTCTAGGGTCGTCTCTCTCTCACTTGCAAGTAAATCAAACAATTAAGGCTATGCACCAGTGAACAAGGTTCTTTTTATTCCAATTTTTTAATCGACCTGCTCAATTTAGTCCCAATTTAGAGTTAGGTTATCACTTTAAAATTAATCTGAACACAAAAGCACATCTACCGTTCAGTCCCAATTTCCTTTTTGACCTTAAGTTGTAAAACAAGAGGGAAATTAGAAATCAGAATGCAAACGAGAAACTATGGTGCATGCTCAGAATAAGGTATACTTACAGTGAATCCCAACACTCTCCATGCGTTATGCAAAACTGAATTTGTAAAGTTCACACTAAATGCATGCGGATCGAGAAAACCGTACCTAAACAATATACTATTAGCGGGAAGAATTGATTTGATTTGAGCTAAGTAGTACGTGTCTATGTGCGTCTCATTATAAATCTTATAAGATACGTGAATCTTCTAAGATATGTGTAGCGTAAATTATGAAGGGCACAAACAAATTTTATTCTATACTACCGTGTGCCTAATCCTTAAATTCGCCACTCAAGTCGAGCCCCGCCCTCACCGGAGAGTGAAACAGGTCTCGACACACCACAAAATAAAGTCCAAGTTTTTTTACACGCGCGAGCTCTCACACAAGAGCCATTGTAAATGAGCTAGTTACCTAAATTATTACAACAATAATTACAAAAAATTACAAAAATTCTCTCGAAGATAAATGAATTATCCTCGCTCTTCAGTAGTCGATGCACGTCACGTCCGTTGACCTCCGATGTACTCCAAGTCCACCGGGTCCTCGCAAGGAAAATAAGTTTTATATTAGAGAGATCAAAACAAAATAGATATAAAAATATGAAGAGAAATAATTGAGAGGAAAATGGATTAATTACAAGTGGCTCGGGGGTCAGACTACCCGAGTAAGTGAAAATCTAAATCCAATTTTTCAAATTAATCCCTAAGTCGTTTGCCTCCCGGCAACGATGCCATCTGACGAGTTGCTTAGCACGTGTTGTAATTTGTATTCATTGTAGTACGTGTACTTATCGAATCAATCAGAACTGAGACAAGATCACCGTAAAGAGGGCTTGGCTTTAATTTATATCCCAAGCAAGTCCGGGGTCGAACACATGGAGGCAAAGGAACAACATCGGGTTAATTCAGATAAATTAGATCTAGATTTTCTAAGTTGATTTTTTTAGATTTTTAAATCAAAACAATTGCCAATGCAAAATGCGGGTGAATTAGGTTAATAAGAAAGCACACAACTTAGCCAAATTAATTTTGATACGAAATTAATCCAATTTAGCCAAATTATATTCTTCCAGTAAACTTAATCCAATGATGAATGCAACATATATTTTTTTTAGAATTTTCAGGGTTAAAATGCAACAATTAAAAATACACACTTTTATGGGTGTTTTCATAATTTTTCACACAAACAGAATGCAAAAAACATGAAAAATTTAATGGAATGAAAACATGATGCAAGGACACTACAGTAATATTTTTGGAATTGTTTTGACAAACTGTGATTTTTATGGATTTTTTAGTGAAAACAGAGTGATAGTGAGTAATTATTTCCTAATAAATCCAAATAGATAATTAATCAGAGTGCAAATTATCTCAAAAAGATATTTAGATGTTCAATCCGGGAGAGTTGAAATTTCGCACAAGTATGATGTGTGGATTTAATTTAAAATTATTTATTAAAATCACTCCACAATTTATTTCAGGCACGGGACAACTCTATTTTGGATGAAATTTGGAAAGTAATTCAAATACAATTTGAGGCATCATTTATGATTTTTTTGGACTTTTTGGAGCAACCGTGAGTTAGATATGAATTTATGGGTTCAGATTGGGTAAAATATGAACTTTTGCACTTAAACCATTTTAATTATTTATCTAGAGCTCACAAAAATACAAATAAATAATCAGAATGTAGACAAATAGTTGCTCAACACAATGACATTTTTCGTTGAATAAAATGAGACTTAATTGAGGTCCAAATTTAAAGGCAAACACAGGGATGTCTGTGCAATACAAAGAACAAACAAAACAGGCAAATATATATATAGGGACTATTTTGTAATAAAAGAAACTTGAAATAAACAAATACAATTTTTACATTAAAAAAGGAGGACCTTCTTCTTCCTGGCGGTCAGCGGTTAGGGTGCGGGTTACGCCACCCGCGCGGGGAGGCGACCGGAGGGAGGCCGCGCGCCATGCGACGGAGGAGGGCGACGAGTCGGTAGGAGGCGGTAGAGGATGCGGGTGGCGAGCGCGGGCGGAGAACCTGTGCGTGCAGGAGCACGGCTGGGGAGGGGCCGCCGCTGTTAGAGGAGGTACGAGGTGGTGTGGCCTGGAGACGGTACCTGCGACAGGCGGAGGACGACCGCGGTGGGGAAGCTGAGCGCCGGCGACGAGGCTGAAGGGGGGGGGGGGGCGGTGACGGTGCTTGATGAATGCACGATTCATCATCTCAAATCTTGATCTTAGCAAAATCCCTGAGTAAATTCTCTAATAAATGTCCATAAAATCAATAAATTAAAAAAATGACTATTGTAAATAAAACACACTAATTATTGTATATTAGATTATACAAAATAAATTAACAATAAAAAGCCATAAAAATAAAGGAGTTTCTCACCTGTAAATGACCCAAAACTTCATGTATTTTTAATAATTTCATTTCAACTCCTTTTTGGCTAATTCTTTTTCTAACTCGTTCATAAAAATGTATATAAAAATACAAAAATACAAAACAAATTTTACGTCAAATAAATGCTCCTAGATCCCAAAGAGAAAAAGCCGTAAAGTCCAAATTACAAGCAAAATTCCCGCTCCGTATGAACTCCGAATTCACCAAACTCACTTTTAAAGTCAAGTTAGAAAATTATCTATCCAACGAAAGTTGTTTCATTAAAATCAGAGCTCATTTGCAAAAGTTAGGTTTTGGGACCTAGATGTACATTGTATATTATGTATATATTCATTCTTTCTTCATTTTTTATTTTATCTTTCTTAATTACTAAAAATACAAAAAAATCATGCTTGTATAGTATTTTGATTGTAATATTTTATTGTATTCTCTTTTTTTAAATATCTCTTATTAGAAAGCAAATAAAAAATGTAAATATTGTATGTATTCCTTTGTAAATTTCCCACTATTTTTCCTTTTTTATATTTTTATTTTATTTTAGTAGCCTACTTTTATTGTATTGTATTTAAGTTCACATTCTCTACAATAACTTCCATTTTCCTCCATTAACCTCCAAGTCTTCTTTCAACTTCCATTCCACCCCACTATTTTTCTAACCTCTCATTCAACTCCACCACCTATCTAACCTTCCTTTCTCTTCTCTTTATATTCATTTATACATCCTTATTTTTTCCCATCCGCCATTCTAATAGAATAAGGAGAGAGCTTGGAGTGTTTTGTTGGTGACAGCGGCGAAGCGTCTTCCTCAAGCGACGACCTCCTTCAAGCGAGATCCGCGGAGCTCCGCTGTACGTCACGAGTTCCCCATCGAGCTCGTGCAGCTTCTCTGATTTTTATTTCGCCAATCGGATCGAGACGACGACAGGAGTTCAGCGTAGCTGCTCCGCAAATCCGACGAAGAATCATGTAAGTGTTTCTCATCTCCTTTTCCTTGTTATTTAATGTTTTTATCTCACATTTTGTTTCTTTGTTATTTCCACCACACCATCATTTTATATACCGTCACCTCCACCTTCATTTTCTTCATCATTCCCTCTACCACATTTTTTTATTTTTTCAAAGAAAATTTTAAAAAATTAAAAAATTAAAAAAGTACACAACACAACAATAAAAAATTTAAAAAAATCAAAAAAAATAAAAATAAGAAAGAAACAACAGCGGCAGGTGGCCTGCCCACCCCCACAGCCGGTCACCACCGCCGCCGCCTCCAGCAGCTCCCTTCACCAGCTCGTCGTGCGCCGCCGACCAACCACCATGCCAGCGGCCCCCCACCGCCTGAAGCTGTCACACCCCATCCTCCCGAGGACCTTAGGTTACCCGTCAAACACGTCATTCACGTACTTAATCAACTTAGAGTTAATCCATTGTTACGAAACCCTGAGGAAATTTTTTCGTTTTTTAAAACATGACATTCACAGGATTTAATTTTGGCTATGCAAGCAACCACAAGAAAACTAAAAGCGGAAGTAGTAGTACACCAGAATTGAACAAAAAGGATATTCATTCATTTTCATTTCATTCATATAACATGCTGAAGTTCTACAACATTCAAAATACATGTAAATATCCCAAAGATCAGGCTACAAAAGAGAACACAACTAACAACTGTCTAATGAACTCCAAAAGGATATACCTGCTCTGAAAGTGTAACACCCAAAGAAACAACAGCAGCCAAAAACCACGTCGGCTACTCGGTCGCTGGGCCCTTGCCTGCCACAAGTAGAAAAAAAGGACAAACAAGTATCTGTCACAAAGTTGTCAAGTACAAATTCTACACAGTTCTACTAAGAAAAGTAGTAAGAACAGACTAGAACAGCTAGAAAACCGTAAGGCAACTGTAGTGTACAAAAGAAGCTAGCAAGTAAAAGTGGGTTAATTGATTCTTTTAAATTATTTACTTGCTTTCGGAAGTCTATCAAGAATACACTCGCTCACTACCACATCGTGTCTCCCTCGATCAATGGAACTAACCCAACTACAACTCAAGCCTAGAAGTAAGTCTGTGGTCTTGGTCCAGTTAGGACCTCGATATCCGGGTAGGACTTCAAAGTCCAAGTTGAACCTCACACTATGACTCTGAGGTATAGTGTACGCCTCAGGGTTGGGGTGCCTCCGTAGGCATGCGATGGTGTCTTGCATCCTAACTAAGTTCCCAACACTCCTTCTAGCTTGTTCTCTCAACTCACATTGATCCTCGGTCGACACATATGATAGCTCGCTCCCGAAGGTGTATAAGAGGAACCGTACTCACAACTCTCTCAACACCCAACCCTCGTTAGCCTCTACTAACGGAACTGTCGTCACTAGTCTCCTAGCGGAGTAGTCACTCATCTCTTACCCTATCACGAGGTCACAGCCTGGCGGAAAGGTAAGTGAAATCCTTAGTGTCTACTAACCATTACCCCATCACCAGGACACCAGCCTGGCGGAAAGGTAATTAAATCCTTAATGTCCACAGATGGAATTTATAACTTAACTGGCCAATTGGTGAACTGTCACATATCAATCGATCACTACCCCATCACCAAGACACCAGCCTGGCGGAAAGGTAATAAACTCAGCGGTGAGGAAACCCCCGAAGGGATTCGTAACAATGGATTAACTCTAAGTTGATTAAGTACGTGAATGACGTGTTTGACGGGTAACCTAAGGTCCTCAGGAGGACGGGGTGTGACAAGTTGGTATCAGAGCAGAGTTACCCCGATACACGCATTCACATAACTTAATAGCGAGAGTCGTCTGATTTCTCATGAAACCGAATGGGGAAAATTTTTGACATTCATAAGATTTATGTAACTACAAGTCACCAGAACATTTCATTCATATAAGTATCCCAAGGGGAGAAATGTTACAACTGATTATTTCCTAAAGTGTGCTTAACTATGCTATAATCCGATACAGGGAGGATTAGCATGGCACCACGAGTAGCTCATGATCAGCCAGGAGAGATGGCACAGGTACTAGCTGCACTAGCTGATCTGCGACAGAGACAGGATCGAATACTTACCCAGCAGACTGAGATGGCAGAGCGACAGACTGGGATGGAGCTGAGGATGGAGGAGTTGTCTGACTCCTCATACCACCCATCCAGGGATGAGTCCGCTAGAGCCAAGCATCTGTTCTCTGAGGAGTTTCCCCAGCATTCTGAGGCAGATATTCTGAGGGAGTCAGGATCCGACAGAGCTGAGGTAGGCCAAGGGCCTGCAGCAGGAGTAGGAGTGACAGGGTTTGTTCTTCCTACTGCACCGAGACACCATGACGTCTTCACATCCTATCAGAGAGCAGGAGTACCCAGGTTCCAGGGCACGGGTACGTCTGACGAGGCTGAGCAGTGGCTCAAGACGGTGACGAAGGTGTTCAGGATGATACAGACACCTCCAGAGTCGTGGTTACCCTTTGCAGAATTCTCACTTACTGGGTTTGCAGAGCGCTGGTGGGAGGCTACTGTGTCCGAGATGGGGCATGTGCCGACTTGGACAGACTTTGAGACTCACTTCAGAGGCCACTTCTTCTCAGGGAAGTGGAAGGAGACACAACGCAGGTTGTTTGCAGAGCTGAGACAGGGCAGGATGACAGCGCGAGAGTACTTCGTGCGCTACACCGAGTTGTCACGCCACCCATCTTCTGCAGCTGCTTTTCCAGATGAGAATCTGGAGAAGTTTGTTCGTGGCATGAGGGAGGACGTTCAGGAGAAGTTGGCAGGGCTGAGACTGACCACCATTGCTGAGGTTACTGATGCAGCAGAGCGGATTGAGGACGTCCGCGAGAGACGTTTTGGGAGTACTTTTAGACCGCCACCAGTACCACCGAGGTCGTCTGGACCTATTCGTCGACAGTTTCAGCCACAACGGTCAGCACGACGCTTTCGTCCGTCAGGGACGGTTTCTTCTGGCAGTGTTCGTTCGACCCCCACGACTACTTTGGGAGGAGCACTGGCCAGTAGAGGTTTTGAGGCAGCGCGGCCATCTGGGTTGCAGAGGTTTGGAGCACAGAGCGCGAGACCCGCAGAGAGTGCCGGTCCATCTTCTACGCCGAGCAGGGCGATCAGGTGCTACCAGTGCCAGTAGATGGGACATGTCAGGTCCCAGTGCCCACAGCTACAGACTCCACCGCCTCCACCTCCATCACGTTCGAGAGTTACCGGGAGGAGCTCCCAGTACAGAGGTCAGCAGAGACCAGTTCAGAGCGCAGCAGGATCCAGTGCTGGATCTATACGTCAGGGACAGATTCACGCAGTTATAGCTGAGCAGGCACGGTCCGCGGCCACGGTCGTGAAAGGTATGGTTTCAGTTTCGAGCCATCCTTTTCACGTGTTGTTTGATTCTGGTGCTACCCATTCGTTTCTTGCTGTGAGGCTTCTAGCCACATTGGGTAGAGTCGCGGAGGATGTAAATCCTCCATTTCACATTCGAGGGCCTGGCGGACAGTTGTTCGTGATTTCAGAGATAGTTAGAGGGTTACCAGTGTCCATAGGCGGTCACGAAATGACTACGGACTGCCTCCTACTACAGCTTGTTGAGTTCGACATGATTTTGGGCATGGATTGGTTGTCTGCACATCACGCCTTAGTCGACTGTTACAGGAAGACTGTTATCTTCAGGATCCCCGGCTTGACAGAGTTCACTTTTGAGGGGACATTGCAAGACTCCAGGATGGAGTATATTTCAGTACTGAGAGCACAACGATTGGTTGATCAGGGATGTGACACCTTTCTGGCCTTTGTTCAGGAGGTTACAAATAGAGAGCGGATGTCTCAGGACATTAGAGTTGTGTCAGAGTATCCCGACGTGTTTCCTAAGGAGTTACCAGGACTACCTCCAGTTAGAGAGATCGAGTTCGAGATCTCGTTGCTTCCCGATACGCAACCGATATCTATGGCTCCGTATCGCATGGCACCAGCAGAGCTGAGAGAGCTGAAGGTGCAACTACAGGAGTTGCTTGACTTGGGCTTTGTGAGGCCGAGTATTTCACCTTGGGGCGCTCCTGTACTTTTTGTTCGGAAGAAGGATGGAACCATGCGGTTATGCATTGATTACAGGCAGCTGAACAAGAGGACGGTGAAGAACCGTTATCCTCTGCCATGCATTGATGATCTATTTGATCAACTACAGGGATCTTCGGTGTTCTCGAAGATCGATCTCCGCTCGGGTTACCATCAGTTGAGGATCCGGGAGACAGACATCCCGAAGACAGCCTTTCGAACACGGTATGGCCACTACGAGTTTGTAGTGACGCCATTCGGACTGACGAATGCCCCCGCGACATTCATGGACATGATGAACAGAGTATTCTGTCCTTACTTGGACAAGTTTGTTGTGGTGTTCATAGATGATGTGCTGATTTATTCGAAGAATGAATATCCTTTTTGTTCAGTTCTGGTGTACTACTACTTCCGCTTTTAGTTTTCTTGTGGTTGCTTGCATAGCCAAAATTAAATCCTGTGAATGTCATGTTTTAAAAAACGAAAAAATTTCCTCAGGGTTTCGTAACAATGGATTAACTCTAAGTTGATTAAGTACGTGAATGACGTGTTTGACGGGTAACCTAAGGTCCTCGGGAGGACGGGGTGTGACAGAAGCTCCTCCCCGCGGCCTCCAAAGCCTGCCATGGAGGCGCAACTGCCGTCCGCGCACGTGACCTTCCAACTGCGCGAGCAGCCACCGCCAGTGGCAGCCCGCGCCCAGCGGGAGGCCGCCACCCCTCCTACCGTGATTCACCTCTAGCTGCGCAGACTCCGCACGCCGGCGCGGCCGCGTGCGCCCTATTCCTCCGCGAGCCTGCGCGGCAGAGCCGCCCTCCCAGCTCTCGCCATCTGCCTGTAAAGAAGAAGGTCCTCTTTCCCATTTTTTAATTTTTTATTGTAAAAATTGCAACCTTATCCTGTTTAGTTTATGTAATTACAAATCTGTCCCTATACATGTTTTATTGTAAATATTGTTTTCTAAATTTGCAAAGACAACCCTCTGTTCGCATTTTAATTTGGATTTCGATCTTACGTCATTTTATTCAATAAAAAATGTCATTGTGTTGAGCAACTAATTGTCTACATTCTGAATATTTATTTGTATTTTTGTGAGTTGTGGGTAATTAATTAAAAATGTTTAATTGAAATTATGCATATTTTACCCATTCTATTCTACTAAATTCATATCTAACTCACGATTGCTCTAAAAATTCTTGAAAAGTTATATATGATATTGAAATGTGATTGAGATATTGTCCAAATTTCATCCAAAGTGGAGTTGTATTGTGCCTGAAATAAATTGTGGAGTGATTTTCGTATTTGATTTTTAATTAAATCAACATACATCTTTTTTCACAAAATTTCAACTCTTCTGAATTGAGCATCTAAATATCTTTTTGAGATAATTCACGTTCTGATTAATTTGATATTATAGATTTATTAGGAATTATTTACTCATTATCACTCTATTTTTACTAAAAAATCCATAAAAAAATTCATATTTTGTCAAAAAATTCCAAAAATATTATTGTAACTTTCTTGCATCATGTTTATGTTCCAATAATTTTTTCATAATTTTTACTTACTATTTGTGTGAAAAATTGTGAAAGAACCCATAAAAAGTGTGCATTTTTACTTGTTGCATTTTAACCCTAAATACTAAAAAAATATGTTTTGCATTCATCTCTGGATTAGGATTATAGGAAAAATATAATTTGGCTGAATTGAACTGATTTGATATTAAAATTAATTTGGCCTTGTTGTGTGTTTTCTTAGAGTCTTAATTCAGCCGCATTTTGCACTGGCATTCCTTTTGCATAAAAAAATATATAAGAAAATCCACACTGGAAATCTACATCTTAATTTTCAAATTAAACCGAAGTTGTTCCTTTGCCTCCCTGTGTTCGACCTCGGACTTGCTCGGGATATAAATTAAGCTGAGACATTCTTCACGGAGATTTTCTCTTGGTTCTGATTGAATCGCTAAGTACACGTACTACAACGTGCCCAAATTAAACATTGTATTTAGCGACTCGTCAGATGGCATCGTTGCTGGGGAGGCAAACAACTTAGGGATTAATTTAAAAATTTGGATTTAGATTTTCCTTTACTCGGGTAGTCTGACCCCCGAGCGACTTGTAATTAATCCATTTTCTTCTCAATTATTTCTCTTCATATTTTGTATATATTTTGATTTCATCTCTCTAATATAAATTTTATTTTCCTTGCGAGGGCTCGGTGGACTTGGAGTGCATCGGAGGTCGACAGACGTGACACGCACCGACTGCTAAAGATCAAGGAGATTTAATTTATTTTCGAGAGCATTAGAATTTTTGTAAATTTTTGTAATTTTTGTGTTGTAATAATTTAGGTAATTCGCCATTTACAACGGCTCTTGTTTGAGAGCTCGCGCTTGTATCCGGACTGGACATTGGACCCGTTTGTGGTCGTGTGGTTGATTGACGTAGAATAGGACTTGCACTCGCGGCTCTTACAACATATTTTATTAGAATATTTTATTCCTTATGCTCGTAATTTTTTGGACCACACATCACATTTAACGAGACACAATTAGACCGCAGGGCCATTAGTCAAATTTAACTTGTTCATCACTCGCTAATATAACTGTTCGTCTAGGAACAGTTTTCTCGTTTGCATTCATATAGTATAAAATTTTAATTCTGCCTTGCATCCCGCATGTAGAGCGTGAGGATCACTGTAAGTCTTCTAAACTGGGCATGCGTCATTGATTTCAATATTTGCATCAGTTTTTCTCGACTCCCTCCCCTTTGTTTTTGAAACTTAGGTTAAAAGGAAATCGGGATTGATCGTTAGGCGTGTTTTATTTGGTGGACTAATTAAGTGATAACCAAACTTTAAATCAGGACTGCTAATCAGAGTTGACCGAAAAATATTGACTAAAACTAACACTTGTTTTGGGGAGAGCAAAACCCACATTGTGTGCTTGGCTAATTGTGATTGTTGAGAGGTGAGGACGCATCCCTAGGATAGTGCTCAAAACCTACTTTTAAGCATTACATAATTAGAATTATATCTTGATTTATCACCTAATTAAAAATGAAAAGATAAACGGTTGGACTTCTGCGACCATCACTGTGTTGAGTAGGTGAAATCAGGGTTTGCTCTTGTGTTTGTTTGTTTTGTGTGTTATTCGATGCACTTGCACGCTTTCTTCCTCGATCCGCTTCATTCTCCCATTTCTCTCCCAAGATGTCAGAATATTGGTCACCATATCCATGTAACTCTTCCTCGACCTTATTCCGATCATCTCCACCATCTTATTCCTCTTCATACCCACACCGCGACCGTGAAGTCAGAACTCCAACTAACTTACCCACTTATTCGTCCTTCTCAACTTACTCCACATTCTTACACCCCTGGCTCATATCCACCCTGGATTAACTCACCATACCTTATTCTTATCCGCTTGCTAGAATCAAGGAACAAATCGAAGAGCAAGCGACTGCTGAGATGAATGATTGGCATAATCAGTTGGTCCCACATACCTCTTTCTCACCTCGAACTAGGACAGAACAACAATTGACATATACACATCCTGACTTAACCTTAGGATACAACATGGTCGATCAGACAAATCGAATGGAGAGGCCTACACCATATGATCCTCCTGACTTGATTGACCTGAGTGATCAAGCCAACATTGACCATCCTTCATATCACCCATTCGAAGAGCCGACACATAAAGGGGATTGGATTCATCAGCGCTGCTGCTGCTTCCCCTGTCTTTTTTTATTTTTTTATTTTTTTATTTTGATTTTTTAGATTTTTAAAAAAAAATTAAATAGGAAACACTATGTACATAAAAGGGGGGGAAATGGTAGATGAGGGTGTGGAAATAATGAAAATGATGGTGATGGTGGAAAGATGTAACAGTGGTGGTGTAAAAGAAATTTGCAAAAATAACAATGATGATAAAATACGAAGAAAAATACCTACGATGGAGACAGTCGCATGTGATGTGCTCACGAGATCACGGTCGTCGCTCGAATCATCAACAAGCAATGAGCTCGAGCAGCGCACGGATGCGGTTGCGATGTTGGTCAAAAAGCCAATGGATCTCACCGGAGAGAGGGCTGGCATCGCTCAACCGCGGTTGCATCGCTGTCACCGATTCAACTCTGGGAACTAGGCTCTCCTCACATAAAGATGGATCAAGTACAAAATGAGGGGGATGGGATGTATATAAAGAGAAAGAAAATGAAGGTTAGAATGGAGGTGGAGTAGAATGGAGGTTATTAAGATGGTGGAGTTGAATTAGAAGTTAGCAAAAAATGGTAGAATGATGGATTTAAATAGGTGGTTATTGTAGAGAATGAGAATTGAATAATAAAGTAAATAATAAGATAAAGTAGGCTACTAAAATACAACAAAATATAAAGAAGAAAAAATAGTGGAGAATTTACAAAGGAAGACATACACCATGTACATTTTTTTGTTTGCTTTTCTAATTTATATATTTTTTATCTTTTAAATAAAAGATATTTACAACAGAAAAATACAATAAAATACTAGAATCAAAATACAACACAACGATGATTTTTTTTGAATTTTTAGTAATCAAGAAAGATAAAAAATGAAGAAAGAATGAATATATACATAATATACAATGTACATCTAGGTCCCAAAATCCAACTTTTGCAAATGAGCTCTGATTTTAATGAAAATATTTCCGTTGGATAGATAGTTTTCTAACTTGAAGTTTAAAAGTAAGTTTGTTGAATTTGTAGCTCATACGGAGTGGGAATTTGGCCGAAAAAGTTGGACTTTACGGCCTTTTCTCTTTGGTATCTAGGAGCATTTATTTGAGGTGAAATTTATTTTGTATTTTTGTATTTTTATACACATTTTTATGAACAAGTTAGAGAAAGAATTATCCAAAAAAGATTTAAAATGAAATTACTAAAAATATATGAAGTTTTAGGCTATTTACAGGTGAAAACTCCTTTAATTTTTACAACTTTTTATTTTTAATTTATTTTGTACAATCTAATATATAATAATTAGTGTGTTTTATTTACAAGAGTCATTTTGTTAAGTTATTGATTTTATATACATTTATTCGAGAATTTGCTCAGGGATTTTGCTAAGATCAAGATATTGAGATGATGAATCATGTATTTATCAAGCAGCAGCACCACCCGCACCGGCACCAATTCCATTACCAATCTCCATCACATCCAAATTACATTTGGATATAGAACTTCCAACCACAAGTATATCGTCAGTCGTTTATCACCAACAACCAGCGGGTTAGTATCATAACCTCACTCCTCCTCGATATCAGTATCAATCATATCCCTTGCATCAATATCGGAACTTCTAGCAACAACCTTACTATTACCTGCCTCAGCAACCCCACATTGTTAAACCATCTGAGTATGCTCCTGTGAATCTTGATCTAGATTGTCTGGTTCAAATAATCAACAATACGAATGAGAAGATCCAGGAGATCGATGACCTCACAATAGGAAAGACGATCATACCCGTGTAGGTAGAGGACAACCCCAACAACTTCAAGCGTAGGGAGCAGGTAGCTTGTAGCGCCCCACCACTCCAAAGTCAAGTACACTTGATTATGTTATCTAATGTTGTGAATCTCAGGAGCGGTAGGAAACTATAGCCATTTGCAACCACCAAGGGGAAAAATAAAGCTTCCATGGGCAAATCCTATACATCATTAGCTGAGCCATCCCAAAGCCATAAACTTGATACACCATGAGGAACCAGATTTGAGTCAACAAAAATACAAAAAAAGAAGAGAATCAAAACTCTAGCAATAACAACAGAAGCCAAGTGCAGCCAAGGAGATGCCAACACTAGTAGCAGATCTCATGCGAGCCGACAAGGATGAATTTCCAGTTTTTGCTTCCCCCATGTATTCGATGACTGTACCATTTCTAGTTGTCCAAATGTATAAGATGGATCTCTTAATGAAAAAATGTTGCTTTTGAAAATGTATGTGTACCTTTTTTAAAAGCAATGAAAAGCAAAACAATGAGGAGATTGAAAATAACTCTTCCTGATCCATCTGTTGGTGTGATTTTGACGAACATCATGTTGAAGATGCCACTATTGCAAGACATGGAATGCATACCAAATATTTAAAAGGGTCTAAAGGAGGCATGTACATCTAAGCGTCACCCTACAAGAGCTGATGCAACCATGCAGAAAAGCATATCCTGACCATGGCGACTGTCAGCATGATCGGCAACCTCACAAGGAAGAAGACAGACAAAGAAGCCCCTTTTATTCAATTTGAGATCTTTAAACATATATTTGATGAAAATCTTCTTGATAGCGGTTCTTCAATCAACCTCCTACCCAGTTCCTTAGCCAAGGAATTTGGGCTTGGTCTGCTCAAACCAACCAGAATGATCCTTCAGTTTGCTGATCGATCTCTTAAGCGACCACATGGAGTGTTGGAAGACTTTATCGTAACAGTCCAAGGTATGAAATTATCGGTGAACTTCATTGTTCTAGACATGGATTCCTCAATACCATTAGTCTAGACACCGATCATACTTGCTCATCTGCTCCTCCAAATGGTCGAGGCAGTAGTTGATTATGGATATAGAAAGATCACCATTTGCTCACACAATGACAAGGTAACCATAGAGATGCGTGCATAGCCGAAGAAGACATGTAACACAATGGAGAAAAGGATACTTGTTCATGCAGCCTATTGTGACATACTTGAGGAGACCAGAGATACATATGCTTTATGGACTGTAATCAAGACCAAGGAATTCCTCTTTCCATATGAAGACCTTGAAAGCACACTCGAATTTTGCTCCATTTCCACTGATGAGGTAGAATTTGAAGAGCTAATCCATCTGTTCTAAGAATATCCATCCCAGACAAAACAAGAGGAAATTATTGTACATATGTTCAGTGTCGCACTTTTTGAGCCTGGAGTAACTGAGGTGAACCCGAAATCACTGATGCAACATTCACCAACAGTAAGTACAATTTCTGAAGTGATCAATAAGTCTGATCTGATTCCACCTGAGCTGAAGCCGCTTCCAACAAATGTTAAGTATTCCTTCCTTGCGGGTGAGCCTGAACATTATCTGATCACCATCAGTTCGTGATTAATTGTTGATCAAGAATGTCGCTTACTTGAGTATCTAGAGAAAAATTGCAAGGCCCTTGGTTGGATTATTTCTGATCTTCAAGGGATAAAATTGACCTTGTGTTCATATCATATCTACTTAGAGGATGACAACAAGCTATCCCGTGAGTTTTGGCACATGTTGAATCCTAATCTTCGGGAAGTTTTCATGAAAGAGATAACAAACTGGTGTGAGGTAGGCTTTATCTATCCCTTCTCTGATTCTAAATGGGTCAGCCCATTGCATGTGGTTCTGAAGAAAGTCGGGATTATGGTGGTCGCAAATGATAAAGGAGAGGAGATCTCGACCCGAGTACCTACATCATGGCATGTCTGTGTAGATTACTGATGCTTGAACTCAATGACCAAGAAAGATCACTTTCCTCTGCCCTTTATTGACTAGATCATCAAAAGACTGGCAAGGAAAGCATTTTTTTGTTTCTTGGATGAGTACTCCGGTTATAACCAAGTGGCGATCACCCCTGAGAATCAAGAGAAGACTACATTTACTTGTTCGGTTGGCACCTTTGCCTTTCGATAGATACCCTTTGTATTGTGTAATGCTTTTGCTACATTCCAAAAGTATATGTTGCTTGTGTTCGTCGACATGGTAGGTACTTTTATGGAGGTGTTCACCATGATTTCGATTCCTGCCTGATGCACCTAGACCGAGTGCTTAAGAGATGTTGTGAAGTAAATCTTGTGCTCTCTTAGGAAAAGAGTCACATCATGGTTACAGACGGGACTATGTTAGACCATGTTGTCTCTAAAAGAGGCATGGAGGTCGACCTGACCAAGGTGGATGTCATTGCAAATCTTGAGCCACCTAGAACACTAAAGCAGGTGAGGTCTTTTCTGGGGCATGTAGGATTCTACATGCGATTTATCTAGGACTTCAGCAGGATTGTCTGACCTCTTACTGAGCTTTTGAGCAAGGATACTGAGTTATTATCGATGACAAGATCCTCCTTGCTTTCAATACCTTGAAGAAACTGGTTACTCAAGCACCCATCCTTCAGATGCGCGATTGGTTTCTCTCATTCGAGATCATGACAGACACTTCCGACTTTGTAATTGGGATTGTTTTGGGTCAGCGCATGGATGGAGTTCCATTTGCTATACGTTATGCCAGTAAAACACTGGATGATGCCCATAGAAACTACACTGTGATGGAGAAAGAACTATTGGCATTGTGTAAACATCTCCATCACTGCCAATACATCCACCCCTACATCATCCTAAAATTCACGATAGATAAAAACTAGGAAGCTATTTGACATTTAGAAGGACAAGCAACTCGTTGCAAAGAAAGATTTGAAGAGATATGATGAACTAGGGAGCCAACTAGTACAATAGACATGCCCATGTAACGAAGCAAAGTTAAGGTGAGAAGCAATCATGAACGGATCATAGGTCAGTGACTAAGCAAAGGGGTGAAAGGTAGGAAGTAGGCTTACTTATATCTAGATGGGAACCCTTGCTTCTATCCGTTTCCTGTGCTAGGTATGATGGAAATCCTACTATCTTGCCATGCATGGGTGTGATTCCACCAAATTTGCAAGATATCAAAGGTGCTCCTGGGTACCTTATCTTTTGGGTGGGGTTTCCGAATCTCCTTTCCACAAAAAAGAGAATTTGATTCAATTCCCTTGCCATATTTATTTTAAGTTATATGAAAGTTGGAATAATATATTGCCTTCGCCTGCTAGGACACCAAATGAAAGTATTCAGTGTTAGCATCCCTTTCCTTGATCCATTTTTGGATGGATATCTATTTCCATTTAGTCACTTGCTTATTATCCTTCGCTAAGATGGCTTTCTGAAATCATGATCTTTCACTTAGCTCTTTGACGGAAAAGTCTCTACCATCCTCTCGTTTGGCCGTTCTCAAAATTTTTGATTCTACATTAGTTCTATGACCCTTCTGCAGCTCCAAGAACTCCATTTTATAATTGCAGAGTCATTCACGTAATGTGACTAGTGTTTGGACAATCCAAATATCCACTAACCTGCTACAATATCCTCGAAGACATCCTCCCCTAGACACGATTCTTTAAATCTAGAAAAATAGGGATATGATCCCTTCTCCAGAATCCTACTCCATGGATGTGTGGTTCGATCTAGTACGCAGTGGGATGTTGCAGTTGCCTTAGGAAAAGCTTTCAGAATCTCCATTGATACGAAGTAGTCCAATCTAGAACACCGACTCAAGTTTCTCCAAGTAAAACATACATCCATCTTATTAATAACTTTTAATTGTAGCTCTCCCGCCAAATCCACAATATCCATAGACCTCGGCTTGATCCCAACGGAAACATGGTCTGTCCGAGGAGAGTATAGTCGATGAAAATCCCCCTCGATAATCCATGCCTCTAATAGGTACTTTTCTCTCACGTCACGTATCTCTGCCCACATATGTAGTCTCCATGTTGGCTTCATTGGTCCATACACATAAGAAACAACCAAAGTTCGGCCATCTTGTTTGCTAGACAACCGTTTGCACAAATATGCCAATGCAATTTGACACTTAGGGAGTAACCTTAGCTTCTCCATGCCGATTGTCCCCTCCGCACTACATTGTGCATCAATCATGCAGAACTCCAATAAGGTTAGTGCCCCAATCAACTTCCAAAGGATTTTGTATTCTACACACAGAACATTATTTCTTGTAACAAATCAATACTTTCATTCCATCTGCACAGGAGAGAACCTTGGATCTTCGCTTCTCCATGTCCCCCAATCCCGTTACATTCCATGAGATTAGCTATATAAAGATACCGTGTTCAGCCTTGCAGCTAAGACCACCCCACTGTTTGTGTCACCGTCCTCCTGAAGACACCTGCCTTTCCTCCGCCTTAAAAATCTCGTTGACGTAGTTGGAGCTGGTTGTTCTGGTATTAAGTTCCCTGAAGGTACGGTCTAACTAACTCTTGATACTCCAACCTGTTGTATTTTCCTTGTGTACACCTTCACGGTTCCTTGTGTGGGTTGGGAACTATTTCCCTCCCTTCAAGCATTATTTGCATTTGTAGGTTTCTTTGTATAATCATGGTTATGTACCATGATCATCTTGATGTCATAGATTTGTTGATATAAAAGTTAGATCATGGAAATGATTTTCAAGAAATGATCTCCAGTCTGAGAAAGAGTTGACAATCTTTCACTAAAGACTAGAATCTGGTCAACATCTTGGTACAAGTACTCTGCATGTGAATAGCGATTCAGAGGTGTCAGATAAGTCATGTCAAAGGGTTGACTACAAGTCGAAGTATTGACCAAAAAGGCAACTTGTTGACTAGAAGTCAAAATATTGATCATGGTGATCAAATTGCTTACTAAAAAGGTCAAATATTAATTGAAGTCAAAATGTTCATCAAAAGTCAAAATGTTGACTTTAAGTCAAAGTATTGACCTCACAAGATCGAGAACTCAAAAACTGTATCGTATGACATCATAAAATAGACATACATCCATTGATCGGAGATACACATACAAACACATACACGGATTTGTATATACATACACACACATGGGGGTTGGAAAGCTTGCACCAAGATGCATGTAATTTTACATGCACTGTGCCACAAATGTTCATTTTTTAATTGTTTTGAAATGAAATAGTGTGGGATTTAGATCACCATATATCACTATGATGCCATTCAATATTCAACTTAAAACGAGACTTCTAAGCCGACCATTAAAACCGTGAAATTTTAACGCTCTCAGAATTGTTGAAACTGACCCCTTCTTGATGGACATGTTTAGATTGTCAGTTTTATATGAAATTTGAATCACATATTCCACTAATAATTCTAAGTAAATTCCCAAAGGTTTCATTTAAAAAATAAACGTTTGGTGTAAGCTCTCTAACCTCTATATATAATATGCTTGAGTATGCATATTTGATAAATCGATAAATTGACAGCCTAACCAATGTCTATACATCGACGAGTTGGTATATATATGAGGACATATGGGATGCATGATCTCTCTAAGGAATCATATAGATTCTCTGAACCGTAATATATGAGTTCGCTCATGAGATGTTGGGAATAAACCGAATTTTGTAGATGGTCATCTTATTTAGGAAATATGCTTTTAGAAATGGTCGTTTAAAAACTTAATGATAAACCTTGATAAAGACACTCATATAAGGATTTAGACCTTGGGTTTAATCCTGCTCTTCCATTATATAAGATATACGAGTATTGAGAATATTTGAGGGTGATGCGATATTAAAAGGTTGTATATCATGACACTTCAATTCTGAGGGAGTGATGAAACATAAATGGATTTTAAAGACTCCACTTAGAGAATCAGTATTAGAATCTTAGTCCAAGTTGATTTGATTGGTTCAAAGTCAACAAAAGAATGAGATCCAATTATTTGATCCAATCAGATAACTCTAAGTGATTTGGATCTTGATATAAGATATAATCTCAATATCAAGTCATTATACATGGTCTATACAATCTCAGTGACCTTATCTCCAAGTATCCGTGGATGCTACACAAATGCTAATTGGATTAGGATTCTTACATTGAGCGATCGATCAATATCAGTACATGTGGACACGTTGATATGAGTATTGATTCGTAATAATATATTATGTGAATTTGATTCACATTAATTCGAAAGGACTTGCATATGAATATGATTCATATAATCCAATGCTAATATGAATTGGATGCACAATTAACATTAATCGGTTAATGTCAATTAGATTTACATTTATTATGTGGAAATTATTCATACACACACACCCACATCAGTAGGTGCCTGATAAATCCCAACATTAAATAGTATTATTGTCTCTCATGCTTAAGAAAATCACCAAGATTCATTGATAATTAACCTTAATTATTAATTTGTGTGTTGTACATGAATAACTCTAATTATACTATATTATATAACATATTATTATGCTATTATTTTATGTATTTTTTATTATTAGAAAATCAAATAAAAAATTATGATAAAATTGATCATAATTTATATAACATAAAATATAAAATAAATCCAAAAAATAAAAAATAAGAAAATAAAATAAAATGATTTTTTATTACTTGTTTAATTATTACCTATGTATACATGATTGTATTTCTCCTTGATTTCTACATAAAAGTTGTAGATCTCATCGAGTCTACATCTTTCATGTTTACAGCTTTTCCTAATTCTCTCTCTCTAACTAATTCTTTTGTATTTTTTAATTTCTTATTTATCTATTTTTTGATTGGGCCATGTGGTGCCTCAATAGCCGCCTATGTGGTCCTATTCCCTCACACCACCTGCTTTCACTCCTAACCATCAGATCTGTATTGATCTGATGGCTATCATCCTTCCACGACATCCGCTCGTCTCCACTGTCTGATCCTCTTACCCATCTAAATCTCCATCGTTCATTAGCGCATCAAGCTCAACCCTTAGATATGATCCCTAGATTAGATCACGACCAATCATTCCCTCCACTTGTCCAACTGTTGGATTTCCAGATCCAACAGACACCAGCCATCTTCAACCTCCAAACCTCCCTTCCTCACAAACGACGCGAGTTTCCAACCACCTCAACTTCTTCCTATTTTCCTCATCATATTCGATAACCTTAAGCCTAGATTCAACTCCTAGATTATTCTCCTAACTCCCCTAACTCCCGTACTACCCTCCAAAACCTCTAGCAACTTCCATTTCCTCAGTTTGTGGTGGTTGAAACCACCACGAAACTGCTTGCATCACCACCCTACAACCTCTTAAAATGCCTTCTCTGATGGCCATTAACGGGACCCTCCCCTTGCATGACCTATTCCAGAGCTTCACCCTTCCTCCAGTGAAAGTGAGAGTCGAAGAACGAAGCGACGACAATAGTTTTGATCCTGCGAGATCCGCGAGTACTACCTTGTGTTGCAACATTTAATCACACTGCTCGAGCTTCAATCTCTTGTAATGATTGTTAAGCGAAAATCTACAAAGTTCTTAGACTTTGTGCTTTGATTTATCTTCAATTCATTATCAATTCCTTCACTAATTCCAGATAATCTCTTCATCTTACTCATAATATGTTTTCTTCTATTTTCTAAGTCTATCTCAGTTGGTCTTTCATCGAGTTGATCATCTGGAATCCTTTGCATCACATCCTTAATCCGCATGTATCTTCTTGTAAACCCATCTCGCTTCTCCATCGCATAGTCACCCCGATTCATTATCTTCTTCTACATGAAGAAGATATTCCACTTAGGGCTCGCATCCATCGCCTCCGTAGAGCCTTCATTCCATTCTAATTGATTCTTTTTGATTTGTGCTTTGCACTAACCCCTACAGGTTGCCAATGATTTGAGATTTGAAGAGTCTTTTGATCTATGATTTCTTTACCGAAGGAGCATCATCGATAACGAGCTAGGGAGATCCTGCTCCTTTCAGACCTCACCCTCATCTTCGCCATACTGCCATGAAAGTCTACGAATCTTTAGCATCAACAAAGGAGCAAGGAGAAGACATACAAGAGTCACTGGAGCACAAGCCTCGCATCGCTGCCTGCGGAGGAATTCAATCAGAGGAGGAGATACATCTACCGTTGATCTCCCCATTTTGGGCGCGATCTAACAAACCAGGAGACGCCACACAACTCACCCCTATCCATCGTTTCAGACTGAAGGTGCGGACCTTCTGAACCTGATCTGAAGCGCACTTCAGTGACACGTGTCTCGAAGCATCCATGCTTGGATCACATGAGTCGACTCACGTGGTTGGGAAAATTACAATGTCAGGGCCTAAGTTTTGGGGATTTGCATTTCAGTCCTCTAAGCACACACCAAGTCACGTGAAGGGTGTATAAATTGCATCGTCGACCTATTTATTCCTCAAAATCACATAAAGTCCTTCCGCCTGTGAAGAAATTGCAATCACACCCTTACGAGTCTCTATTATTTGACTTTAGTCCTTTTAGGACTCTTTTGTAATACAAATAAACAAAATTTTCTTTCATTTATGCCATCTTGTTTATTGTTTAATATCTTGTAGATCTTTGCTATATTTTAAATAAACTTGTGCCATTGGAATCCTCATCTCATCCTCTTTATTTAGTTAAGCTAAATCACTATTTTCATGTATTTTTCACGTAAGAAGTTTTAGAGGATTCAATCTTTGATTATTCAACCTTCTTAAGAAATTAATCTTAAACAATCATATATTGAATCGATTCTAATTGACACTAGATGTTTATTAATTAATTTGAATGAAATCATAAGTTGTTGGTTAATTAATCTGTAGCATATTTTGTGTTATATTGCTTCGTATGTTCATTGGTACGATTGTTTGTCATATTAAATAAGTACATAAAAAATGTTTTGAAAATAAAGCATTGATTTTGATTGAACTTGTATTGTTATTAATTTAGGATCTGAAAATCGTTGAGACTATTATTTAGCATTAAATAAAGTTCAATAATTGCTCATGTCCTTGTGTTCACCCTTGGACTTCTCATGTGTAAATTAAAGCCGAGTGCTTCTCCCAGAGATATTCCGGTTCTATATGATACGTTGTGTGCCCGTGCTACAACGGATAATACATATGCATTTAGCGATTCGTAAGTACCTCATGCCAAAGTATGAGAAATTGACTTTTAAAGAGTATTATGTTTAGAAATAATTTTCTCGTGATCAAATCTAAAGGCATCATATATGTGTTACAGAATTTTACAATCACATTATTATTGATATTCTAGAAGATGCGGTGGATATCAATATTTAATAGAGAGTGAAATTGCATCTAGCTTAAAATATGGATATCCATCCATATTCGTATCCACAAGAAAATAACATATGATAAGCAATTTATATGCATCACCACAAAAAATATAACAATGGATATGCCATTCATTGCTAAATTCAAGTATCAAAATTCAGGGTTTTTATACTTGTACTCCTCTAAGATTCTACAATTACAGTTACGCCCCTACTTTTTTTGCAAGAACATGTGTGCACCTATATTCTTACACTATCGACAATTCTAACCTTATATCATTACACTTATGCCCCTAGTTTTCCCTAAAGGAAGGGTAAAACTGTTATCTTCATTACACATTTAACAATGGAAGATATTGTAATGTATTTAGAAAAAATCATAACAACATATATGCCATTCACAGCTAAATTCAAGTATAAAAAGAGGGGACTTTTACACTTGTACTCCCTTGAGATTCTACAATTATAGTTATATCCCTACTTTTTCTTGCATAACACTTGTGCCCATATATGCTTACAATATTTACAGTTCTACCCATGTTATTACACTTATGCCCCTAGTTTACCTGACGGAAGGGCAAAATTGTTATCTTCATTATATATTTAACAATGGCGATATTGTGATGGATTTTAAAAATCATTATAGACCCGATAGTATAATCTTATCCATATTTGAAAGGATATAGAAGAGAATATCATTATCTTTATATGTATTTATACCCAGAAAAAAACACGTAGCTATGTTTTAGCTGACCGTAGACATTTTTTGTATTTGAAGGAAAACAAAAAAGAATATCCTTATATGTATAAAAACTAGGGAAAAACATAGCTATATATCATTAAATATAGGTACAATAATATATAGATATATCTATACTATATAACATACATAAAAAAGAAGAAACATTTTCATAGGCTAGATTTGATGATCTTTGAATATGAGAATGAATTCAATAATGATTGAGCCAAATCAACCGCTAAAAATATCATCGAGATTGTACCAAACTTAACAATGTTCTCGAAAGAAGCTAATGATATAAGATTACTTCCGAAGACCCGAACGCCTTCATTATGGCTAATTTGCTAACGATATAAGATTGCTCTCGAAGATCACAATGCCTTCGTTGTGGCTAATCTCAACCAAACTGGTGATAGAACACCACAACGACTGCTCCTATAAACGGTGCCACCAAAAAGGGGGATTTTTTTAAAATAATTATTAAGAAAATCAAAATTAATTAAAGAGATATGATAAAGAATTATTTTAAAAATTGTATATCAATCGGCATTTGAGGTGCCGATTTGGAATGTGACCCCCAAATCGGCAGCTCAGGTGTCGATTTGGGCTTGGGAAAATTACAATATTAACCCATGCCACCTTTTACTTATTATTCGATCATTGTCCCTCATTTTACATGTTAATCTATTTTCTAAATAAGAAAAATATAATTCTTTTTTTATTAGAGAGGAATGAGGTCCGTTTAAATAATTACTATATTATTAAATAGGCATCATCTATATTTATTTTTCTTTTGACTTTTACTACTCGATTTACCTTTCCTCTTGCTTTCGGTGTTTTCTTCATTCTTCTCGATCCATCACTAGGAGCTTCGTGCTCTAATTGTTGGAGGTGGAAAGATGGGAGCTTTCCTTTCGCACCTCCTCCTTCTCTTTCTTCTCCCCGATGATGTTATTCTCAAATAGGAATTAGATATAAGAGTCAATTAGATTTATTATATTAACAATTTTATTAGACAAATATGATGTATATCTTTATACTTAATTTTATTCTTTACTATTGATATATATATCAAGAATATTTTTAGTCGATATCTCAGAAAGATCATAATAAATATAAAGTAAATATAAAGAAATTGAGAGTGTGATCAACATTCTTTACTATTGACATACGTGCTCAACAACACACAATTTAACATCAATTAACTTGAAAAATATGCAAGTATTTCATTAAAATCATAAAAGTATAAAAATGTGTTTACAAATAATAAAAAATAATTTACAACATCTTATAATTTCCATATTTTCACAAATCCTTTCAGACCTCTTCCTATACCTCCTGCGCCTCCTCCTTTGTCGTTTCCTTTTTCACCATCTCCTATTTTCCTTTGACTCTCCCCATGTACCATCTTTTCCTTCTTCTTCTTCTTCTTCTCCTTCTGCTTGATGTTTTGTTCCGAATGTTTGGAATGTGCCCTGGAGGATTCGACCTAGATGACGACTTTTGTGGAGGTTTGGTTGATTGAGTTTCCTGATTTCTCGTACTCCTTACGCTTTTTGACTGAAGAGGCGGCTCTAATGGAGGAGGCTCAGTGATCCTTACTCCCGAGGAGGGTTTTCGAGGCAGTTCCGGACGTTGTTGTAGTATTATCATGGGTATACCAAATAATTATCTATCGAAATTGGTTGTCTCTAATTGTCAAACACTATCAAACATTGTCTCATTTGTTGACCTGATTAATTTTAATATTTGTCAATTTAGATAAAGAAAATATAATATTATTCCTTAATTTAAATGTGATTATTTTTCCTCGATGACGATGGCATATTTTCCATAGCAAAAGGGGTAGCTTTTATGAAAAGGTGAATAAATCTCACATTAATGATTGAACTCATCATTGCTAATGTGGATTCATCATCGTGAATTTGTACTACAAAGAATGTTGATCCCTCATACAATCACTTACATGTTAATGTAAGTATATACTGATTGAGTGTGAGATCAGTGGCTTTGGATACTCAAATCGGTAAATAAAGGCATGTTAATTAACATGGTAATATAACCATACGTTTCTTAACCTCAATATATTCTACGTTATCATCAGAGATACTAACCGATCCACCCCAATGTAATAAGACATGAACGGTGTTGGATGCCATCTCTACGAATCAAATACATGATTTGATTAGTTTATTTTAAATAAGGGAATCATTTACATTTTAAAAATACTAATGTATTAATTAATAATGTTATAAAATTACGTATTTACTATTACATTATTTAAATGATAAAAAATTTACTTTTTAATAAGACATGCACGAGTGTTATCACTCAGATGCAATCTCTACATGCAAGGATGCTTTACAGAATTGAAACATATACATGTACATGCAATCTGATAAAATCATCCTAAATGAGAAATTGTTATTAGCGTGAAGCACAATATTAATCACTCGGAGATGGAATCCAAAAGTCCGGTCTTGGAGAACTCTTCGGTACTCACCACAGTGAGTCCTGCAAGTGCTATGTAGAGACCCTCTCGGCGCTCGATTCCAAATCTAAATGAGAAGTAATTAAAATATGACTAAGTCCAAACACGACTATAGGTGCACACAATGATAATAAGGTGTTTGGCCTTAATCTATTTGATATTAATAATAAATTCTAAATTCTATTTAAATTATTTTTTTTAAACTTCTGTAAGGTAGATCTTCCTAAAAAGATTAAAACACAAATGATTGCAATTGTAATATATAAAAGCTCCTAATTTTAATGTACATTTAAATGAACTAAATTTCTTTAAATATATCTAATTTTGCACATCTAAATAGTGATTACAGTCACAAAATAAAATTAATAGATGTAAATTTACCTGAATGACGTGTGTCTTCAAATGTAGATGTTATCCAAAAAGAAAAGAATAAATATAATCAAATATCCGCAATAATATATCGCCTTTTTGATAAAACCTGCAAAAAAACTCACGAAAAATGGTCTACAAAAAATCTTATTCTTACTCGAATAAGAATTGCAGATTGAGAGAGATGAAATAGTGCTTTAGAATATGAATTGAGAGAAATGAGAGAAGGAGAATTAAGGGAGGAAGATGTAGAATGAGAGGAGGAGGAAGATGTGTGAAGAATGAGGGGAATGTGGGTGGTATATATAAGGGAATGGGAGAGGGGACCATTGGCAATTTTTTAACGGCCAACGACTCTCTCCCATATCGGCACCGGAGGTGCTGATTGATACACATTTTTCTAAATTAATTATTATCATACTTATTTAATTAATTTCTATTTTTTAATAATTATTAAAAAAAGCCCCTAAAAGATCCACTGTTCAAGATCACATTTTAATCAAAACCCACATCGAAAAATAATACAAAACCCATACCCAATATCCCAGAATTGATAGGAAACACGAAAATTCAAGAAACAGATAACAACATGCTCATACCATCTTTTTGATGATAGAGACCATCGCCAGGTGGACCATGAATCACACGAATTTGATGGGAATTAGTCCCATCAAAATTTACTTTGGAAAATAGAGGAAAACAAAGGAGAATCATCGTCTTCTCCTTCATACCCATAGTCGTAGTCACCCCGTGAATGACAGTGTCAGCGATGTCACAGAATCATCGTCACCATCGTTGGCATTGTTCCCCTCAACAATCGTCTTTGACGATACATTCGTCTGCAGCACGTCAATGACAATGTGGCTGGAACCATTGACGGCGGTTCCAGAACCATTGTCACCACCATCCTCTCCTTGCAACAGGGAAAGAATGATGTTCATGGATCTCAGTATATGGAGACAATTGTGAAGTCCTATGGTTTGTCGATAAATATCCCTTTTTAGAGAAGGTTGTCGATAAATATGGAATTCCTTGTGGAACTTGCTGCACACAAGATGCCGAGGAGCAAGGTGGCGCATAGTGAAGATCCAAGGGAGGCAATTTTCATAGAACACTAATTAATCTGATCAATCGTATGCGCAAGTCCTATGCCAAAAAACATGCTTTGTGAAATATGATAGGCACAGAAGCGGTACCAACTTTTCTTGATACCACTTGTTAGGAGCGGAAGCAACACCAACTTAGTTCTGATACCAGTTAATGAGAACATGACCTACCAGTATCGTCACCTCTTGGATACCAGTCCCTTGGATACGGAAGCGGATGTAGATACGAATGCACATGCATAATCAACTACCATCACAGAAGCACATTAGGAAAATAACAACCAAGTATAATGGTGGTCGGTCACCTCTCGTGACCACCGGAGAAGAAATATCACTAAAAGAAGAGCGAATAGAACTCTCTCCATTCCCTCGCTCTCTTCCTCTCTTCTCTCCCTCTCCCCCTTTCTCTCTAGGGGGTACATTGTTATTGTCGTGATGTTGAGGCAATGCCTCCGCCCCCTCTTTATACAATCTAAATACAATCCCATAGTCATATTCCCAATAGGACTATAAATAGAATATAACTCAACTACTATTAAGATTAGGAGTCCAATCCCATTAGGATTCCCAATCCTAATATAACTCTAATCTTAACAATCTCTCCCTTGAGTTGAATTCCATCATGATCTCTTCATCGTCTTGGGTTTACACTAGGCCATCCTCGTCATCTGCAAGTCTTCTTCACAGGGAATCATCACCCTTAGGTGACTTACCTGTCACTGGGTGCCCTCGATGTGCTACCTTGCACCATCTCCTACCAGCCGTCGCTAGCAGAATTCTTCGACGCCTCTGGTCGATTCCAAGAGACCACTATATCACAGCTTCTGCAGATTGCGCATCTGCTACATCATGTCGTGTCATCAACGTTGAACCTCACTTTGATCCATCACATCATGTCCCTTCAACAATGCTGAACCTGGCTCTGATACCACTTGTTAGGAACACAGTCGACCGGTATCGTCTCATCTCGGATACCAGATCCCTAGATACAGAAGCAGATGTAGGAACGGATGAGGATGCACAATCCCCCACCATCACAGAAGCACATGAAGAAAAGAACAACCAAGTATAATGGTGGTCGGTCATCTCTCGCGACCACCGAAGAAGAAAGATCACTAAAAGAAGAGCGACTACAACTCTCTCCATTCCCTCGCTCACTTCCCCTCTTCTCTTCCTCTCCCCCTTTCTCTCTAGGAGTTACATTGTTTTTATCGTGGTGTTGAGGCAATTCCTCCACCCCCTCTTTATATAGCCCAAACACAACCCCATAGTCCTATTCCCAATAGGACTATAAATAGAATACAACTCAACTACTATTAAGATTAGGATTCCAATCCCATTAGGATTTCTAATCCTAATATGACTCTAATCCTAAAAAAATACTAATGGTGTGCAGTTCCCTATCAGTATATATATTGGTCGTTCTCACGAATTACGTTTGTCTCCTACTCATTGTTAACCTCTACAGCTTCTGAATACTCATGTGCTTCTACCTTTGCTCCCCTATCAGGAATCCCTGTCTCTCCTGAACAGACCTCTGATCTCTTCGACACTTAGGAAAATATGGGGTGCCTGCGAGAAGGATGAGGGGAATAGAGGGGTGATTGTTGGCAAAGAGTCATTAGTCGAGAACTAGGTGGAACTTGTAGAGGCTTGGGGGATTCAACAAAGTGGGGAAGATAAGAGCTGGGAGAGACGGAGGGAGAAGGATGTCATTGGTCGAGGGGGAGAGGTGGACTGGCGAGGGCGATCAAAGAGGAGGCTGAGGGGTATAATGGTAATTTTCATAACGAAAGGTATAAGGTAAAATGAGAATTTTCAAACCTAAAATTAATAGGATGGGGATTCACACTAATCATTTATAGTGTAAAATTGATTCACATTTAATTACAGAATTTATGTGTAAATTAGATTCACATAATCAAATGCTAATATAAACTGAATTATTATTGAACTTGATAAATGTAAATTGGATTTACATTTATTTATGGATTATTGAATTTGATTTAATCCCTTAGAGGGTTATTTATCAATTGTCACAAATAATTATCAATTATTTAATATATAATTAGGTAAAAAAATTCTATTTCAAATTGAATCAGAGTTAAATAAAAAAGAAAGAGAGAATGGAATGTGTTTTTCAACAATTTCCAGACATGGGGATATCTGCATAGAGTAGGACTCTATGGTGGATGCTCACTATGCCATTTTTGTCTCTTTATTTGTTGGTGACAATGTCGTGTTATCATCTTTCTACTTCTAATTGAAATAAGATTGAGTCCTACCCATTCAATTCATGGAAGATGATTGCCATTGTGGTTTTCCATTATCATGTAAAAGAAGAAGAATGCATGCCCTTCTAATTAAATTATTTCTATCACATTCCACATATCATGGTACTCAACAACCATCCCTTAAATACCATTATTCACATTCAGAACACACATATTTCTATACATATATATACATATCTATTGCAGGAGAATAAACAAAGTAGACATGAAATTGTATAAGCATAGTTAATTTCCTTGATAACATTATATAACAACCACAATAATAACAGTATGTCTACAACATGTACAAAACATAATGATTGGCCATTGAAGTATAAGTAAAAATAGTCTCTCAAAAGTACAAAAGTATGAATCAAATACCACTACAAAACAAACCACAAGTACTCACCCTGTGGTGTGAATGAACCTGTAAGCTCTACTACAACCAAAACACACTCTACTATTGTGGCGAGACCTGCGAACATGTTGGATCACACGAAAACGAATACATTATGAGCAAAGTTGTCCAGTATGGATATAGTTAGATGGCAGGTAAAGCATGAAGTAGCTGGATAAGAGCAGCAAACAATGGTAACTACTGAAACAAAAACAGAAAGAGAAACTGAAGTATGCACATGAACGTGAACAATTTCCCATTAGTAAAATCTACAAGCGAATACTTTTCTTAGATCATTACCATTCTTTAAGTTTATTTTTTCCTAATAGTAATTTTCAATATTCTTGTTAGTGAAAGGAATATGCCATGGTCTTGAGTATGAGTGTCTCATACTATGACTTCAAGATACATAGTAACTTAGGGTTGGGATGCCTCTGTAGTCATGCATGAAACATATGCTTCCTAACTAAGTTCCAACACTTTCCTTTACTAACCTTCCCATTCACATCCCAATTCATCATTCTCATTTCATTTACAAGTCCTCTTGATTCAAAGATTAATCGTCATTTAATAAAGTCGATTCGATTTTCATCATAACTCTTTCTCTAGTTCCCAACACAATTAAGATAGGAGTAGCCCAATTAACTCATTCGACAATCACTACATATTGATAAGAGAGAGTATTTGACGGTTGGCACAACTCAAGCAAGATCTGAGATTTAATATATGATTTTCAACTCAAATTGTAGTTGGACATACAACCACCTTATGTTTTTCTCCTGATACATGGCAAACCGGTAAGAACACCTCATTTGCTAACCACATCCCATAACTCTACTCTTAATGCTCCTACCCACAATACTAACTAATGTTGCCTACACTAGTCACCATCTAAGTATTAGCCCTAAGTGAACAAGTGAAATATAGACTACCAAGCATGCAACTTGGTAAGAAGCTCTGTCGAGCGGCACCAAAAAGTCATTGGGCACCAAGAAGCAAAGATGTACACTTAAAAATATCGGGTCAAATGATGCAAAGTTGATGTTACAATGTAATATTAATTACGTATGTACTACGGCATCTTATTTTCAGAAGTAGATTTTTAAATTAAAATAAAACATACCCACAGCCAAATTTACACTATGTAACACAGTGGTAAACAAAAAAATAATAACGGAAGAGGACGAGCATCTGTGATTTCTAAATCAACGTAAAATTACCTCACTCTCCTCATAATATAAATTCTAAAGAACAATCAAGAAGAAGAAAATTTCAAAATTTGAAAAATCTAAATTATCCATATTCGATCATCACAGGTGCATCATTTAAGGCAAGATAATAATGAACGCCACCACCAGAAGGATGGTGGGCGAGGAATATAATATTAAGAAACTATAAATGCAAATGAACTGATCCATCGCACGTCTGGGTATGGTTATATCAGATATATTCAATCATTGCGTAATTAAGATGCATTGAAGCGGTGAATCGATGGCAGTCAGGGCAGTTGTGAGACGTACGTCAGCAGCGATAGCTCGAGTGAAGTAAGACAAAGGGATAGGGTTGGATACCTAACACGCAGGAGCCTTTCTTTTTTATTCCAAGGTCACAGATTGGAACATGCCAACCATGTGCTTCCATCTTCTTCGGCCCACATTTACGGGCAGGAGCACTGCCTCCTACACTGGCGTATGAGGATCACAACAACGATGATAGCTGGGATATAACCCACCACGTATGTTTTCACTCAGACTAATTACAGGTCCATAATACACACTCCTGTCTGTTGTCATCCATGTGCATGTGCTACAGCTTGGAATAATTGAAGCGCTTGCCACTCAGTTTGATGAACTTTCCAGTTGGAAGCTCAGTCGGATGCGTCAAGATCAGCTGCACCCCGAACTCGGCTGCTTCCTCGGCAGAGTGGCTGCCCACGCCACCCGTCATGTCGGTCCTCGTGAAACCGGGGCAGTAGCAATTTACACTAATCCTGGAACCTTCGAGCCGTCCCGCTAGCAAACGTGAGTAGATGTTGAGCGCTAGCTTGGAGACGGCGTAGACGGTCCACACCTTCGGCCACCCTTCTTCCTCCCACGTCCCCCTCTTCACGCCATCAAGAAATCGTGCCACCATGTTCTCAATGAAGGCGTAGGTGAGTTGCGTCTTGCTGTTGCCATCCCCGTCGATCACCGCCTTCAGGGTCGGATTCCTGAGATGCTGTAACATTACGGAAGCAAGAGGAAATTTAAATAGTTGATAGTGGAGTTACAGGTATAGCAAAGACTAGTTAAATCTTCGCTCACGGTTGGTGCTCCGAGCCTCGAACTGACGTTCAGGATGCGACTCGTGCTTGCAGATCGGCGGAACATAGGTAGAAGAGCTTGAATCAATAGCTTCGGGCCGTGGAAGTTGGTCCTTATGACCTCCTCGGCGCGATCTACCGAATTTGTGTTGATGTCGTTGAAGGAAACACCGGCGTTATTCACCTGTTTAACACATACCGGACGGTCAGATCGTGGTGCGAGAAAGATGAGAAGACAAGAAGCATCACTCACGAGAATATCAAGCCCCCTAAACCTCTCCCACAGCCATGCGGCGAATGCCGAGATCGACTCCGCGTCGGCAATATCCAACTGACAGAACTGAACACGACGGTCCTGCGCCGTGAGGGAATCTGCTGCAGCTTGTCCCTTGGCGACATCGCGAGCCGTTAGGACGACCGTGAGGCCGAGGTCGGCCAGTTGCTTCACGACCGCGAAGCCTATGCCTCTGTTCGCACCTGTTACAACGGCTACGGTGTCCTGAGACCACCATCTGTATTCCGAAGAATCCGCACATCGTAAACACACACAGAGAGAGAGAGAGAGAGAGAGAGAGATCTATCAGAACGGAAGAGAAAAGTAAAATAAGAAGTACTTACCTGGAATTGGGATAGGAGGTCTTGATCTCCATTGTCGAGCACATTGCTTCCGGGGAGGCGATGTTCGATACGCAAGAATCTTCATCATATATACACTTTACCACCTCAGTTGACAGGGAGAGACATGTGATGGAGAGAGAGCGACATTTTACTGGAGAATATTCGCAACAGTAACGTCAGATCTAAAAAGTTGGCAACGAGACATGGGTAGAAATAGATAGAAAGGAGAAACTACAGGGATCCGGTATTACTTAGGCCCTGTTCGGATTGGGGGTTACCCCTCACTTTGGGTGGGTAACCCCCCCAAATTCCCATTTTTAACCCACTAGTGGGACCCACTCCCTTTCCATCAAAAAAAATTATATATTATACCATCATATCATCTAAAAATTATAAAATACTCAACTTCTACTCAATATTCCAAACTTCAATACAATCACATCACAAAAACCACCCACTTTTTCAAATTTCAATACAATCATACCATAATAACTACCAACTTTTTCAAATTTCAATACAATCACATCACCCAAACCCACAAAACCCTTAACCCACCAACCAAACACACATCAAAAAAACGGGTTATCCACCCCTGGATAACCCGCCAGCCGAACACCACCTTAGTGCTCATGATTATCACATGCTGATTGAATAGTAAATAATATTTTTATAATTAATAAAGAAAAAGACGACAACATGAAAACGATTTTAGTAGTATTTCATAAATTAAAAAAAGACCTGAGTGGAACGTGTGTGAACCAGAGCCGTCCCGTCTATTCTTTCTGTTCAATCGGTTGTGTAGCATCCAATCCCTTTTTCATTTAAGCAAAGGAAGGTAGAACGGATAAGGCTTACTTTTTCTAAAAAAATATTAACAAGCTGCGCTGTCAATCTTTTGTGTATGATAAATTCAATTCTTGCATATTTATAGATCTAAAAACTATAGTATTCCTTTTGATTTAGCTGCCCTCTCTTTCAAGGTTTCTGATTTCTCTGGGGATACCACGTAGTCGAGGTTCAATTCCTCGAAAACAGGAAAATCGGACATATGCCTATTATAAAAAGAGTAAATTACACAAAAAAATCCATGAGCTATACACCTGATTTCAATGTCATATCTGAAATTTAAAAAGTAACAATGTGGCATCCCAGCTTTCAAATTTATCTCAATGTAGTCCTTCACCATTGAAATTTAGTTGATTATTTCATTATTTTAACCTTAAATTTCAATAAGCGGGGATCACATTGAGACAAATTTGAAAGTTCGGGTACTACATTGTTACTTTTTAAAGTTCATGTATGGCATTGAAATCAGGTGTATAGTTGATGGACTTTTTTTAATTTACTCATAAAAAAACCTCCTTTGTACTAATCGAGGAGGTTTGCAGATTTGTTTAGGAATTCGTGGCCCCAACTTTCCCCGTGAGAGAAGATCACTGTGGGTTGATCTTGTACATATAACAGTGTAAGGGCCCGTTCGGTAGGAGAATAAGCAGGAATAAGGATGGAGAATAAGGGGAATAAGGGTCTATTCTCCGTTCGGCTGGAGGATAAGAATAAGGAGAATAAGGTGAAATAATGGTAGGTAAGGTAGGATAAAGATAGGAATAAGAGTGAAATAAGATAAAATAATAGGGAATAGTCGTACCACGGGAAACCGTGTTGTGAGGAAAATGGGGACTTATTCCCCTTATTCCATTCCCCCTTAACCTCCTACCGAAAACGGCCTAAGTGTGGTGGGTCCGATTGAGCTAAAACCATGGCAAACTCCTCTTCTCTCTGGGAATATTCGACGGTTAGTCCTGGGAGATTTGCCGCCAGACATCATTAGTATTCGGTCATGAGGGTAATTTGGCTAGGGTCCATCAACTTTATGATCCAATCTTTAGTTAATAAAATACCTTTTTTTATGTAAATAGTAGAGTACTATATACTAGCTAATGATATTAAATATATTCAAGCCAAAGAACACATACTTTATATGACCCACTATTATCTCATCTTCATCCTTCTGCGTATGTGCATAAAAACAAAATCATCGCAACTTTTCACGTTTCAATCTCTCATATGTAAATCCGATAGCTTTTATTATTGTTATTATTGCATTCGGTTGTTAATAAAACCCGTAAGAAACTCCATTTATTGTTGTTCAAATTGTCTTTACTTTCCCATGTGTTATTTACTGAGAACATGTACTCATTCCATACTTTTGTATAAGGGTCCATTTTTTTATTTTGCCTAAAGCACACGAACTTTGAGGAATGGCACTGGGCCTCATGGCCAATATGTGGCCAACATATCATCTCTTGGAGATGATTTTGTACGTAACTTTGCAGCAAACAATTAGTCGATAACCTGGCATCCTTTCCATTCCCTTTAACAAGCAATTCCATCTGCAAAGAAGAACAACTCCAGCAAAGAAAATATTGGAGGAGTTTTTTTTGTGAAAACTAGTTGGAAATTAGCATAGAGAGTTCATAATGGATCAATTCAATCACTAGACGGTTTGTCGGTATCTAGATAGGTTTTTTTTAGATGAAGGAGGGTGAAATCCCGAGTTGGGACTCACCACTAAATTTTCAAATTTTATGGAGATAAAGAATTACATTACCTTGCAGACCAGAATCGATATAGGGAGAGAGAAGAAGCGATTACATTTTCAGAATAGAAACTATGGTTCTTAAAAATCATATCATTCCTTCCTCTCCATATAGCCCAGATAGCCACAAAAGGCAAAGAACAGTCATCCGTAGAGTTCATCCCCACTGATCTAATTGATCTCCAGAAATCATCGATGCTACCATGTAGTAACCAATCCGCACCTATCTCCTTCCAAACATGTTCCGACGAAGGACAGGTAAAGAACAAATGCTCTGCATCCTCCGTCTGTACGCCACCATCTATAACACTATGGCCCCGTTCGGATTGGGGGTTACCCCTCACTTTGGGTGGGTAACCCCCCCAAACCCCCATTTTTAACCCACTAGTGGGACCCACTCCCTTCCCATCAAAAAAAATTATATATTATACCATCATATCATCTAAAAATTATAAAATACTCAACTTCTACTCAATATTCCAAACTTCAATACAATCACATCACAAAAACCACCCACTTTTTCAAATTTCAATACAATCATACCATAATAACTACCAACTTTTTCAAATTTCAATACAATCACATCACCCAAACCCACAAAACCCTTAACCCACCAACCAAACACACATCAAAAAAACGGGTTATCCACCCCTGGATAACCCGCCAGCCGAACACCACCTATGTATCCTGAATGCCAAACAACCTACCCCTTCTTGCTTTGTCCCAAATCCGTCCCCTTCTGAGGCACCACAGGAAGATCTTCACTCTACAAGGGATCTTGCTTGCCCAGATAATCTTAATATCCTGCTTCAGAGCGGGTTCTAGATAGGTTATCGATGAAATTGTATGTTCTGAGCTCCAAAATGGTGGCCTTTCACACACACCTCCTGGCCTAGAACTAGGGGTACTCAAAATAGTTGGACCAATAGATACCCAACTCGACACGTACATTTTGAGTCTAAAACTCATGGATACTCGTTAAAAAATACTGGTCAGATACCGCTATACCACGATCCGTGACCCGTTCAAAAAACCACTTAAAAAATTAAGTAACTATTGGGTACCTAGTTGCAAGCTTCCACAATCTCCATCAATTCAAAAAGATGTAAATTTTTATAAATGGATAAAGACATATGTGTTATATTATTCTTATCCATTTTAAAATATGAATACATATGTGGATACATATATTAATGAATGTGAAAAAAAACGCTACATTTTTTTAAACATCTATGAATATGAAATGGATGCTGATAGATAGGGATAATAATATAAATATACAAAATTAGCTTAAATTTACCAGTATTGGAGGAGCTTATATGTGATAAGATTAATATCCACATACATATCATTTCAAAATAGATACAGATACAAATATCAAAATAAAAATAAACAAATACAATAATTAAACATTATGGACATATTTACATATCCATTTGCATCACTATTAAAAGCTTTGGGCAAATTATAAAAAAATCTCAACTATGCACCGATTCTCAATTGCGTGCCTCATTTTTCAAATGTAACAATGAGGAGCCTGATATTTTTTTAGTGTCAAATACACCTCTGTAAGTTTCTGTGACCTTTATATATCGATGTTAAAATCTGAAGCTGAAAGTCCAGGTTACTCCTTGTTACATTTGAAAATTAAAGTCCTTAATTGGAACTCGGTACATAGTTGAGGTCCTTTTTTGTAATTTACCTCAAAACTTTTATCCACTTTTTTTCTAGTGATATGTATCATGTTGTTCCACTGCATCTCGACATTCATGTGACTATTATCCATAATGTCTCCCTTTACTCAAATGATCATGCTATCAAACAATGTCCGCTCGATACCATATGTCCGTAATAAAAAAGATATTTGCCGTAAAATTCATAAACGAGCGATTGATTTGAACACTAATGTAATAGCCTATAATAATAGATTAGTGACAATATAAGTAGCAATGCTAAATTAATTAACCTCGTCGGCATCCTTATCGACAAGTGCGGGACGTAAACAATAACATATAATAAAAAGCAATGTTGTTGAAGTGGTGAGAAAATTACCACATTGTGAAAGTCAAGCTAGATAAATGAAATTTATTTAAAAATTATAGATTATCAATCTTGTGCTTTCATTTGCTATTTATCTACTATAATAAATCTACTTATGATGGAGGTGATATTTCCCATGGGTTCTTACGGGTACCCTTTATCCATAGAAATACATCCATGAACACCCATACATACAATGGGCTCTGGTTCTCCTTTGGTCATTCGAGAACGCGAACACATGGTTGTCGTCAGCTCATGCCATCATGTGTTGGGGTAAGTCCCACAACGAGCGCAATCCTTTCTGTTTATTTTCCATTAGTTATTGAGTCTGGAAGCCTTCATAGACTATCATTGATAAGCCAAGATAGCCCCATGTATGTGTTTTCCTAGATTGCTCTAAAAGTGAAGTGCCACAAGCTCCATCTTGTTGTCGATTGTGTCACTTCCTAGGGGAGTTCGAGTGGCTTTTTGCCCTCTTCCTTGTTCGAGTTTGATAAGTTGAGAACCAGTGTATAGAGATGGAAACGAGGAAGCATGAAGTTCAGTCAAACAAAATCTTGCATTTAAAGGAGCTCAAGAATCTAGGTCGTGATGACCTGGTGAAAACCATCGAGGTACCAAGAGGAGAGTCCTGGTGAAAGCCAAAGGGGTACTATGAGGGCATATCGCTAATTGCTCATCATCTCCCTATAAGATGGTGCTTGCTATGGCGCTAGAGTTGTTATACCAAGTTCTTAAGTATGAGTGTTCTAAAAAATAATTTAAATTCTAACAAATTAAAAGAAGAATGGATGTTTTTTATCGTATAACTGCGACCAAACCTCATTGGAAGTTTTCATGGAAACGTTTATTTATTTCAAACTACCTCATCTCTTTATTTTCCCCCTAAAATAGCTTTGAAGATTTAAGCCTCCTATGTTTCATCCGTCCCTTATAGCGTTCTGATTTTGGGCATCCTATACACTCTCTCATCCATTACATCCAATGTTCTCACGCCCAAGTTCAGGCTTCTCTATTACATGAGCTTGGATCAAATAATCATAGAGGAGAAAGATCGGTCAGATGAATGACCTTACCTAGCATGAATAGAAACAGATACTGGAGTGGGACCCCTAATGGCCTCAAGTGACCATGAATGTCATCATATATGTGTTTTTCCCCTTTTCAATCATAAAGGGAAGCTAGAATATAGTAACATGGGCTTGTGGTCCAACACATCCCTTTTGGACCTCAGAAAGCAAGTCTCCTTGTCCTTTGTCTTCATGCTTGCACATAACATAATGTTTAAATTATAAGGCACAAACCAAGTCCATTATTTAGTTGATTTATGGTTGATTCATCGATCGGTTATATAAAGTAGTGATTCTAGTTTCTACATGACCTTATGAAAAAATGAAGTTTGAATCCCAATTGTGGAGCAATAAAGAATGAAGTTTGAAAAATGGGGAGCGGATCCTCCTCTGCAGTAAGTGATTTGCAGCAGATTCTGCTGCAAATCACGGATGAATGCCGCGTGTCCGCTCCCAGATCCAACGTCCCACACATCCCCATCTCCTCCCGACCCGTCTCCTCCCCGACCTCAATCGCCTGCTTCCCCATCTCCTCCCCTCTCGCCTCGTGCGCCTGCTGCGCAACCCGCCGCTGCCGCTTCAGCTGCAACGCGGCCGTGCGTCGCCCTTCAGCCGCCATGCCCCATGCCTCACGCGATCATCAGCCACCGCGCGGCCAGCATCTGCCGCACGCGGTCACTCTCACCAGCGGGGGAGAGGATGTCGGGGAGGAGACGGCTGGCGGCGGGGGCGAGGTCGGGGAGGAGACGGCTGGCAGCGGGGGCGAGAGGGCTTGAGGTCGGGGAGAGGGTCGGCGGCGAGAGGGGCTCGGGGTCGGGAAGAGGGTGGCGGCTTGAGGTCGGGGAGGAGATGGGGGGAGGCGGGCGGCTTGAGGCCGGGGAGAGGGTCGGCGACGAGAGGGGCTCGGGGTCGAGGAGAGGGTGGCGGCTTGAGGTCGGGGAGGAGATACTACAGAGGATCCGCTCCCATCTCGAGATCCCTCTCCTCTCCTCCGCGGCAATGGTTGGGTCGAGGCATCCGCTCTTCGGCTCCTCCATCGTGCAGTACAGCTTCAACCGCGGGGGCTGGGGCGCAACCTTCGCCGATATCTACACCCGCAAGGTGCGTCGACCCCCGCCCTCATCATCGGCGGCATCGTCACGGCTGGCAGCGGGATGGCTGGATCGGGGAAGGAGAGTCGGGCGAGAAGGAAAAGGAGGAGGAGTGGGGGCAGCCGTCGGATTCCTCAGGAGACACGTGGCGCTCATCTAAGCATTACAGCCGAGTCTGCTGCAAATCACTTGCAGCAGACGATCCGCGCCCTGAAAAATGGGCAGCTGCAGCTGTCGAAGAACTTTCTCTTGGGTTCTTTGTCATGGGAAGACCATTTGCAATATCCACTGGTCATAATAAATTGGTATAGAGAAAGACTAAGTCCTCAATCGGATATATAGTAAAAGTTATCCACACCTTCCACCCAGCAAGACAAAACAATACTATATCCATAACCAATGTGGATGGATTTGCTTCCGTTTCCTAAAGTGCACTACTCCTTTCTGGTCTTGGTGATCACCTTCTCCTCTTGACTAAAAAAATTAAATCATGCTAGACCGTTTAGATTTCCGTACTTTTAGATTAGAAGGGATGATTATGATCCTTTAACAGAGGCAGCATGTGCAAAAAGTTTTAAACACCATTAAACACTACTTAGAGAAGAAGTCGTGGCTACTGTTGTGACACCTCACCCTTCAACATCATGTCTAGTGCTCAGCAAATCCATCTCATACCCAATAGATTAATATTTAAAATTAAAAAATACAATGAGAATAACAACAAAATGATGAAAATAATGTTTGCGTTCATTCTGATTTTCATGTTTAAAATGGAATGCATGTCCAAAGGAGAAACATCATGCATAAATATGTTATCTATAATTGTATGCTCTCAAAAGGTACTCTACAGTTTCTCTGAACAGAGTACAACCGAAAAAAAACAAGATAAGCTGTACAAATGTAGCCTTGTTTGGTCCATGTCTATTGATGAAGCTCAAACTATCTCGACCATCATCCTTCTGTCTTCTCAGGTACTATTGGGCCCACACAAAAATATGATGTCATGAGCGATTGCCTAATTAATAACAGTACAAACACTAACCATTAGTATAAATATAACAAGAGATGTACATGCTTTCTCTCAAGGCTACACATGCACTCAATGTGAAGCAAACCTCACAAGTTTTAACTCAAGTCACATCAAATCACATGTCTAATAGGTATATATATCCATTCATCATCTTTACTGTATGGAAAATCATCGCAAGTCTCCCAAGTCCAATATCCATTAACAAAAAGCCTCAATATTGTATGATATGAGTTTGAGCTGTCACAAATTAATATATCTTATTATAATACACTTGAGTAAAAGCTTTATGTTGAAGGGAATAAGCAAGATGAATTCAATCAAACCCTAGAGCTCTCTTATATAGGAGAAAAGCTCTATTGGTAAATTACATAAACAGAACAATTAAAATTAAAAATAACATGATTATTCTAACACTCCCCCTCAAGCTGGAGCATATATATCTATCATGCTCAGCTTGAAACAACAGAGATGAAAAGGACCTCTAGCAAGAGCCTTGGTGAACATGTCTGCAATCTGCTCTCCTGATGATACATAAGAGGTCGAAATAAGCCCCTTTTGAATCAAGTCCCGTGTATAATGACAATCCACTTCAATGTGCTTTGTCCTTTCATGGAAGGCTGGATTATTGGCTATAAACAAGGCGTCCTGATTATCACATTTAAGATGCATAGGAAGAGGTACTTCAATCTCAGCACTACCTTGGGCCATTGCCCTATATTCTGACTCTGCAATGGATCGAGCCACGACAGTTTGTTTCTTACTCTTCCAAGCTACTGGTGAGCTGCCAACAAATACAATAAAGCCTGAAGTAGACTTTCTATCATTAGGACACCCAGCATAGTCTGCATCATCACAACCTGTGACTGGTATAGAGGTATCTCTTCTAAACAGAAGACCAGCACCTGGAGACGACTTCAGATATCTCAAGATCATAAAAACCGCATTCATGTGAGCTTGCCTGGGTTGCTCCACGAACTGACTTACCCTGTTAACTGCAAAGGCTATATCAGGTCGGGTAATAGTAACATACAACAGCTTCCCCACTAGCTCTCTATATCGTCTCTTGTCCACCTCCTCAGAGTCATCATCATAAAGTTTAACATTAGGATCCATAGGGGTAGTAGCTGGTCTACATCCTGCCATACCTGTCTCAGATAACAGGTCAGTAACATACTTCCTTTGTGTCATTACCATGCCTTACTCATTTCGTGCAAACTCCAATCCCAAAAAGTAACAGAGTGTACCCAGATCCTTCGTAACAAACTGCTCGCTAAGAAAATCCTTGGCTGCTTGAATGCCCTGTTCATCACTTCCTGTGATAACAATATCATCAACATATACTAAGATGATCACAGTACCTCGTTGGTCTCTCTTTACAAAGAGAGTATGATCTGCTGTAGATCTGGCAAAACCCTTTTGTTCAATCAACTCCGAGAGCTTCTGAAACCAAGCCCGTGGACACTGCTTCAGGCCATATATGGCCTTATGAAGACGGCACACCATACTGGACTCCCCCTCAGCAGCAAACCCTGGTGGCTGCTGCATAAAAACCTCTTCCTGCAAGTCACCATACAAGAAAGCGTTCTTGACATCTAACTGAAATAGGGGCCAGTCACGGACAACAACAACTGCAATGAGAATCCGTAATGTAGAATGACGTGCTACTGGAGAAAATGTCTCCTGATAGTCCACCCCATATGTTTGGGTGAACCCACGAGAAACCAACCTGGCTTTGTATCTATCAACCGTACCATCAGCCTTATGCTTAACAGTAAAAACCCATTTGCTGCCCACTATAGACGCACCTAGTGAAGGATGCACAATACTCCACGTGCCACGCGATTGCAACACTGCCATCTCCTCTTCCATAGCTAAACGCCATGGACTGCTCTGTATTGCCTCCTGATATGATCGTGGGATGTCAACTGCCGATAACCCAACAACAAACTGGCGAAAGTCCGGGGATAAACGCTCCAACGAAGCCTGAGACCCAAACTCCACCCCATATTTGGGTTTCATCGTCCGCGCACGCTTTTGCCTTCGATGGGCAATAGGGATATCTAGGTCATCAACTGGAGTAGTGAAAGTACCATCAGTACCCTGTACATCCATCTGCCCATGGAAATCACCTGTACCATCAGGAGAACTCAAATGATCAGTACATACCTCGGACGTGCTGGATGATGGAGGAGGCACATGAGCAGAGGGCCGACGCTGATAGACCTGAGGATAAAAAGTAGTAGTTGGTGGTGGCGGTGGTGGTGGTGGAGTAGGCTGTGGTGGTGGTGGAGTAGACTGTGGTGGTGGAGTAGAGCATAGAACAGATGGAGGAGGAGGAGGCACATAGATATCGTCTCCTTCCTCTGAGTGAGTGAGTCTATCACCTGTAGGGGAAAAATACATAATGGACTCAAAGAAGGTGACATCTGCACTGACATAGTACCGTCGTCTAACACCGATATCCTTTTTTGGGTTTTGAAATAACTCACAAAAATACATTTGACATCTCTGGGAGAGAGCTTGTCAAGACCAGGAGAAAAGCAATGGACAAACGCAACAGACCCAAAAACACGCGGTGTTAGGGAGAAAAGATCCTTCTCGGGAAACGCAGTCAAGAACAGAATCTTCTCCCCTAACACGGACGAAGGCATACGGTTAACAAGGTAGCAGGCAGTTAGAACCGCATCCCCCCAATAGGAGTGAGGGGCACGGCTCTGAATCAAAAGGGTTCTGGTAATATCCAACAAACGACGATGTTTCCTTTCAGCCACCCCATTCTGTTGGGAGGTATATGCACAAGACGTTTGATGCACAATCCCATGAGACATAAGGAATTTGGATAGTTGAGTACTACACAATTCTAGAGCATTGTCAGACCGTATGAATTTCACTACAGCAGAGAAAATATTTTTTATTTCAATAAGGAAAGACTGAATAACATGTCCAGCATCAGACTTATTTTTAAGCAGAAAGACTCAAGATAACCCAGAAAAGTCATCGACAACAACGAGATAAAACCTGTGCCCCTGAAGATCAGGGACACGACCGGGACCCCAAATATCAAAATGAAGTAACTCAAACAGACCATGACGACTTGGACCAAGACGACTCTGAAACGATGACCGGTGATGTTTGTCGAGCTGGCACGCCTCGCATTGGAAAGTAGACCTGGGAGAAATCTATGGAAGGATATGAACCATCTTTAGCAACGGAAGATGACCAAAGCGGAGATGCCATGTGTAAGGAGAGACAGATCCAGCACTCACAGAAGAGATACCAGCATGAGGAGACTGCACCAGTCTATAGAGACCCCCTTGCTCACGGTCAGTTCCAATCACTCTGCCCGTTAGGATGTCCTGAAACACAAGAGCAGATGGGTCAGATATGGCACGAAAATGTAAATCTTTAGTGATTTGACTAATCGACAGTAAATTCATTGAAAAATCGAGAGCATAAAGAACATTCTGAAGCCGTATCGCAGGGGTCAACTGCACCTACCCCTGACCAGTAATGGGAGAGTGTGTCCCGTCAGCTATCACCACAGAGCATCCTGTCTGAGTTGCATTGAAACCATCCAAATGCTTTCTATCACCACATAAATGATGAGAGGCTCCAGAATCCATGATCCATTCTGATAGATCTGCTCGGTAACAACTAGTAAGAGCATATGTTGTACCTGACGTGGATGCTGATGCTGAACCGGCTATCTCCGAAGATCCTGAAGTACTCGCTGGCCCCTGACCAGGCATGATCTCTCTAAGTCGCGCCACTAACTCCTCAAACCTCTGATCCGGGACATGGGAAGAACCCCCTTCCTGCTGAGTCTGCTCCGCCACACGTGCTGTAGTGGTAGGAAATCCATGCTTAGAATAGCATGTTTCCTTAGTGTGACCAGTCCTACGACAGTAAGTGCACGACTGTCGAGGAGGTCTGCTACCTCCTCCTCTGCCACGACCACCTCTACCTCGAAACTGTGGATATCCTCCCCTGCCACAAGACGCTGCCATGGCTGAGGGCGTCTGAGCTCCACCATGAGATATAGAGAGTCTACTCAACCGGTGATAGGCCTCTTCCATAGGAGGTATGGTGGCATCTATAAGAATCTCCGCTCTGGCAGCATCATACTCCTGATCAAGGGCTGCTAGAAATACCCCTGTCATCACTGAGTCCCTGTATGCCTTTAGCTGTTATGGTGTGGCTGTCAACGGAATGTACCCGTGTAGCTTCTCAAACATACCCCTCAGAGAGGTGTACAGGGTATGAAGTGGATGCCCGTTCTGCTTCGAGGTGAAAATGTCATGCTGGAGTTGTAAGATCTTGGACTCGTTCTTCGTCGGAGAATAAGTGGCAGCTAAGATATCCCACATAGCCTTCGCAGTGGGTTGACTCAGAATGTCGTTGGCTATCTCCATGGATACAGTACCCGATAACCATACACGTGCATAGGCATCGTCAGCCTCCCATGAGGCGTTAACCCCAGTCTTCTCAACAGGTTCCTCTTGCATGAGGATATGCTTCTTGCCATTGCATTGCATAAGACTCATGAACTGCATGGCCCACAGTTCATAGTTCGTGCCGTCCATTTTCACAACGGGTGCTGGACCTTTGAAGGCACCCAGAGACGGAAGATCTACCTTGTTGTCTGACATGATGACAACAATATTCTGCGACTGGGGTTACACGACTAGACTGTAATGTCTACGTGAACATCTATGAAGGCCGTTGTGGACGTAGACTCAAACCACAACGCCCTCCATACCTTGAGAGTTCCTCTGACTAGGCCTCTACGTTGAACTGGTGGGACTACAACCCAAACACGCGCACCCTACGCGCGTGTATGACTCGCGCAGACGGAAGATGTCGCGCAAGTAGGGCAGCGCGCAGGCGCAGGAGGCGTGCGAGCGAGAGAGGCTCGCGAGCAAGGCGTCACGCGCGCAAGCGCAGGAGGGGCGTCGGCGCGCGTGCGGCGGAAGAGGGGGGGCGGCGCTGATCGGAGAGAGAGAGAGAGAGAGAGAGGCCGGCGGGTGGGGTAGGGTAGGGTTAGGGTTTCGATAACTCCGATCTAGGACCGTCGCTCTGATACCATGTTGAAGGAAATAAGCAAGATGAATTCAATCAAACCCTAGAGCTCTCTTATATAGGAGAAAAGCTCTATGGGTAAATTACAAAAACATGGCAATTAAAATTAAAAATAACATAATTATTCTAATACTTTCGAGGACCTATGTTTTTCTTCAGATATAGGAAATCGATTTATCGTTCTCCTTCTTCAATAACCACGCCCTAGAACTCCTCTCATGAGGATAACAATTGGAATACTACTTAGCAGGTTTAAACCAAATGTTATTTCAAATCACAACCCATGTACAAGAGTGGACCCTATACTACCTACCGTGCTACAAGATATAAAACTCCATTGAGAATACTTTAGAATATAAGATCATGAACCAATTTAAAAGCATCACCCAACTAGTCCACTAGGGCTACAACTATCTAAATCCAAGCTGGGCATGCACATCCCTTGCACACATCTCCATCTACCCTTGAATCACAGAAAATGCATTTGTATGCAAGGTGAAAAAGCTATTGTAAAAAGAGTCATCCACAAAACATGAGTAACCAGTGTATAGCTATCGCTCGCTATTTATTAGACATTTGGTTTATATTTGAGCATACATGTCATCACAATGCTTTCGCTCATGATACTCATCTTGCGATTATCGTTTCTTTTCCTATGGGAGCTAGATTCCTTTCCTTTATATTTAATGTATGGAGCTAACATTGCCACTATGAGAACATTTTATTCGTGTCATACTCAATATCTATACAAATTATATTTTTTTCGCATTATAAAAAATCTCATTTTCGTATGTTTATTTGGGTCAAATATGATGCCATGATTATGTATTAATCGATAATGGTACCTCCATCTCCAATTACACTTTGATACATGTCTCCCAGGGGAGATGAGTTAAACTCGATCATTCTCTTCTTTCCCCATCACTCCTAAACATCTCACCCATGTCCAAAATCACTACCCTCCCCAAAATCTTCTCCGACCATAAACCATTGCTTATCTCTACCACATCCCTCCAACGACCGCGTCCTCGTTCATAGTGGAAGGTTTCTGGTTAAATAAGCCAACCTTCTCCCAGATCATAGCCTCCTCCTAGACCTCCCATGTTCAAGCTAACAACCCTTTCCAAGCATGGTACTTGAAAGTTAAATGGTTAGAAAATGAAATCTGCTTTGGAAAAAAATAACTTACATTACTTCGAGTTGGACTCGAAGGCCATCCAAGAAGAAATTGTGGTCTTAGAAACTTCATTCTCCACTATACCCCTTGACAAGTCTAAAATCATTGGACTAGGAATCCTTCATGGAGGATGAGTTCCAAATACTTTAACCAAAGAGCCAAAGAATCATGAGGGGGGATAGAAACACGAAATCCGTCCTGATTGTAGCCACTGCCCCTCAAAGTAAAAATCACATTCTGGCCCTTAAAGACAAAGGAGTTACCCAAACAGACCTTGGTTCGATCTCTGGAATAACGTCGAATTTTACCAAGAGCTTTATTCATGATCCAAAAATAAAAACTACATCTCTTTTAGACTCGACCCCACTCTAATATGGAGATCTGAAATCCTGAAGACTTATCGACACCCATCCTTGCAGATGAGATTTTTCAAGCTATCTCAAAACTTAAATCCTAAGGCACCACGCTCGGACGGGTGCACTTATAAATTCTTCACAAGATATTAGCATCTTATAAACTAGACTTCATGAAATGACTAATCATCTCTTCAGTGAAGAGTTTGAACCTAGGGACCTCAAATACATTAAACGATGTTTTTAAATGCTCACGTGGGGTGCGACAGGGTGACCCTCTTTCCCTTTTTATCAACATCATCAACATCATCAATGGGATGCTCCAAAACCTCGCAAAAATAAGCACGTTGAGGGTTTATCCATACTTGGGTCAAACCTCACCATCACAAATATGCTATTTTTCTATGACATATTAATCTTTATGAAATTCAATGAAATAGCACGCAAGTACATCAGCTTCACTCTAACAGCCTTCTCCCATATTTCAGGTCTTCATATCAACCAATCCAAGTCATCCGTCCACTGCCTTGACCTCTACGAAACCGACTTAAATTGGTCACTTCCATTCTTAGATGGAGAATAAAAAACTTCATGATAGACTACCTAACCATTCCACTCTCCCCACACCCCTTAAATGCTCCGATTGGCTTCCTCTATTTGAGAAATTTGAGTGCAAACTTCAAGGAGGAAGGTAAATATTCTTGTTATGTCCTCTGTGGAGCTCTTTAACTCCTCTCTTACAACTCAAGTTACCCATATGTTAGCCTCCCTAAGACTACATACAACTATATTTTCAGAAGTAGATAAAATCTGACGTAAATTCCTTTAGCATTGGAACACTTAAGGGTGTGTTTGGTTAACGGGTTAAGGTGGGTTAAACTGGTAGAGGGTAACCCGTTTTTGGGTTTTAGTGTTTGGATAGAGGGTTAAACTGGAGGTGGGTTAGAAGTGAGTTTGTTGTGATATGATTGTATTGAAGTTTGAAAAAATGAGTAGTTATTGTGATGTGATTGTATTGAAGTTTGGAAAAGTGAGCAGAAGTGGAGTAGTTTATAATTTTTATATGATATGATGGTATAATATATTATTTTTCCTTCTGATGATGTAAAATTGATTTATTTATTTTTTTAAAAAAGAGAAATGTAGGACCCTCATGAGAGAACGGGGCCTAAGAGTCACGAGGCCAAATGAAAAATGTATCTACCGATCACAAACCAAATGATGGTTTATTATCACAGACCTCAACCTTTTAATAAATCTGTGTTAACTAAAGCTTGGATTAAATTAAAAGAAAACCCAACCTCTATAAACTCGGTGATCATTAGAGCTTCTTATCATCACTCCAGACTATTCCCCTTCTTGACTCCTCCAAATTTGGTAACTCCAATTGTTAGAGAGCTATTAAGATTGGTTCTTACCATATCCGGGGATGTTTTTCATATGTTTGGGGAAAAATAATCCCTCATCTAGCATGACCGTCTTAACAACAATCAACCCTTCAAGGTCACTATCCTCACATTTGGGATTTGGTACGGAACAAGAACTCCTCTATCCCCTTGGCATTAGGCACCCTTCCCGTAAAACAAAAATTGGCTTAAATCCCTAGCTAGGTGTCTTTCCCATCAACATATTCATGACCTCTCAGCATTTCAAATTCGAAATTATCCTACTAATGTCCGCCTACACCCCATACACCACTGACTCCATATGTTTTCCATGCTAGATGTGCCCAAACTTTCTCAAGAAACAAATTTATCTTACCATCTCTCATTAGAGAATGACAACTTCTTCACGAAAGGTAATGGTCCAAATCCTTTCACCCATGTGTCCCCTTCTTCTTATGGTCGGTCATTCACTGTAAACTCGCAACTCAAGATAAGATCATCACCACAAATGCATGCCTCCTATGTCTATCCGACACAGAAAATCCCATCCATCTATTATAAAGTGCCTCTGATGAATATGCGATTCATCACTCTAAAAGTTGAAATTAGAGCTTTGTTCCCGAGTAATTAACCGCATACCTCCATTTATTTTGCATTATTCTCATTCATGCATTTAGAATTAGTATCTATATTTTAGCATGCATATTTGCATTAAATAAGAAGCCAAATTCATTTGTAAATATCACATGTATATTCATCATATTTTCACTATTTTTTAAATCTAATTTTCTCTAATTTGGAATTGAATAAAATCAACTCTATAGTATACATATTACTAATATTGATAAAAGAAAATATCAAAAAAATGCTAACTCATAAAATTGACCAATAAAACCTGATCCCTAGTATGAGATCAAGAACTGTACAACATGATTATCTCTCTCATATAGTCTCTTATGGACCCATACTCATTTTTGAATTAATATACATTCAATTACCTTCAAAATAAGATCAAATTCAAAAGAATCGGAGTCAGTATGTGAGACTTGGGTATTGGGCTCCTCTTGTATATTGTACATATGTCCCTTTATTTATTTATCCTTTTATTTTCTTATTTAAAAAAATTCAAAAAATTAGTTTATTTGTAAATATTTATTTTATATTTTATCTAATTTATATTATTATTTAAATATTATAAAAATACCAAAAAAATCTGCAAAAATAAAAATATGGTATTTTTTATCTGTAAGATATCTCCAAAAATAATTATTGTAAAAGTGATTTATTTTCGATTTCAGTCCTTCATAAAAGTTGTAGATCTCATCGAGACAAGCAACTTTTGTGTTGATCATTTTTTTATTTGACCCCTTTTCTTTGTTCCTTTTGATTTTCATTTACATTTAATTTGTGTTTTTTAGGAGTGACACGTGGCAGCTCCTAGAGTCTCCACTTGTCTCCCTTTTGTTTTATTTCTTTTTTTTTGTAATTTCATTTTACTTATTTATTTTATTGTCTTAATTAATATCTATTTAATTAATTATTTACTTATTTACTTATTTATTTATTTTATTTATTTTATTTCCTTATTTTAATTATTTATTTATTTATTTATTTATTTATTTATTTTAGTTATTTAGTACCTTATTAATTTATATATTTTACTTATATTATTCTTATTTTTAGTTTTTGTTTTAACTTCAATATTTTTTCTTTTTTCTTCTCTTTTCCACATGGTTGCTTTCCAAGGTGCCACGTAGCTCTCCCTTCACGTCTCTCCTCCGCCCGTCTGCATGGAGACCCCTGCCTCATGCGGATATTCTGCAACTGTCTGTCCTGCATGACCCCCATCGCTCTCTCACTTCTCTCTCTCTCTCTCTCTCTCTCTTACCCATCGATCTCATCTCCCCGTGTCTCGTGCTCGACCCAACTACCTTCGCAACCACCGCCCACTCCGCTAGTCCCCTCCAACAAGATCCATGACCAGAGCAACCCCAACTGCTCCCTCAGGATTCGGTCCATTTCCTCCCATTTCGCATGCAACCGCCTACGACCCTTGACTCGCGCGCACACCCCAACATCTTTCTCACCCCTCTATGCACGACTCGTCAACCGACCATAAAGTCCCCTCCACCTCCATTGTTCATTTCCATCCCCATTTGTGAGCAAGGTGAAGCAGCTTCGAGCGTTCCTTATGTGACAGTTGAAAGTCGTCCATCGAGTGACAATGACTATCTTGCTGGTGTGATCCACAGAGAAACCTTCGTGTTGTAGCTCCCCTTCGGAGCCGCTCAAGCCTCATGACGTACCGCTGGACATCATTCAAGGCGACGATACGGGAGCCATCCACGGTCTCTCACTTCTATGGTGAAACCCCGCCTCTAGGTGAGCTAATCGCAAGTAATTCCTCTCCCTCTATCTTTGATTTCTTGTTCTCCATCTTCTATGTTCCACTCTTCTTCCATCTCTACTTTCTCCTTAATCTTCTTCTTCTTCGCTCCATGAAAACCCCCAAATTCCAATCAATCCGACCCCGATAACCCTTCTTCCCCGATTGCCATCTACCGGATAAAGCCTCCGCCTTCTGATCTCTACTCTTATCTTCATCGTACATCGCCGTCCCATTCACACTTAACCGCATCGCCTCATCGCCTTCATCTCTACCCACTTAATCGACCACTGAGCACCTTCCATCATGCCCCGACCTGCTCCGCCTCCTCGAGCCAGACCACCAGCCTCATCCACCGCTCGAGTGAACTTTTGCAAGCCCTCGCTCCTCCGCCATCGAGTAGCGGAGGAGACCAGCCACCACTTGTTTGAGTCACTTTTGAAGCCGCCGTGAGTCGCTCTCACTGATGACTGAATCATCGTAGCCGCAAGTATCTCCTCGGTCGCTTCAACACCTTAGACGATCACCTTCGAGCATTACCGCCACTATAGATGAAGCCCTCTCCCTCGTCCTCGCACAGGAGCATCACCGCCTCGCAACTCCTTCGGTGGAGCTAAAGAAATACAATTGTCGTTGATTTGGGGGTCCTACTCCAGATCTAACAAGCCATCGCCTTCCACATCGAGCACGCCAGACCTGTTACCAACCCTCTAGCTTCAGATCCATCATACCTCTATCGAAGCTACACTCAAATGCCATGTGGAGGCTCATCTCCTGAGACCCCCCGTCTCGACATGCGGAGGTTCGGCCACCTGAACCTCAGCTTTACCCGCTGATGAATCTCGTATTCATCATATTAGAAATCAATTATTAAACTCCTTTCTTGAATAATACAATAAAAATCACTAATAAATCCTCATTATTATCTTTATTATATTGTGCATAAACGGTGTAATTAACACTATATTATTGTATTTAATTATTATTATTATTATTTTCATTATTTTCAATTGTCATTAAAAACCCATAAAAATAGAGTTGAACAATTGTCTATAATTACCCTAAACTTTAAAATAAAAAAATACAAAAAAATCTCAAAAGATTAAAAGCGGCGTTTTTATCCCCTTATAATAATAATGAACTCTTGTACAAATGAACTCTTTTGACTTTTTGTCCACCATTAAACTTGTAGATCTCATTTGATCTACAACTTTCATGTTTTGACTTTTTCCTACTTTTACCTCTAACTATTTATTTTAGATTTTTTTCTTTATTTTTATACTTTTGAAATTTCTGATTGGGCCACGTAGCGCCCTCTGGGCCGCCTACGTGGCTCGCTTTCCTTGCGCCACCCGGCCACTCTAGGAGCTGTCTGATCATCTCCACCCGCCTTCCATTTCTGTCGTTCATCACTCGCTCGCTCCCAACCATCCGAACTGATCTAGATCAAAATCCCAGCCGTCCCTTTTGACCTCAATCTCAGTCGCCCGATTCCCTTCCTATCCTACGGCCATCTCCGTGCCACATCACCTGTTCACCCCCCACCATAGGATAAGCCCTCAGATCCCATCCTAGCCGCCTGTCTCCGCCTTTACCCTTGCTGTTAGATCATATCATATGATTTGATCTAAGGCCTCCACCCGTGCCACCATCTTGATCGTTGGATCACAAGATCCAATGGTCCGCAAGTCTTCTTTCTCCTCCGTTACTCCCTTCCCCATGTATTACACCAGGAAAAACCTCTGCATCCTTCCATTTCTAGCGACCACCTCCGATCATCCCTCCTAATCCTAACGATTGCTCCACTTATCTCTAACGTCAGCCATCCTCACGTATCCTTCAACATCCCTCCTCCGTTACTCCTTCGCCATCAAACCTTCAATAAAAAACCCCCCGCCTCCACATAACCATCGTCGAACTCCACCTATAAAGACCCTCGCTTCGCCACCATTCACCATTGTCCACCAATCCAAGGGTCTCTACCCTATCTGTACCGCCCTCCGGTGATAGCGGAGGGCGGTTTGTCCAGGGACATTGAACTCGAGCATTTCCAGTGAGATCCATGGTTCTCCGACCATGTAAGCGGCACCTCCATGCACCGTCAAGCTATGAGGACTAGCTGACATCATCGAGCGACGACCCGAGGTCCATTGGACCTCCACACAAGCCCTCACGCTACCCTTCTTCTTCTCTAACCCTCCAAGTATCAATCTTTCCTTTTTTTATTCGTGTTTTCTTTTAATTTTCCTAACAACCCCATTTGATTTTATCGCTCCTCAACCATCTTCAGAGCTTCCCCCTACCACCCTCATCTTCGCCGACGACTCCTACCAACCTCTTCCTTCTCCAGGACCCTCTCCCGCTCCAACCCACCTCCTTCTTCACCTTGCCGGAGGAGGAGCACTGGTCCACCACTCCAGCCACCTCCGCGGACCTCCACTTCACATCGCACTCACCCTTCACAGCACACGCTTCGACTATAAACTAACACATGCAGGTACATACTTCATCAATTAACAGAGTTGGCACGCATGCTCCGATTGGCATATCCACAACCAGCAAGGCCTCGTCGACCAACTGATATGATCGCTTCTGGAGCTTCGTCGTACCTCCATCTCCCTCACAAGAGACTCCTACATCTTCTCTGACCCTCAAGCGAATGTCTGGAGCATGGAGGAGCTCCTAGAAGATCTCCAGATCTCCTCCTCCTTCGACGACCTGCGGAAAAAGATGAGGAGAATGCACTGTCGATCCTCACGATCTGACGGTCCAGATGATGACACATGGCCTGGCCGGGCCTCACGCCGAACCTCAAGGCTTGGGTTCACCAAACCTCGCATCGAGCCACCATGCACCACCACATGGCCCGAGCCTGTTGCACCTCCCGAGCCTGGCCCCCTCATGTGAGGGGCTGGGTAAATTACATAGAAGACCCTGCAAGTTACTGATATTATAAATTGGTCCCTAGGTACGTGCCTCACATGCGTGCCTGGGTATTTTACAAGGAGACCCTCGAACTTATAGACAGTATAAAATGGTCCTTATATGCTAATGGTCAAATTGCAAAGGACCCATGTCAGTTTTGCTTTATTACAAACAGGTCCCTCTAGGGACCTATTTGTGATTATTTATCCTTTTATTCCTTGCATTTTTATTACATTTATGTCCTTGCATTGTTTACTTCATATCTTGAGCATCTTAGATCCAATTTACACGATTTCAGTGTCATTTTGAAGCTCTTTTCGTCATCTTTCTAATGGCTAGTTAATTTTTTGATCTGACACTAAGTGAAATATGATGAAATTTTATGTTAGATAGTTTCATTTGCTTTGTATGTTTATGCCATTAATATTTTCTTGCTCACAATTTTTATGCTCAAATCGACTCTGAACGGAATCATATTTTATGCTCATAATTTCTAAGGCATATTTGTAGTAATTTTCTGCATATATAGCCTTTGAATTCATCATCTTAAATTGCATTGAAAAATCCATAAAAATTACAGGCATCATTATTTGCAATTATTTATCTGCATTTCGGTGTGCATCTGTTAGAAGGCTTAGAATTGAGAAAATAATCACATATTGATTTAATAGACCAAAATTTGATAAATGTATTAAAGAGGCTCATGTCCATGTGTTCGACCTTGGCAGACTTGCCAAGTATAAATATTCCACAACATTCAAAGATTGTGGTTTTTGATCGAACGAATTTCGTCTCCGATACTACATTTGTCGATTATTAAAGTGGTGAATTTGACATGCATCAAATGGCCCCGTTGTAGGGGACACGACTCGTCTTTATTTATTTATTAAATTTTGAAATATGTTGCTGTCAATATTTTTAAAATTCATAGGTCTTCTCATCATGTTATTTTTGTATCATTTTGTTGATTATTTTTCATGATATTTTTGTGACATTTTCTTTTGTGGCAGGACCGATGAAGATGGAGGACGCTTGATCTCCATGGAGGCATGGAGTTGGGAGCTCCCGTTGAGAAGGCCGCAAAAGAGTAGAGGAAGGATTCAAGAAACATTAGTCTACTCCTCATTTATTTTCATGTTGTAAAAAAATTATATCATGTGCATTTTTAGCGGCCCTCATTTGGGGGCTCGCATGTGTAAAAAAAGAAAAAAAGGAAAAAAAAGGGGGAAATGGAAAAAAGAAAAGAAGAGTAGATCACAAGATGATCTCCCCCCCACATACACAACACACACACACGCATCCATCTTCGTGTATCCACTTCCAACCCCTGATGAGACGAAACTCTGATCGGTTAAGATGGAAAGATAATGCAATGGTCGTTGTTGTCAACCAATCGATTCGATCAACGAGGAAAATTTATTTTAAACCACTTCAAAGAGATCAAGCAATGAAATGTAAGCGGTTTTCACTATTCAATTTACTTGGTATGGCGACCAGGGTTGAACACAAGGAACACGATTTAAAAACCTAGCAGTCAAATTTCAAAGATAAAATTTTTAGTGGTTTTTGCTTTTTCATTTTTTTATTTTCAAATAAAGCACAAGTCACAATATGCACAAGGGGATAAAAATACACACACCACACTCCTTTTGTATTTTTCAAAGTATCCAAAAATGCCCAGAAAAATCCAGAGAAAATGTTTTTTTGTTGTTAATGTTCTAAAATGTTTTTGATAATTTTTTAAATTTTTCTGATTTTTTTTGATTTTATAAAAATCAAACAGTGGAAATAAAGGTAAACAATGCACAACCAGGAGTAATTTGCATCTTAAAATTAATTTAATGCCCAAAACTCCTAGAACTTATTTTTATGCTAAAGTATGAACAATTATCTACACACAGAGACTGAAATCAGAATTTTTATATTTTTCTAGAATTGTCTACAATTTTTCTAAGATTTTTAGTTTTTCACAATTTTTTGGGGTTTTATAAATGATTATGCACGAAAATTGGTTATAAATCAAAATACAGTAAAATACACCTATAGTAATTTTTTGAAATTTTTAGGCCAATTTTAAATTTTTTTATGATTTTTTAAAGTTCGGGCAGAGAAAAAGATATTGTTTTTGAATTTTTTAAAATATCAAATGATAAGGAAATGCAATGAAAATTTTATGCAATGTCCAAGGACATAGCATGAGTATTCACAATTTTTCGAGAATTTACTGAGTAATAAAAACTTTTATTTCATTAAAAAGATTATGCAATTGAAGTCTGGATACATTGGGACTAAAGATCAATTATTCAAATATTTTGCATTAAAATATAATAATAAATAAGTAGTAGGGTGAAAATTAAAATTTGCCTAAGTAAGGGCATATTTTAAATTCTGAAACTTCCAGGGATGTAACCGCAATTTTTCCAAATTGTTTTTTAAACACCCTAGGTTTACACCTGTTCTCGCTTTGTATTCGTTTCTTCTCAATGAGGGGGGGGGGCGGATGTGCCATGGGCCGCCGTCGTTCTTCGACGGGGGCACACGAGCTTTTTAGGAGGTCGGTGGAGGGCAGTGAACGGCCGGTGTCGTGCAGGGGAACGGTGCGGGAGGTCCCGGAGGAAGGCGACATGGTCAGGAGCGGGCACCGCTTGTTGTAGTGGTGCACGGCGGAGGCAAGCGGGCCTGGAAGATACTATGTGGCAGAGCTCTGGCTGGGGCCAAGTCAGGCGGTGGTTGTACAACGCGGGGATGAGTGGTCATGGGCGCGCGCAGGAATGACTGGCCGTGGGCACGTGTGGCTGCTACGGCTGATCTGGAGCGGCTGGCTTCGATAGGGACGCGGAGGCGACCAACTGAGGCGGCGAGCATCGCTCGCTATTGGGGTGCCTTCCAAGCGCGGTTGGCGAATTTTTTTTGTTTTTATTATTTTTTATGTGTAAACATTTATTATTTTTTATGTAAACATAAGTAAATAATTTTTTTAAACAACAATTGTAGGCAGAACTATTTTTTTATTTTTTTATTTTAATTTTCCTGCAAAACAAATGTTAGAGATAAAAACAATTATATGGTATTTTATTTATTTATTTATGAACAAACGAGGATGCCTGAATGGTTGGGATCTTGACGAGCGGGAGATAGGTCCGGACTTCCGATCACCATGCGTGGTCGGAGGTGATAGGTTGTGTAAGGTAGAATAAGAAACGACTAGATCGAGAAAATGGCGTGGAAAATCGATGTAGGATTGGAAATGCGATATGGATGTTTTTTTGGGATTTTGAGATCTAAAGAATAATCAAGAAATCAAAGCAAAAATTGAATCTAAGATATATCTAATAAAAACGACGAGAAAGAAAACGGATCTCACCTCGGGATCGGGTACATCGTGATGGCCTCCACGAGTGCTGACTCGCTGTCACCGGATGGCTTGGAGGTTGGGAGCCCTTCTTCGACAAGATTGCTCTCAGAGATCGGGCTCCTCTCACCCAAAGATTGATAATGAAGGAGGAGGAAGCCAATAAAAAGAGAAGAAAAAATAATTCTAGAAAATCGAATTCGTGATTAGCATAGATTTTGATAATTAGCACTATTTCTGTATATACAAAAGAGGAAGGTGTTCAGCGGTAGAATTAATAAAATAATTAATTAAATAAATAAATTAAAATAAATTTAGGAATTAAATAAAATAAATAATTAATAATTTACAAAAATTAATTATCCACCTTAATGGTGGCTATTTAAGGTATAGAATCATATCTTTATTTACAAGGTATGTTTTCAAATTAATAAATAATTAAATAATTAAATCTAAAATCTGTAGATAAATTAATTTAATTAATTAATGTTATATATTTAATTTTTTAGTGATTTTTGTGTAAGGAAATTAGTTGTATACAAATATTATATACATATAATACAATATACATATGTACAAATAAGGAAATAATTTTTAAATAATATTTTTAATATTATTATTTTTTATTTTTTCAATAATGAAGATAATATTTAAAATTATATATATTATGTATAAAAAATAAATATGAATAAATATGTACAATAAATAAGTGGTAATACTGCTCAAAACACCCTACAAAATCGACTTTTCAACCGTAATTCCAAAAATTATGAAACCACAACCAATTGAAAGATAATTTAATTTAGAGTATAATGGAAGTGAGTTTGATGCAGTTTGAGTTCGTATGGAGCCGTAATTGGTCTTTCAATGATTGTTTTATGGCTTTCTCTGAGTGTGATTATTTGTAATTTGTACACTATTTTGCCTTTGCAATTATTTTGTTATTTACAAACATTTTTATTTACAACTTTTGTTTACAAAAATATTCAATTTGAGGTAAATTTATGTACAAATAAAATAGTACAAGTTTTATACAAATATATTGGGAAAAATTTACAAATTATTTTTTTATTTTTAAATTAAAGACCCTATCTCCCCCTACTTTATTCTTGGTCGATCAGATCAAGTCTTGACCTTCTCTCGGGGTTCAGGTCAGTTTGCATTTATTTTATAAATACATCCTTTATTTTTCTCTTATTTTTATTTTCTTCTTTATTCTTTTATTTGAGTGTTAAAAAATGTTATAAATGCATATTTAACAAATGCATGCAAAATGGTAATTTCGTGGAATTAGTGGGTATTTACATGTGTTTAACTATGGAAATGAACCTAAAATAAAAGAATAAAAGCAATGAATCGTGGATTCATCATTCCCATATACTTTACCTTTGCTAGTTCTTTAGCAAACACTTATTTGGAAAATGAGTGAAAATCAAAATAAAGAAAAGAAAAAGGAAAGAAATTAGAATAATATTGACTTTTAAGCTTATCTTCATAAAATTGTAGTATGGAACTCTCTCAGACCTTTGGATTATTAGTGTGTCAGAACCTTAATGGGAAATGGATTTAAAACCTAATAGCCTCTAAGTTCCACAAGTCTCCTATTCAGATCTCCTCAATAGTCGCATCAGAACAAGTCTACATACACAAATTCTTATGACTATGAATCTTTACTTGTACAATGTAAGTGAAATATAGCTTCTCATCTCAAAAGTAGCAAAGAAACAACCTCTCAACAAGGTAACTCTAATCCCTTAGTCTAGAAATTCTTTCCTCGAAAAGCGGGGGTTATTCCCTTCAAAGTTAAAGTACAACCAGCTTAAGAAGGGGGATGGAGAAGAGAATGGACGGTAACAGTATAGCTACCTATCCTTGGATGCATGACCAGTGTAGCCAGTTCATCCACTGCAAGCTCACAAACATTTGACTTTGAAGCTCTTATTCTTTTTTTCATTTGTATATACACTCGAGCAGACATTTTTATTTTCAATCAGGTATGTCCACTTTTGGAGATTCTGTATTTTTTTCTTTTTTTTTCCTTTTTCTTTTTTTTGAAAATATATACAAGGTGCAACATGTACACAAGGAGTTTTTCCTCTTGAGCCAGTAGGCTATCCCTCTTTTGAAGCATTATTGCAACCTCACAGCATCTTGTCTTTAGACCTCAACATCGTCAAACCAGGTTGAGACGCACTTCCCTCTCTAGAGGAGGACGAGAGGTTCCGCCTAGATGTACTACCCTCGTATGCTACCCCAAGCTAAAAGATTCTGCCCCCTCACTACATATTCCATGAACAGCTACTTGTAGAGTGCTTGTCCAAGGTAAGCCAAGGTCTGAAAGAATCATGCGTGTGTTGTTAAATATTCTACTTAGACTTATCAAGATGACATGTGAACATAGTCTTATGGACTCAAAGAATTATGTCACTAGGACCTGAAAAGTTTTAACTTCAGTTCTTATAAGGATCCTCTGAAATTAGGTGGATTAAGGTCCAACTAAGCTCCATTCTTCAATTTTATTACAAACATAGTTTAAGTGTCAATACTATCCTAAAAAATGCACGTGAAAATGCAATAAATATGTACAATGCAAAGAAAAGAAAGCAAAATCTTTTGTGAAACAATTTATAATTTTGAATTTTATGAATTTTTGAAAAATGATGCACATGCAAAAAGAGTTTTTTTATAGACAAATAGTTAGTAATATATACAAGAATATATATATTTTTATAAGGGTTAGGGATGAGATACACATATTTACACAAGAGTGAGTCAACTATTTACAAGAATCAGGTGAAAGGATTTACAACTTGAGTATTTTATACAGGTATATACATACAGTTAGATTTTTTGTGTGGTGCATATATTAACTTATATGAAAATAATTTTAAAGAATTTTTGAAAACTATTGTCCAAAATAATTTTTCAAGCAATTTTAGAATCATTTATAAACATTTGAAAAAAAATTTGCAAATATTTTTCAAAAAGTATATATAGATTTTCAAAATAATTTTTCAACCATTTTCAAAACATTTGCAAATAAATTTTAAAAAATAATTTTATTTCATACAAAGAAAAATTTTTACAAGCCAAAATAGTTTTACAAATGTTGAAAACATTTTCAAATAATTTTCAAAGATTTTTCAAATAGGTTTTCAAACTACTTTCAAAATATTTTCAAAATATTTTAGCTCGACTTATTAATTAGTATATACAAAAAGAATTTTGAGGAAATATCTGCATCTTTTTGTAAGTTTTTTACCAGTATTTATACACTATTTTATCCATGTTAAAAATATGAAATACGAGTTATGGCTAAGGTATATATACAATATATACGATACCCCCTTATACTTAGCTCGAACTATGTCCTCATAGCGATCAAAGAGCTGCAAAGGAAGACATAACTCGTGCTAAGTATAGAAAAGGGAAGAGAATACTATACTACAACGACAAATAAAGGAATATAACCAATAAAAGTCGGTGATCCATCTATACTTAGGATCAAGCAATCCTAAGTATAGAAGATTGTATACAAGGGGAAAACCAAGGAGTAGGATGTACAGATACTACCTCCCCTATACTTAGGGTAAAATATCCCTAAGTATTGGCAACAAAACATATGTAAAAAGAATCAAAAGAATAATAAAAAGTCTGACACCCCCTATACTTAGGGTAAAGTACACCCTAAGTATAACATAATCATAATATGGAGATGGGGTGTGAGACAAAAGAATGTGCGATATGGACAACTGTATCTATACAACTGCGGGAGGAAGTGATAATCAGGCAAGAGATGCAAATGATGTAAGTCAAAATAACATCTCATGCAAAATGTATAGGGGCAACATCGATAATCATCGGATGGTGATCTAGATATGGCTTCAGGCGCTGACCGTTAACTCGGAAGGTGGACTCATATGACATCTCAGATATATCAATGCTGCCATTGTCATGCACCTTCTGGACCAAGTATGGTCCCTTCCACTTGCTCTACAACTTCCCTAGAAATAGTTTTAGCCTGATATCAAATAACCATACTTTCTGATTTGGCTCAAACTGCTTATGGCTGATGTGAGAATCACGCCATATCTTTACTAGCTCCTTATACTGTAGCTACTCGAAAAGGTTGTATCTCTAAGCTCATCTATGGCTGCCAATTCTGTCCTTCTCTGATCTCCTACACTCTCTGGATCCAATAATATCTCAGTGACAACTCATAGTGACTTATGTTTCATCTCAATTGGTAAGTGGCTTGCCATAAAGGAGTCAGAATGGAGATGTACCTAATGGATTCTTGAAGGATGTACGATACACCCACAAGACCGAGTCTAAAAGCTGTGATCAATCCTTTCGGTCTAGGCGGACTACCTTCTGCAATATAGTCTTAATCTCACTGTTAGAAACCTCAGCAAGGCCGTTCATCTATGGATGATAAGGAGTAGCAACTTTATGATCTATGCTGGACTCGTTAGCAAGGGACCTTGCCTTTTTGTTGATAAAATGAGACCCCACCTCTGATATCAAAACTCTAGGTACTCTAAACCGTGAAATGATATTTTTCCTCAAGAATTTGCAAACAATGTTAGCATATGTGGTTCGGGCGGGGATGGCCTCAACCGAACGACTCACATAATCTACAACAAGTAAAATATACACAAATCCCTAACTTAGGAAGTGGTCCCATGAAATCGATGCCCCATGCGTCAAAGACCTCACAGAAGTGAATGGGCTGCATCGACATCATATCTCTCTATCCACAAGTTCCATTTTTCTGACAATCAGTATATCTCTTCACGAATTCATTTGAATCCTTGAAGAGGGTAGGCCACCAAAGGCTAGATTGAAGCACCTTTTATGCTTTCTGTCTCCCAGATTGATGTCCTCCTGCCTCAAGCTTGTGGCAATAGGTGAGGACGCTATGCTGCTCTTCTTGAGGAATACATCATCTTCAGATGCTATCACCCCTTCATGATAAAGAGTGGAATTTTCCCAATTATATGACTTGGCCTTCGTAAGAAAGGTCTCAAGTTGTTGTCTGGGCCAATCTTGTGGAACTTTCTTCGTGACAAAATAGTTCACAATGTCGGTGTACCATGGAAGTGAGGTGATTGCAAGGATCACCTCATTTGGAAATTTCTCTGTAATAGGTCTGTTCTGATCCGAATCCTCAAGGTTCTCTAAACGAGAGAGGTATCCGCCACCAAATTTTTTACTCCAGTTTTATCCTTAATCTCTATGTCAAATTTTTGGAGTAGAAGGATCCATATGGTCAATATGCTTGGCATCCTTCTTTGCCATTAAGTATTGGATGGCGGCGTGATCAGTATAAATCGTCACTCTAGATCCAAGAACGTAAGATCGAAACTTATTTAAGGCAAAGGCTACGACTAGCATATCCTTTTCTGTTACTGTGTAGTTCCAATGAGGAGCATCCAATGTACGACTTGTGTAGTGAATGGCATATGGTAATTCATCCCTCCTCTATCCTAGCACGGCCTTTACAGTAAATTAAAGGCATCCGACATGATCTCGAATGGTAGAGACCAATCTGACGGCTGAATGTTAGGAGCTTTAACAACTAGATTCTTGAGAGTCTTAAATGACGCAAGACACTTATCATCGATAAGGAACTCAGTGTCTTTTGTCAACAAATCATTAAGCGGTCAGGCAATCCTGTCAAAGTCTTGTATGAACCATCGGTAGAAACTGATATGCCCTAGAAAAGACAACAACTGTTGTAAATTGGACGATGGATTGAGTTTTTTTATAATATCCACTTTGGCCAAGTCAACCTCCATGCCCTGTTGGAGATGATATGACCAAGGACCATCCCCATAGTCACCATGAAGTGACTCTTCTCCTAAGATAATACTAAGTTGACCTCAATGCAGCATGGAGTACTCGGTCTAGGTAATCAAGACACATCAAAACTGTCACCGTAGATTGAGAGTCATCCATGAAGACCTCTAAAAATTCACCAATCATGTCTGAGAAAATAGAGAGCATGCACCTTTGGAATGTAGCCGGGGCATTACATAATCCAAAGGGCATCCGTCTAAAAGCATACATCCCAAACAGACAGGTGAAAGTTGTTTTCTCTTGGCCTTCGGGCGCTATAACCACGTGGTTGTACCCCGAATACCCATCTAGAAAGCAGTAGTAACTCTTCCCAGCTAATCTCTCAATGATCTGATCTATGAATGGTAGTGGGAAGTAGTCCTTCTTGGTGGCCTAATTCAATCATCTGTAGTCCACACAAACCCTCCAAGAAGTGGATACTCGGGTAGCTATCTCCTCTCCAGACTCGCTCATACCCGTCTTCTTGGGTACCACATGCAATGGACTAACCCACTTGGAGTCGGAGATGGGGTAGATAAAATCGGTGCTCCACCACTTAGATATTTCTTTCATGACCACCTCTCGAATGTTCAGGTTCAATCGTCGCTGGAATTCATGCGAGGTCTTGGCATCTTCTTCGAGGTAAATGTGGTGGGAGCACAGGGCCAAACTTATCCCCTAGATATAAGCCACACTCCATCCTATTGCCTTGCGGTTTCTTTCAAGAACCTCCATCAAATGAGATTCTTGGTCTTCAGTCAAATATGTTGAGATAATGATCGGGAACATATCTAGCTCACCTGCAAGGAATCTATACTTCATGTTATGCGGTAAGGTCTTCAATTCTGGACAAGTGGGAGCTGGTAAGTCTGGATTTTGGAATGTCTGAGTGAATGCTACCAGATCTGTGTATGAGAAATCTCATTGCAATGGTAAATCTAACGAAGATGGCCCTGCTGGTATATCTGTCAATGGACCTGGCTTACTATCCACCCTAGTTTTTGGCTCTGTAGGCACCAACACAGTAAATATTCATCGCACTCCTACCAGTCAAAATCGGTGTCTGTGTTTGAGGGATTTGAATCTGATGAGTATGAGATGAAATCAACTTCGCTTTCCTAACCATGTTAAACAACCTCTACTATATCATGTGCCATGAGTGTGATCTTCGAACTCTCATCTGCCATGAGATGTGAATCTACAATGTCTGAAGATGTGGCAAGAGCTCGTGATGCGAGATCTGCCCAAACTATTTCATCATATGTTATTACAAAGTCACACTCCTGGTGGATGTCTAGCTCTGTTGATGTCATCTGCTCTGAATCGGTCATCTGATCTGAGCACTCTGAATCTCTAGCTCTAGTTTTCTCAATCATTTCTATTTGTACACTTTCACCCTCGACGTGAAAGTATACCTTCCCACTATCATGGTCGAACACCTCCTTGGCCGTGGCCAAGAATGGTCATCCTAAGATGATGGGGGTATTTGTCACGGATTCAAGGACCTCCACGTCCAATACAACAAATTCCATGGGGAATTTCAAGTCGTGAATTGTGACGACAACATCCTTAAGTAACCCCTTCGGCCTCTTAATAGATCTATCAGCAAATTGAGGGATCGTCCTACTCTGTCTAAGAGGGCGAAACTCGAATCAATCAAGTAAGGTAGCCGAAAGAAGGTTAATTGAAGAACCATTGTCTAATAGGGTATGATCGAACTGTTGCTCATGAATGTGGCATCTGACATATGAAGCTCTTGCATCAGGTCTCTTGGCTGGCAATTGATTCTGAATAGCGTAACATGTGGCACGAATCAGTGCATGGATCTCTGTAGTACGATTCCTCTTCTTCCTGTGTATAGTGGTCTTCTCTCTCAAGTGCTTCTGGAAGAGAGGGATGTGCTCTAGTGCCTCTTGTAGAGTCAGCTAGATATGGAATCTGTCGATCATCTGCTGGCTGAACTCTAACTGCTAATGATTTTTTTGGCTTTTCTTATTTCTACCCCTACCCCAAGCGGAGTGATTGAGGGAAGGGGATAGCTAGACCCTCCTCAAATAGAGGATTGGGAAGAAGTTCCTGCTGATGTGAAGGAATGGAGCCCATACAAGGATCATCATGCAACACATATGGACTCTGAGTAGGTGAATAAACCTTTCCTTTATTCATTTTTTGGTATTTTTGGTATTGTCCTGAGATATAAAAACACGAGGAAACACAATTGGAATAGAAACGATGGCATCAACACCACCCACAACATCTGGAGAAACAACGTCCTCAATACCGTCGACTGGATCATCATCCTTGGTGGCGTCAGCACCACTGTCATCAATATCATCAGCTGCATTAGCACTGACATCCTCCTCGTCTGACGCATGAATCATCATGGGGCTCTCGCTGAGATGAGGCATCACTGGTTGGCATCCTACAGCTCCTAAGTGTCACAAAATCAACATCAAATATGTAAGAAGAAATATCACCCAGTGAATTACTAGGAGTGGTAGTCTCTATAAATTGTACTTGTTCAGACTTCCTCTTCAGATTATTTGGGTTTGGTTCAATCTGAGTGGGTATGGTGGCTTTGCCCTTGATTATTTCCCTCATCTCTTTCCTGAACTCATCCATCTCCCGCCTGAAAGATGCATGCTGGTCTGAGAGTAGGCGAGCTAAATCATCAATAGATGGGTTCTCATAGGCTGGTCCATGAGAACCAGACAGGTTGCCTCGCTAGAAATGAGGTTGTTTCTGCTGGTACTGGTGAGGGGGAGGCTGAGAATACTGCTGAGGCTGCTGCTGCCTCCACTGTTGTCCCTGATGGTGGGGACGAGGACCCGACTAGTAATACTGCTATGGCTGGGAGTACTGGGGTTGCTGCTGATGTTGTCTACTTTATCTACCCAGAGTTGGAGGTTGTTGCTGGGATGAGGTGCCACTGGTAGACCACATGAATCCTGGATGATCTCGATGTATCATGAGTTATTGCCGATCATACCAAATCCTGTTGACTTCCATCAACGGCTCCTGCTCGTAAGGGGGCAGAGGAATAACTACCACTGGTTGATCCGGCTGATACACCCCCATTTGAGTGTCCTGAGATGGTGGTGATTGAGAGTAGTGTTGCTGCAACGGCTGAACCGGCTCCGCCTGAATGTGGTAAATCTGGCGGTACTGGGCAGAGTGCTGGAAAGATCTACTATTGTTGGGATTAGCCCGTGACCTGAGACGAGGATGAGAAGTCATCTGTGCCTCCTGGAGACACAAGATGTGGGTCTGTAGGTCACTAAGAGTATGTGCCATTTGATCTATCTGTGTCATGCCATGGCACTGCTTCTTCTCTATTATCTCTATGCGGTACAACTTCTCACTAATAATACCCATGTCAACGACTGAAGATTCTGCCTATGCTGCTGTTGCTGATGAAGAAACGGGTGGACCCGCATCAACCCATGCTATCCTTTGATATGACACAGCCTGGGGTGAGGGCTTTCCCTGAGTGTAGAGCCTGGTCTGGGACATCACTGTGTAGTTTTCAGCCATCTTTTCATTGATAGCCCAGACCTCGTCTTCATCCTTGGTGAAATAGGAGCCCCCACAAGAAGCGTTGACAAGCCCCTGCAACTCCAGTGTCAGCCCACAAAAGAAGCCCTGGACAAGATAGGGCTTGGATATGTCTTGATGTGGACACCAGTTAATGAGCTTACAGAATCGATCCTACGCCTCATGGAATTGTTCATTAGGGATCGTGGAGAAGTTGTTGATCAAATCTCTTGTTGCGTTAGTCCGGCCATGTGCATAGTACGTGTTCAAGTACTCGGTCCATAGCTGCTCCCATGAAGTAATGTATCTCCCTAAATGTTTGAGCCAGTAGGCTGCTCTATCAACCAGGGAGAAAGGGAATGTCATCATCATGGTGGTGTCCTCATCCATGTATCGGTCGTGGATAGTACTGCAGATCATCTCAAACTCCTACAGGTGAAGATGCGGCTCCTTGGTGGCTAACCCATGGAACTTGGGCAAAAGCTGAATGGTCTGGGGGGAAAGCTTGAAATCGCCCAAAATAGATGGAAGCTGGATCTAATGGTGTGTGAGGGCTGCACCGAGGTTGTGCAACTCCCTTATCGGCTTGCCTGATCTGGGTGAATCCTGCGAGTCTTCTGGATGTCCTCCTGCTCCTCCTCCAGCAACGGCTATCTCTCCACCAGTTGGTCTCGACTAAGGTTTTCCTCTATCAACTTGCATATGTGCTAACTCCTAATGGACCTTTGCCATGAATGCTCCCTGATCCCGAATCGATCGCTGCATTGTCTCTAGGGAGACTAACAAGGTGTTGTTGATGGTGCCCTGATCTAGAACATAAATCGAACTCTGAGGTTGTCCATCGGTTCGTCTGTCACTGCTGGCCATATCTCAGGTCTCTACAAAGATAAAAGACCCCAATTCCGGTGTCGTCAAATGAACAAATAGTTGTGTAGGTCTCTGCTCGGGCACCTCAAGACTAGAAGAAGGGTGGTCAAGGGAGAACAAGGTTGAATCGAACTCAGGTTTGGAGATCGGGGCTAGGCTCCCTGAAATGTCCTTAGATGAATGAGTTGGAGTGCTAGAGAGCGGTGCTACCAAATGCAACCTAACCTAAGGGACCTATGGCCCATCATCGTTATGTGGGAATTAGTGTGGATAAGATCTAGTAAGCAAACAAGATGAGAAGTCAAACCCCCAATTAACCTACTCAATACGAGATGATGACCGTAAAGGATTTGTCATTTATCTTGTCTATTTATTTTAGGTGATAAATAAATCTTGCAGAGCGATTAAGCAAGCTATTAGGAACACGATGCTCCCAAGAGACTAGCCCAATCCCAAAACTAGATCTTTCCCAGCCAGTACAAGTTGCGAACCGTTTACCGGCTACCCGATCAACTTGCTCTGTTAAGGATGTCGCGGACCGCTTTACCGGTTACCAGAGAGGTCCTCACTGGAAAACGACTAACCCCAAGACCACTAGTCTAACGGAAGTTCAGGTGTGGCTCTATCCTAGTGTGCAAGTCACTCTCTCGCTCAAGCAAACCAAACAATGAGGGGGTGTCTCTCCCCAAAACAAATATTTTTAGATGAGGTGGGTTTTAGGGTCAAGTTTGCATTAGGAGGTCCAAATTTTATTGCTTTCACTTTTTAGATTTTTTCAAAAACAAACAATGCCTAACGAATTTTTCGATTTCCTTTGATTATTTTGACAAAATCCAGGGGAGGAAGTCGAAAAAGCCGATGCGCAGTCAAACACAATGATGCATGTAGGGATAGAAATACATACCTTGCTCCAGCACTCTACATGCAATATGATCCGTGTATAAATTAAATACTTAAAGTAAATTAACTATATGATGCATGAGGAAATCGGCCTTAGACGAGCAGCTTCGATTTATCGTGAAGAACAATAGCTAGCTAATCGAATCGAGTCTGGAGTCCGATCTTGGGAGTCACTCGGTGCCCGCCACAACGGGTCTTGCTAGCGCTGTATGTGACTCCTCACGATGTGTGGTCTCAAATCCAATTAAGCTAACTTTTTCAATTTATTTTTAGCAAGGTCCAATTACGTTCTATAGGTGCAGGCAAGCAATTAGGTGTTGGGCCTTAGCTAATTACGACACAATCAACAAAAATACTACGTCTAGGGGCCAAATCCGCAATAATCAAATTGAAAGTTATGGCGGTGAAATAAAAAATGTGAAAACAGCGGTGAGGTCCTCCAAGTGCATCGACACTTGGCAAAACAAACCCCGAATAATGTCCAAGTCCACAAGAGTTCAAGTATCTAAATTATTACAACACTTAATTGTTCTCTAAATAAAATGACTATCTTCTTCTCTTCCCTGCTCCACCTGTTGTACGTATCCTCCAAAAAGACTCCAAGTCGTCCTCCAAGTAGTCCCTCGCACAAAAAGGAAATAAGCGAAGGTAAGAAAACAATTATAATATAAAGAGATAAAAAAAAGCTGAAAAATGACTACCAAGCCGTAGTCCCCGCCAAAAATGCCATTTTGATGAGTCGAAAATGCGATGCAGTCGAGATGGGATAAATTATTAAATGATCGTTGTTCTCAACCAGTCGATTCGGTCAACGAGAAAAATGTTTATAAACCACTTTAGAGAAATCAAGCAATGAAATGTAAGTGGTTTTCGCTATTCAATTTACCTAGTATAGTGACCAAGGTCGAACACAAGAAGCACAATTTAAAAACTTAGCAGTCAAATTTCGAATATAAAATTATTAGTGGTTTTTGCTTTTTATTTTTTTTATTTTCAAATAAAGCATAAGGGATAAAAATACACACACGCTCCTTTTTTATTTTTCAAAATATCCAAAAATGCTCAAAAAATCAAGATAAAATGTTTTTGTGTTTTATATGTTGTTGATAATTTTTTAATTTTTCTAATATTTTTATGATTTTATAAAAATCAAACAGTGGAAATAAGGTAAATAGTGCACAACTAGGAGTATTTTGCACCTTAAAATTAATTTAAGTGCCTAAATCTCCTGGAACTTATTTTTATGCTAAAGTATGAACAATTATCTACACAGAGATTAAAATCATAATTTTTGGATTTTTCTAGAATTTTCTACAATTTTTCTATGATTTTTAGGTTTTTGTATTTTTTGGGTTTTATAAATGATTAATGTACGGAAATTGAATAGAAATTAAAATATAGTAAAATACACCTACAATATTTTTTGGTAATTTTCTAATTTTTATGGTTTTTTAAAGTTCGAGCGAAGAAAAAGATAATATTTTTGAATTTTTTAAAATATCAAATGATAAGAAAATGCAATGAAAATTTTACACAATGTCCAAGGATATAGCATGAGTATTCACAATTTTTCTAAGAAGTTATTGAGTAATAAAAACATTTATTTCATCAAAAAGATCATGCAATTAAAGTATGGATACACAAGGACTAAAGAGCAATTATTCAAAGTTCCTGCATTAAAATATAATAATGAATAAGCTGTAGTGTGAAAATCGAAATTTACCCAAGATAAGGGTTAATTTATAATTTTTGAAACATCCAGGATGTAACCGTAATTTTTCATATTGTTTTATTTTTAAACACCATAGGGTTGCTCATGTGCTTACTTTGTATTCGTTTCTTCTCAAAGAGGGGGCCACGGAGGTGCCAGGGCCCACCACCGTTCTTCAACAGGGGTGCACGGGCTTCTTAGGAGGTCGACGAAGGGCGTGGAATGACTGGCGTCACGCAGAGAATGATGTAGGATGTCCCGGAAGAAGGCGGCATGGTCTGGAGCAGGCACCACCCGCTGTTGTGGCGCACGACGGAGGCGATCGAACCTGGAAGGTACTGCACGACGGGGCTCCAGCTGGGGACAAGTTGAGCGGTGGTTGCACAACACAAGGATGACTAACCGTGGGCGCGCGCGGGGACGACTGGCCGTAGGTGCGCTCGGTCGCTGCGACTGATTTGGAGCGGCTGGCTTCGGCGGGGACGCGGAGGCGACTGGCTAAGGCGGCGAATGCCGCTCGCTACTGGGGTGCCTCTAGGCACGGCTTGCGAATATTTTTTTTGGTTTTATTACTTTTTATTTGTAAACATTTTTTTAGTTTTTATGTAAAAATAAGTAAATAAATTTTTTTATTTTTTTAAACATCAAATGTAGGCATAAATAAAAAATATTTATTTTTTATTTTAATTTTCCTGCAAAACAAATGTGAGAGATAAAAACAATTATATATTTTTTATTTTTTATAAACCACCGAGGATGCGTGAATGGTTGTGGATCTTGACGAGCGGGAGATAGATCTGAACTTATCACCACCCAGCGTGGTCGGAGGTGATAGGTTGTGTGAGGTAGAATAAGAAATGACTAGATCGAGAAAATGGAGTGGAAAATCAGTGTCGGCTCAGAAATGTTATTTGGATGTTTTTTTGGGATTTTGAGATCTAAAGATTAATCAAGAAATCAAAGCAAAAATTAAATCTAAGATCTATATAAGAAAATGGATCTCACCTTGGGATCGAAAACATCGTGATGGCCTCGATGAGGTCCGACTCGCTATCTCCGTACATCTTGGAGGCTGGGCACACTTCTTAGACTAGATTGCTCTCGGAGGTCGGGCACCTCTCACCCAAAGATTGATCAAAGAATAATGTAGGAGGAGGATACCGATAAAAAGAGAAGAAAAAATCAAAAAGGAAGTTATATACAAAAGAAAAAGGTGTTTAGTTATGTAATTAATAAAATAATTAAATTAATTAATTAATTAAAAATGTATTAAATAAAATAAATAAATTAATTAATTAATTTACAAAAATTAATTATCCACCTTTATGGTGGCTATTTAAGGTATATAATCATATCTTTATATACAAGGTATGTTTTCAAATTAAATAATGAATAAATTAAATAAATAAATAAATAAATACAATTTCCATAACTAAATTAATTTAATTAGTTAATGTTAGATATTTAATTTTTGATGATTTTTATGTAAGGAAATTAGTTGTATATAAATATTATATGCATATAATACAATATACATATGTACAAATAAGGAAATAATTTTTAAATTATATTTTTTATTTTTTGATTTTATTTTTTTAATAATGAAGATAATATTTACAATTATATACATTATTTATAAAAAAATAAATGTGAATAAATATCTATAATAAGTAAGTGGTAAACTACACAAAACACCCTATAAAACTGACTTTTCAACCGTAACTCTAAAAATTATGAAACCATGGTCATTCGTAAGATAATTTAATTTAGCGTATAATGGAAGCGAGTTTGATTCAATTTGAGTTCATATGGAATCGTAATTGTTCTTTTAATGATTATTTTACGGCTTTTTCTGAGGGTGATTTTTTGTAATCTGTACATTATTTTGCTTTGTAATTATTTTTGTTATTTACAAAAAAAAATTTATTTACAACTTTTGTTTACAAAAATATTTAATTTGAGGTCAATTTATGTACAAATAAAATAGTACAAGTTTTATACAAATATACAGGGAAAAATTTACAAATTAATTTTTGATTTTCAAATTAAAGTCCATATCTACCCCTTCTTTATTCCTGGTCGATCAGGTCAAGTCTTGATCTTCTCTCGGGGTTCAGGTTAGTCTACATTTGTTTCATGAATACATCCTTTATTTTTCTTTTTTTCTTTTCTTCTTTATTCTTTTATTTGAGTGTTAAAAAGTGTTAAAAATGCATATATAACAAAGGCATGCAAAATGCTAATTTCATGGAATTAATGGATATTTACAGGTGTTTAACTACGGAAATGAAGCTAAAATAAAAGAATAAAGGCAATGAATCACGGATTCATCACCTCCCACCCTCACTTTTCTGTATATTTCACACAACCCCCACCACCATTTCTGTATAATCCTACACACCACCACCCCGCTTAATATCTGTAAAAAAATTCACTCACCCCCTCCTTCCATCTATACAATTCAAACCCTAACCCTAACAGACTCGACCCCCTCCCCCCAACTCAAAATTCTACACCCTCTACTTATTCTATTTTCAGCCTAATTATAGGGGGGCCCGACCCATTCATCCTTGCCTCTCTTTGCCTTCTTATCTTTAGGTCATTTTTGACCTAAGTAGAGGGGGCCCTCCTCCTCAGTTCCACTATATCACCTTATACTTGACAAGAGATATGTCTTCATATCACTTGTGCTATGAGGACATAACAAATGTTAAGTATAGGGGGTATACGTATATTATTTTATATATACTTTAGCCATAGCTTGTATTTAAAATTTTTTGAAAAATATTTTTGAGCTTGGTTTAAGTTGACTTGTGAACTGAGTTTTGTAAAAATTCTTTCAAAAAATATTTTTAAAATTGAAGATTTAACTTTTTGTAATTGAAATTAACCTTTTTCAAAAACTCCATAAAAATTTTGAAAAATGCAAAACTTTTCTTTAATAGAGACTCTGACTAATAGGCTTAAAAATGAGTAGCTACTCTTAAGTGAGGGAACTTCAGTCTCCCTTAGCAGAGTGGGTGATTTAGAGGACACTACATATGGCTCCATCCTCAAGTAACACGGTTTCATCTAACGATCCGTACTTACACCCATACTGGCTGGAAGTGTGATGCAACTATTCATATGAGCTTTGGTCAGTCATTGTCTCTTAAAGGAATTAAAAAAATGAAAGATAAAATCCATAAAATTTTGCAAAAGATAAAAAATAACAAAATTCACTAACCAAGGAGTTGGCATATTCTTGACACATTCACATTCACTCAAGGCTTGAGGATTTTTTAGAACACTTAATTTATGTGATCTTGAGAGTCTAAGGCCTTAGTCATTAGGGTTTTAAACTTAATAATCCACACTTTCCTAGTTTGAAATATTTGAGCGTTATATTGCACTCTTCATCTCTACCTTCTAAATAATATGATCAGCGCAACACATTCACAACTGCATGATTAATGAGATGAGTTGAGTTATCACTTAAGGAACTGGGACTGGTGATTTGAGTCTAGACCCAATCTAATGATGCTCGAGGATGGGATGAATTTAGTGAATGCTTCAAGAAACCTGAGTGTCAACAAAACCCTACCAGTAAGTGAAAAAGTTCATATGCTATCGTTTGATATTTACCTACATGCCACGGTGTGATGAAACTTAAATTAATTGTTGATCACGCCAACTTTCGGTAAAAGTAGTGGAGCTAGCCAATAAATGAAAAGAAAAGAAAGAAATTTATATCAAAGAAAAGCTCTATCCTTCAAAGTCAATTTCAAAAATGGGTTCCACCAATTGCGAGCACTCCCAACCATTTTCAAAGTGTTCGCTTGGACGAAACGTTGTTAGGACCAAGGAGTTAGGCTAGTACCATAAAAGAGCTCTACATCGTATAGTGATACAAGTCTGGGTGTCGAAGGTATCTTAGATACTCAAAAAATACACACCCTGGTGTACTCCCAGCAAACAAGTGTTGACGACTCCAAATTCTCTTGACAGACACATTAATGAACAAACTAAAAATCTACATGTATTGAGTAAAAGGGCATTCGAGATGCCCCTTGTTCCAATGTGAGGGAGAGAAGAATAGACATAATCCTATACCCTCCATCGTTTGTCCGCCATTCTACATTTCAAGTCTGACAAACTAAAGAGACGGTTGATTGAAGTAAGAAGAGACTTATTCTCTAGTGTTGAGGATTAGGTCTAGAGGAGAGTCTCCGGGACTGAAACTTTGGGTGATGCCTCGACTCGACTCTCATGAATGCATTACACTAAATTTCATATCCTTATATTTTATGTACAATCAGAGAGTCTGATAATTAGAGAAGTTGGATTCCTTTTGATTAGAGCATGGTTAAAATTAGAAATTTAGGATCACTTATATTGAGGGTCTTCGAAAAATTGAGCCTTGAAACATTCACATGCACTTTCAGGAATTAATCTGACTCCTTCATTCTTTAGATTCTCGAGGACGAGCATAGTTTAAGTATAAGGATATGATGAATCTCGTATTCATCATATTAAAAATCAATTATTAAACTCCTTGCTTAAATAATCTAATAAAAACACAAATAAATCGTCATTATTATCTTGTATTATATTGTGTATAAACTATGTAATTAATAGTATAATTATTGTATGTAATTACTATTATTTACTTTGTTTTAAAATTCTCATTAAAACCTATAAAAATTAGAGTTAAATAATTGTCTATAATTACCTTAACCTTTAAAAGGAAAAATTACAAAAAATCTCAAAAGATTAAAAGAGGTGTTTTATACCCTTAAAAAAACCTAAAAAATACACTTTTGTACAAATGACCTCTTTTAACTTTTTGTCCAACATGAAACTCGTAGATCTCATCAAGATCTACAACTTTCAAGTTTTGTTTTTTTTCTAATTTTGCCTCTAACTATTTCTTTTAGATTTTTTTTATTTTTGTACTTTTGAATTTTCTTGTTGGGTCACGTGGCGCCCTCTAGGCCGCCCACATGGCTCGTTGCCACCCGGACTCTACATGACCATCTAATCATCTCCACCTGCCTTCCATCTCTGTCATTCATCACTCGCTCACTCCCAACCATTCGATCTGATCCAGATCAAAATCCCAACCGCCCCCTTTTACCTCAATCTTAGTCGCCAGATTCCCTTCCTATCCTATGGCCATCTCCGCGTTACCCATTCACCCCCACCGTAGGATAAGCCATCAGCTCCCATCCTAGTCGCCCGTCTCTGCCTTTACCCTCACCGTTAGATCAGATCATATGATCTGATCTAAGGCCTCCTCCCATGCCACCATCAGGACCGTTGGATCGCAAGATCCAACGGTGCGCAAATCTTCTTCCTCCTCTGTTACTTCCTTCCCCAGGCATTATACCTGGCGAAACCTCCGCACCCTTCCATTTCTGCTGGCCACCTCATATCACCCATCCTCGTCCTAACAACCGCCCTGCTTAGCCCTAATGTCAGTCCGCATAACCTCTAGCATCCCTCCTCCATTACTCCTCTATCATCGAACCTTCGTTAACCCCCCCCCCCCGGCTTCACATAATCACCGCAGACCTCCCCTATAAAGCCCCTCACTCCGCCACTGTTCACCTCATCCACCAATCTAAGGGGCCCCGCCCTAGCTTCCACCACCCTCTAGTGACAGCGGAGGGTGGTTTGTTGCGGCAACAATGGTTGCGAGCATTCTCGGTGAGATCCATGGTCCTCCGACCATGTAAGTAATGCATCCATGCACCTCCAAGCTCCGAGGCTCGGCTGACCTCGTCGGGCTATGACCCGAGGTCCATTGGACCTCAGGAAAAGCCCTCGCACCACCCTTCTTCTTCTCTAATCCTCTAGGTATCAGTCTTTCCTTTTTGACTCGTGTTTTCTCTCAGTTTTCCTGATGCCCCATTCGAGTTCATCGCTCCTTAACCATCCTTAGAGCTTCCCCCTACCACTCTCATCTTCGCCGACAACTCCTACCACCCTCTCCCTTCTCCAAGATCCTCTCCACCTCTGACCCACCTCCTTCTTTACCTCGTCGAAGGAGGGGCACTGGTCCACCACTCCAGCCACCTTTGTGGACCTCCATTCCACTTCATGTCGCGATCACACTTCACAACAGATGCTTCGGCTATAAACTAATGCCTGCAGGGACAATCTTCGTCAATGAACAGAGATAGCACGCATGCTCTGATTTGCATCTCCGCCATTAGCAAAGCGTCATCGACCAGCCAATCTGATGGCTTCTAGACCTCGTTGTACCTCCATCTCCCTCACGAGAGCCTCTGCATCTCCTCGGACCCTCGGGTGAATGTTTGGAGCATAAAGGAGCTCCCAAGATGTCACTGGATCCCCACCTCTTCTAGTGGCCTATGACGGAATACGAGGAGCAGGCACCGTCCGATTCTAACGATCAGATGATCCAGATGATGACACGTGGCTCAGTCAAGCCTCATGCCAAACCTCCAGGCCCGGGTTCATCGAACCTCGCACCGAGCCAACATGCACCGCCATGTGGCCTGAGTCTGTTGTACCTCTCGAGCTTGCCCCCTCGCGAGCCCAAGACGTGAGGGGTTGGGTAAATTACATGATAGACCTTGTAAGTTACTGATATTACAAATTGGTCCCCAAGCGTGCTCCTCGTGCGTGCCTTTGTATTTTACAGGGAGGCACTCGAACTTATGGACATTACAAAATGGTATGTGTGCGCTAATGATCGAATTGCAAAGGACCCCTGCTAGTTTTGCTTTATTGCAAACATGTCCCTCAAGGGGCCTATTTGTGATTATTTATCCTTTAATTCCTCATATTTTTATTACATTTCTGCCCTTGCATTGCTTGCTTCATATCTTGAGCATCTCATATCCAATTTGCATGATTTTAGTGTCGTTTTGAAGCTCTTTTCATCATATGTCTAATGGCATAGTTAAATTTCTAAACTGACACTAAGTGAAATATGATGAAATTTTATCTTAGATAGTTTCATTTGATCTATATGTTTCTGGCATTTATAGATGCTTGCTCACAATTTTATGCTCAAATTGTCTCTGAATCGAAATCATATTCTGTGCTCATATTTTCTGGGACGTATTGGTAGTAATTGTATGCATATATAAACTTTGCATTCATCATCTTAAATTGTATTGAAAAATACACAAAAATTACATGCATAATTATTTGTGCATTTCAGTGTGCATTTGCATGAAGGCCTATAATTGAGAAAATAATCACACATCGATTTAATAGACCAAAATTTGATAAATATATTAAATAGGCACGTGTCTCTATGTCTGACCTTTGTAGACTTACCAAGTATAAATATTCCACAACATTTAAAGATCGTGGTTTTTGATTGACCGAATTTCCTGTCCGACACTACATTTGTCGATTATTAAAGAGGCGAATTTGAAGTGCATCACCCACTGAACATCCCTCAGCACGTGCAAAACATGTGGAGGCAGGAACATTTGCATTGAGGCCCCCGTCGTTCAACCTATCATACTTAAGTCCCTACGTATGAGAAACACGTGTCATGCTGATGAATATATGATTCATCATACTAAAAGATGAAAATGGAGCTTCGTTCCTGAGTAATTAACTGCATTTCATCACTTATTTTGCATTTTTACTATTCATGCATGTAAAATTAATATTTGCATTTCAACACTCATAATTGCATTCATAATCATCACATTTGCACCCAACTTCTTGTATTTTTAACTAATTCATGCTAATTCTGATTGACCTTAAATCTCCTCCATTGGGTACATATTACTAACAAGATTAAAGAGAAAATACAAAAAAATTACTAACCCAAATAATTGGCCCGTGAGACAAAATCCCATTTTTAGAGTAGACAGACTAAAACGCTCATATCTCCCTCATATAGTGTTCTATTTAGGTATACTTACTTTTAAAGTAATACATATTCAAAGACCTTAAAACAAGATCAATTTCATAAAAATTGAAGCTCGTATGTGAAAGTTGGGTTTTGGGCCTCTTTTGCGTGTTTTGAGTTTTCCCTAATTTTGACTTGATATTTTTTGTACATAATTAATTCTTTTTTTTTCTTATTTATTTTTCATATATATTCTTTGATGAAAGTTTTAATAAAATCCACAAAAATCTAAATTCAAATTAAGATTGAAATCAAAGAAATTGACCAAGTCCGAATATCCTTTGCGAGTCTATACAAATTTCTAACTTTTCTTATTTATTTTATTTACCTATTTTCATATTTACTAAAAAATAGATTTTTATGTAATTATTTATCTTTGATTTTATCATTATTTTTCTTGTTTTTTCCTTAATTAAAAATCACAACAATTACAAAACTCAAAAATCAAGGTATTTTATGTACATAGAGTACCTCAAAAATATTGTTTTATACAGATGACCTCTTTTTCTCTTGATCTCCTCATAAAAGTTGTAAAACTCATCGAGATGAGAATTTTCATGTTAAGCACTTTTTAATCCGATGTCATTTGCTATCTCTTTCCTATTTATCTTTGAATATAATTTTCTGAATTTTCTGGGAGTGACACGTGGCAGCTCCTGGAGTCTCCACGTGTCACTTATTTTTAATCCTTTTATTTCATTTTAAAAAATAAAAAAAATAATAAATAATAAATATTTCCCTCTCACCTCACGTACCACGCACGTGAGGTCTCTCTCTCTTCCCCCTCCATCTTCTCTTCCTCTCATTGTCAACAACGACCCCCCGTTATCTTCTCCGCCTAACCCAAAACCTCCGCCCTCCTTATCTATTCTACCGATCACCGAGCAACGACCGTTGCACACCCAAATCTCCGTAACCGCCACTCACCTTATCCCCTCTCTTCATCTCCTATATAAACTCATTACGATCCCATGTTTTATCCAATCTGTCATCATCAACAAGAGGGAGAGAGAGCTTGAGAGGGAGGCTGGTGACAGGGGCATCCCATCTCAGGCAAAGCCACCCAGGCGTGATCATTCGTTCCTCCTCCTCCACCGTAGAATTGATGCAAGAACCATAGGAAGGGATCTCCATCCTCAACCTCAAGTGACACCCCCTTCCTCTTCTTCTTTCTTTTCTTTCCCTTGTTTTTTCCTCTTTCCCATGTTCCCTCTATCGTACCTCTATTATCCTTCCCCAGACCACTTGCGGACGCCACGACGCTCCTAGCGTTGTCTGCTCCGGACCTTCACCGTTGAGCCAACGTCACCGACGAACCAACCCTCCAACATACATCCACCAAATTCCACCTCTAGGTCCCAAATCCTCTTTCTCATGTTCTTACCCGACATCAAACTGCGACCGAGCTCTGACTCCCCTCCACCGGGCAGCCCTCTTGACGACCAAGTCACCTCATGTGCGTTGCACGAGTGAGGGGAGGTTAAATTGCATCTATGCCCTTGGAGTCCACTTAATTCTGAGAACGCCTCCAGTCACGTGATTCGTACGTGGTAGAGGAAAAATAGCAAAGGAGCCCCTCCAGAAATGCCAACTCGTATCTAGGTCCCGCCACCCACACGTGGTGGTCTTTGCAGATAGCCCCTCAGAGGGACTGGTAATTCAACTTCAATCCCTCTCTGCATTTTCCTATTTTAATTTAATTTTTGTAATTTGCACTAAGATCCATTTGTTCCCCCTTTATTTTGAACTACTTTATTGCATCATTTTATTATTTAAAAAATTACATGATTTTCTACAATTAATTCTCTACCATATGGCACGTTTGTGATATTTTATACTCTATTGTTAATTAATAATTAATATTCTTGTGATAAATTACATATTTTACCCAATATGTGCTCGGAAATTCTTAGTTAATTAACCACTGCTCGAAAAAATGCCAAAAATTCACAAATAGTAGAGTTAATTATTAATGATACTGTTTCCAAAAATAATTGCATTTGCATGCATAGTCTGTTCTATAAAAATAATATTGTGTATTTCACTAAGTAATTTTTAATAGGTATTTGATTTTTTAAGGTACATTTCTTAATGATATATTAGATAATTTTATTTCCTGAAAATAAATAGATATGATATTTATTTATAACTAATTAGTGAAAATCTCATCATCTACATTATTTTATTTGCAGAAAATTCATTTTGCATTCTAAAATTCTAAAAATATTATCCTAATTTCATCATATTTAACATTCTGATCAAATTTGAGGATTTTTGGACTTCATTTGATCGTATTTTACATTTTAACCCTGAACTATGCCAAAATTGCGTACCGCTCATTTATTGCATTTAAAATTTAAAAAAACACCCCTGCGAAAACCTAACTTCGAGATTGAATTTAAACCTACCTAAGGAGACAATTGCCTACTTGAGTTTGACCTTGGACTTATCCAAGTAAAAAATATATATGACTACTTGCTATAATCGATAAATTAATTAAGTAGTTTTTGATCAACCATGAAGTGCCTGTCTACAAACAAATTTGAGCATCTCTTAATCTTTAATATGACATTATTAAAAGCACATTTCTCGGGTTCTTCAAATGGCATTGTGTCGAGGAGGCACGACTTAGGACGTTTTTAAGAAAATCAAGTTTTTAGGTTTTTCATCCCTGGGTAGTCTAACCCATGATTTTACTTCTAATTATCTCTCCATTTCTTCCTTCTTTTTCAGTATTTTTTCCTTTTTTTATATATTTTCTATGAATCTCTCTCTAATATTTGATCTTCTATTTTTCGTGCGAGGTACCTTGTGAACTTGGAGCGGCTTTCTTGGAAGTCGACGCATCTCAGAGCGTCCGGATACACACCATATTTTTAATTTTTAGAGAGAGAGAGAGTTTTCTTTACTTTCTAATTAGCTTCTCATTTCTAGCAGTTCTCGCTTGGGATCTCGCATGTGTAAAAAGAGATTGAATATTTTTCTGTGATGTGTCAGCATGTTTCACCCTCCGGTGAGGGTCGGGTCCGACTTGAGTCGTGAAATTAGGATAGGCACGGTGTAAATTCAACTTTATTTTTGCCCTTCGTAATTTAGGACCATACTTACACTATAACTATACGCACCTTAGATCATTTTCGTTTAGTCAAATTTAACTCACTTCTTCCCGTTAAGTAGAACTATTTGTTAGGTGAGGTTTCATCACTTGCAATTCATATAGTGTAAAAATTTTAATTTTGTCTAGCACATTGCACGAAGATTGCGAGGAAGCATTGTAAGTATTTTTAACTCAGCATTCATCATCGTATTTCCCTTTGCATGGCTTTTTCGATTCTCCCTTGGTTTTCATTGTCATAGGAATAAAGGAAACTGGAATCCTCGTGTAGACGTGCATTGTTCCCCACTCAAATTCAAGTGATAATAAAATTAAAACTAGGGGACTGCTAACATTATTGATTAATTAAAATCGAATAAAATTGAAAATCATTGTTTTCGAGAGAGCAACCCCGCCATTGTTTGATTTTATTGCAAGTGAGAGAGACGACACTAGGATAGAGTCAAGCTAGAATTTTCTTACAAGACTACGAGTTCTTTCTTTTTAGGTGATTAGCTACATTTCAATGAGGATCTACGGGTAGCCGGTAAATGGTTAGGATTTCCTTAGTAGAGTGGGAGGTTTAGAGGATATTGCATAAGGATCCGTCCTCAAGTAATGGATAGACGTATTTATATGGTCCGTACTTACTCCTATGCTGTCTAAAAGTAGATCCAACTAGCCATAAGAACCAGGCTAGTACGTAGGGAAGTACGGGAACCTAACAGATCGTTAACTCTTTCCAATTTTGTATTTATCACCAACTAAAACAGACAAGACAATTTGGCCGAACTTTCACGGCCTTTACAGTGTTGAGTTGGTGAAATCGTGGTTTGCATTTGTGTATTGAATTGTGTGACAGTACACTTGCACACAAAGATCGTGGTTTCACAAATCTATTTCTACCATTCCAATCGAAGATGACGGAATATTGACATTCATACCCAGACTCCATGGGTCGCACTCACATGACAAATTCCCAGTTTTCGTACCCACCTTCTTTTCAGAGGAACCCTCTCATTGAGGTAGTTTTTCCCCAATCACCATTCTTTCAATCAACCATCCACCCTTGGTTGAAAGTCTAAGATACAAGCCACTCACAGAACCGAAAATTTTCTATGAAGACACAATGGAGAGAGTGGATTCGAGGATGAATACAGGCGTAACCAACATTGATCGAGGAACATGATTCCTGGTTAAGTATGAAATTTCATTGTTTGAACCATCCTCTACTCAGGATGACTCACAGCTCAAATACGATCACTTTTCCTTTGACCACAAAGATGAAACCCAAAGTCAAGGAAATTGGACTCATAACCAAACCATAATCACAGAGACTGACTACATCTCGTTCTAGGAAAAAATGCCAATGTTACAGCACACCGAGTATAGTCACTCAAATTTAATTATGAGACAATAATGGATGACATAGCTTGGATCAATAAGAGCACTGAGGTTTTGACTGAACAATTTGATAATGTCATCTAAATAGTCAAAGATATGATAATCAACTAAAAGGAGTCAAGAAAATCATAGACCAAACCTGAAACTCATCATGTGCCTGAGTTCTACACACAAACACCACAGACCAATGACCCTCCTACCGACTCTAGACAAAATTCTAAAAAATAAAAAATCGAAAAATTCAAAAAAAAAATAAACAACATCAATATGGAAGAATTTTTGCAAAAGTCTGATATTAGATCTTCCATTAATCAAGGCCATAGAGTATGTTCCCGATCTTCAGAGTTTTCTAAAGAGTTGATTATCACCTCAGAAGACAGGAAAGAAAAGATCTGAAACTGAATATCATCTAATTGTTATAGCCAGTTCAATGGTGTTGACCCAGACAAACAGCGTCCGAAAAGAAAAATGGTTGACCAAAATGACCTGTGAAATGAGAATATTAAGTTTCATAATATTCGGATTGACGACGATTCTACATTGAATATCCTCTGAAGTCCGTGTTTGACAGAATCGAACTCGGACCGCTCAGAAAGACTCAAGTGATCGTTCAATTTCCCAATTGATCCACAAAAAGACAGAGGAATCATTTCCACCACCATTAATTTCCAAGGTGTTGCACATAGAGTGGACTTCATTGTCCTGGACATTGAACACTGAGGAGATGTATATGAGTCTCCCATTATTTTGGGAAAGTTGTTTTTAACTTTTGCGAGAGTGACTATTAACTGTGAGATTCAGGACATTATATTCCCGAACTCAAATCAAATTGATCAAATTCTCAAGGACACACTAAACCCTGTGACAACAAAACCAAAAACCAACAGCAGTAACATAGAAGAATCTTTATATGTTCATACCTCTCCAGTTATCACAGACACAAACGAAGGAGAGACATCTTATGAAACTGTTGACGAACCTACGAAGGTGAATGAAATCAACTAAGACACACCTGATTCACCACACCTGAACAAGATTATGTAGGATTTCCCTGAGTCCACATACGCAAAGCCAACAGAGAGTAAATACACAGGATGTTTGCTGACACTACAAAAATTTTGCAATTTATATGGAGACTCATCTGATAGGGAACCCATGGTCAGCACCTCATAGAGAATACCTCCTGAACCAACTAAAAATGTCACTTTCAATATTTCAGAAAAAGTATCTCTTAAGGATTACTCATTAAGTTTGGAGGATAAGAGCAGTATGAGCGAGCTCAATTCCAAGAATCTGCAGCCTGATTGGAACAAGAAGTCATATGTCGACCCATGTTGGACTTTCCCAACCCCTCTCTATTATTCTTCTAAGGCCGACTCCCTTGGTCTCATTCAATACACGGGAACAATACGTTATGACTAGACTGACACTTGTTCATCTGAGTATTCAGAGGAAGAAAAGACTGACCCGAAAATTGAGCGATCTTTGAGAAAAAAGCTCAAAAATAAGAATAGTTGGAGTGACATGACCGTTGATTAGTATTCCGATGACAACTCCGATAGTGGTCGGGAATCATCTGATTCATCTTCTTCCATTCAATATTCCCTTCCACTACATTTCCTGAAAAAGATGGGTTGTAAACGCATTGATAATCGACAATCCTTTCCCTCGCCCTCATCGGTTTCCTTGTATATTTTCTTCCTATACTTTGGCCTTGGCCTAAGTATAGGGGGGAACCGTTGCCATCTGTATTTATTCATCATTCTACTCCTCATTTGATCTGTATATTCTCCAGATCTCATCGGTTCTTACACTCACTCTTGTCCTATACTTAGGTTGACTAGAGCCGAAGTAAGGGGGGACCGATGCCGGACCTGTATATATCCATCCATTTCTCCTCTTGACCTCGACTACTCCACTTTTTGATCTTCTTATATACTTAGTCTATCCATAGCCTAAGTATAGGGGGCGGTCGACTTCTATACTTCTTTATTATTATTTTTCTCTCTACGCCTAGTACGAGCTATGTCTTCTTGTCGCTTCTTGTGCTCTGAGGACATAGCATATGCTAAGTATATGGGGTCATGTATATATTACATATATACTTTACCTATAGCTCGTACTTTACGTATTTTCGTATATATTAATTACGGGATGGGTAAAAGTCAAAAAAACAAAACACGTAAAAAATAAAAAAAATTATTTATTCTTGCATTCATACCAAAAGCCAAAAAATGAAAAATCTCTCTTTCATATCATCCTTCTATTAAAAAAACAACACAGAAAATCATCTTGCACCTCATATGCATTTGCATTTCATTTGGCATATCTTGTATATGTAAAGTGGAAAGTTATTAGGTTCTGAACTGAATTATGAGTAGAAGTGGAGAGTGGTCTTAACTTGACTTGAATATGCCTAATTTACAGAAGAACTTCATCGAGAAAGAGGATTTAAGAAGCTTAAGGTCTTTTGACTTAATTCTTCAAGTTCCATGTGACAATGTGCAGCCTTTGACTTTTAGTGTCTAACATGGTCGCCTGATTCTGGGTATAACTTTGGAGTAGGGAATTAATTTGTCATCTCGCACTATGCATATGGGGAGTTGGAAGACTGTGTGGGTCTCTTTTCTAGTAGAATGGACATCGAAAGACCGAAGTATGGGTTGAAATAAAGCTTCGAAAAAGGGATGGTCGTCTAGGCACAATTTTTTCTAAGATCCCAAAACATGTACAGAAAAAATATTCCATATCCATTAGGGCACAAAAAGATCCATGTAGAGTCACCAAAAATCCATACCGAAAAGAACCTAAATTACCAAATAAATAACTGACCAAAAAGATCCAAGCTTCAAAGAAAACTCGCTAATCTTAGTGGAGACTTGGCTAAATGGGTCGGCTTCACAAGGACAGGTGACTACACTGGTCATCCGCCAATTCTTTTCCCCTTCTTCTAATTTCTCCCCCTTTCGATTGTGAACACACTGCGACAGACCTTAGAAGGAAATACCTGACTCCCTGAGGATGAGTTAATAGGAGGGGGTTTGCATGGTAGTTTGGCATTCTTGATGGGGAGAGATAAAACCTTTCACACACATGAGACAGTTGTTCAATGTTCATGGGATATGTTTTGGGAGAAAGATTGATCTAAGATGACTTTTGAGCCGAAACCGTTACAATGAAATGTTGAACTCGAGGGTTGTTGATTTTAAAATCCTAAGTATCACATAAGTTCCGCCACACCATTAATCCAAAGGTCAGCTCTAGCTCCATTTTCACCTTTTGTTCATGACTTTGGTATGAAACCCAAAATCATTTGACTTTTGCATTTCATTTTAGTTGCTCGGGGACGAGCAAGGTTTAAGCATAGGGGGTTGATGAATCTGTGATTCATCATACTAAAAGTTGAAAGATAGATCTTCGTTCTCGAGTAATTAGCTGCATTTCATCATTTATTTTTCATTTTTACTATTCATGCATGTAAAATTAATATTTGCGTTTTAACACTCATAATTGCATTCATAATCATCTTCACATTTGCACCCAACTTTATGCATTTTTAACTAATTCATGCTAACTCTTATTGATCTCAAATTACCTCCATTGTGTACATATTACTAACAAGAGTAAAGGAAAAATACAGAAAATTTACGTACTCAAATAATTGGCACATGAGAGAAAATCCAAGTTCTAAACTAGATAGACTAAAATGCTCATATCTTCCTCATACAGTATTCGATTTAGGTCTACTCACTTTTAGGTAATGCATATTCAAAGACCTTCAAAACAAGACCAATTTCATAAAAATCAGAGCTCGTATGTAAAAGTTGGGTTTTGGGCCTCTTTTATGCGTTTTGAGTTTTCCCTAATTTTGACTTGATATTTTATGTATATAATTAACTCTTTTCCTCTTATTTCTTTATCAGCTATATTCTTCGATTAAAATTTTAATAAAATCCACAAAAAACTGCATTCAAATTAAGAATGAAATCGAAGAAACTGACCAAGTCTGAGTGTCCTTTGCGAGTCTATACAAATTTCTCACTTTTTCTTCTTTATTTAGTTCCCTATTTTCTAATTTAATAAAAATTCAAAAAACTTTATTATTATATGAATATTTATCTTTGATTTTATCGTTATTTTTCTCGTTTTTCTCTTAATTAAAAATCACAAAAATTATAAAACTCAAAAATCAAGTTATTTTATGTACAAAGAGTATCTCAAAAATATCTTTTTGCATAGATGACCTCTTTTTCTCTTGATCTCTTCATGAAAGTTGTAAATCATGTTGAGACGAGCAATTTTCATGTTAAGCACTTTTCAATCCAAGGTCATATTACCTTGACACCAAAGAAGAGTTCGGCCCAATGCTTTATTTCTGTCCTAGTTTATCCTGATTCGGCATTAGAAGTATATTGATTGTTCCCCAATAACCGAATACTTTTTTATGTAAATACTGCATATTTGATTCCATCCATAAATCCATTTTCTTCCCTATAATTTCCAGTATCGATAAGAATTCTAGTTCTTATTGTTCATATGTTAAGTTATGAATATACCATGCCAATTCGTTATGTATGGATGATGAGACTCCATTGATACAGAGCCAATTCCAATAGACTCATTGAACGTTCCCATTGGCGTGCATCCAGCAGGAATTGAATCTACAAATTTTCCAGTTATGAGTTGGGCGCTTTAACCATTCAGCCATGGATGCTTAACAGGGATCATCGTACATCGTGAATAACCAAATTCCAATTGAAATTAATTTTGAGGAGGAATCAATGAAAGAGGTATCAAACGACATCTATTCAAACCCTGGATCTTCGAATTCTCTTTCCTATTTATCTTTGGATATAACTTTCTGAATTTTCTGGGAGTGACACGTGGTCGCTCTTGGAGCCATCGCTTATCACTCATTTTTAACCCTTTTTTATTTCATTTAAAAAAAGAAAATTATAAAAAGAAATGAAAAAACAAAAAAATAACAATAATAAATATTTTCCTCTAACCTCACATGCCACGTACGTGAGGTCTCTCTCTTCCCCCTCCATCTTCTCTTCCTCTCATCGTCAACAACAACCCCCGTTATCTTCTCCGCCAAACCCAAAACCTCTGCCTTCCTTATCTATTCTACCGGTCGTTGTGCAACGACTGTCGCATAACCAAATCTTCGCAATTGTCGCTCGCCTTATCCCCTCTCTTCATCTCTTATATAAATTCATTACGATCCCCTATTTTATCCCATCCGCCATTATCAACAATAGGGAGAGAGAGCTTGAGAGGGAGGCCGGTGACCGGGACCTCCCATTTCCGGCAAAGCCACCCATGCATTATCAGTCAAGTCAGCTCCTACGCTGCGAAGTTGAGGCGAGAACCAGAGGAGGGCATCTCCATCCTCAACCTCAAGCGATATCCCCCTTCCTCTTCTTCTTTCTTTTCTTTCCTTGTTTTTACCTCTTTCCCTTGCTCCCTCTATCGCACCTTTATCATCCTTCCCCTAGGCCACCTGCGGCTGCCTCGCTGCTCTTAGCGACGTCTGCTCCAGACCTCCTCCGTTGAGCCAACGCCATCGACAACCCAACCCTCCATCATACATCCACTGACTTCCACCTCCAGGTCTCAGATCCTCCGCCTCCGTGTTCTTCCCTGACATCAGACTTCGACCGAGCTCCGCCTCTCCTCCACTGGGCGGCCCTCTTGAAGACCAAGTCCCCTCATGTGCGTTGCATATGTGAGGGGAGGTTAAATTACATATGTGCCATCTGAGTCTACTTAATTCCTAGGAGGTCCCAAGTCACGTGATCCGCATGTGGTAGAGGAAAAATTACAAAGGAGCCCCCTAGAAATGCCAACTCGCATCCAGGTCCCAACATCCGAGGCACGTGTTGCACACGTGCCTCCTGGAGTCTTTGTGGATAGCCCCTTAGAGGACTTGGTAATTCAACTTCAGTCCCTCTCTTTTCTATTTTAGTTTAATTATTGTAATTTGCACTGAGACCCATGTGTTCCCCCTTTATTTTGAACCGTTTTTTATTATTTAAAAAATTGCATGATGTCCTATGATTAATTCTCTACCATATGGCATGCGTGTGATATTTACTACTCTGTGATTAATAAATAATTAATATTCTTGTGATAAATTATATATTTTACCCAATTCGTGCTCAAAAAATTCTTAATTAATTAATCACTGCTCGAAAAATTTCCAAAAATTCACAGATAGTAGACTTAATTGTTATTAACATTGTTACCAAAAAGAATTACATTTGCATGCAAAGTTTGTTATGTAAAAATCATTTTGTGCATTTCACTTAGTAATTTTTAATAGGTATTAAATTCAACATTTTTAGGATTTAGGATTTTTGTGAGATACATTACCTAGTGATATAACTTAGATAATTTTATTTCCTTAAAATGAATAGATTTATTATTTTTTATAAGCAATTAGTTAAAATCCCATCGACTGCATTATTATATTCATAGAAAATTCATCTTGCATTCTAAAATTCCAAAAAATGTAGTAGCCTAGTTTCATCATATTTAACATTCTGGTCAAGTTTGAGTATTGTTGGACTTCATTGGATCGTACTTTACATTTTAACCCCTGAACTATGCCAAAATCGCATACCGCTCAATTATTGCAATTAAAAATTTAAAAAATAAGCACATGTGAAGACCTAACTTTGAGATTGACTTTAAACCAACCTAAGGAGAAAGCTGCCTCCCTGAGTTCGACCTTGGACTTACCCAAGTAAAAAATATATGATTGCTTTATTTAATCCATAAATTAATTAAGTGGTTTTTGATCAACCCTGAAGTGCCCGCTACAACAAAATTTGAGCATCTTTTAATCGTTAATTTGACATTATTAAAAGCACATTTCTAGGGTTCTTCAAATCTCAAGCCTCCAGGAGCCGGCAGCCATGCCAGCAACACTGACTCCGCCACCTCGCGCTTCATCTTCGCCATCGACATTCTCCATCATCGGAGCATCGCGTCATCTAGGAAGCTTCTCCAGGAATATCAGTCAAGCTCTGACTATGAGGATCTCTGATTGAGCTCGTCTCCCCTACATCGGACAGCCCTGTCGAAGTCCAGGTCCCCTCATGTGTGCTGCACGAGTGAGGGGAGGTTAAATTGCATATGTGCCCTTAGAGTCCACTTAATTCCTAGGAGGCCCCCAATCACATGATCCGCACGTGGTAGAGGAAAAATTGCGAGGGGGCCCCTCCAAAAATGCCAACTCGCATCCAGGTCCCACCATCCGAGGCGCGTGTTGTGCACGTACCTCCTGGAGTCATATAGTGTAAAAATTTTAATCCTATCTAGCATGCTGCACGAAGATTGTGAGAAATCACTGTAAGTATTTTCTAACTCAACATTCATCATCGTGTTTCCCGCTGCACGGCCTTTTTGATTCTCCCTTGATTTTCATTCACATAGAAATAAAGGAAATTGGAATCCATGTATAGATGTGCATTATTCCCCACTCAAATTCAAAGTGATAACCAAAATAAAACAAGGGGACTGCTAACATTATCGATTAATTGAAACCGGATAAAATTGAAAATCATTGTTTTCGGGAGAGCAACCCCGTCATCATTTGATTTTATTGCAAGTGAGAGAGAGAGACGACAATAGGATAGAGCCAAGCCAAAATTTTCCTACAAGACTACTGGTTCTTTCTTTTTAGGCGATTAGCTATTTTTTAGTGAGGATCTACGGGTAGCTGGTAAATGGTCTGGATTTCTTTAGTAGAGTGGAAGATTTAAAGGACGCCTTAGTCCTCAAGGAATGGGTAGCCGTGTTTATACGCTTCATACTTACTTTATACTGGCTGAAGTAGGTCCAACTAGTCGTAAGAACCTGACTAGTCTTTAGGAAAGTACTGGCACCTAAAAGCTCATTAACTCTTTCCAATTTTATATTTATCGCCGACTAAAACAGACAAGATAATTTGGCCGAACCTTCGCGACCTTCACAGGGTTGAGTTGGTAAATTAGTTGGTTGCAACTGTGTATTGAATTGTGTGGCAGTGCACTTGCACACAAAGATCGTGGTTTCGCAAATCTATTTCTTCCATTCCATTCGAAGACGACGGAATATTGACATTCATACCCAGACTCCATGGGCCACACTCACATGATAAATTCCCATTTTTTGGACCCACCTTCTTTTCAGAGGAACCCTCTCTTTGAGGTAGTTTCTCCCCAGCAACCATTCTCTTCAACCACCCACCCACCCTTGGTTGAAAATCTGAGATACAAGTTGCTCACAGAATCGAAAATTTTCTATGAAGACACAATGGAGTGAGCGGATTCAAGGATGAATATAGGTGTAACCAACATTGATCGACGAACACGACTTGGTTACATATGAAAATTCACCATTTGAACCATCCTCTACTCCGGACGACTCACACCCTGAATATGACCATTTTTCTTTTGACTACAAAGATGACACCCAAAGTCAAGGAAGTTGGACTCATGACCAAACCCTAAGCATAGAGATTGACAACATCTCAGTCCAGAAAAAAAATTTCAATATTGCGACATACCGAGCATAGTCACTCAAATCCAAGTCACGAGACAATAATGGATGACATAGCTCGGATCAATAAGAGGACCGAGGTTTTGACTGAACAATTTGATAATGTCATCTAAATAGTAAAAGATATGATAATCAACCAAGAGGAGTTAAGAAAATCATAGAGCGAACTGAAAAATCATCATGTGCCTAAGTTTCACACATGAAAACCATAAACCACTGACCCTCCTACTAACTTTAAAAAATTAGAATATAAAAAAAATGGGACAACATCAATATGGATGCGTTTTGCAAAAGTTTGGTCTTAGAGCTTCCATTAATCAAGGTCATAGAGTATGTTCCTGATCTTTAGAGATTTTTGAAGAGTCGATAATCACCTAAGAAAACGGGAAAGAAAAGATCTCGAATAGAAAATCATTTAATCACCATGGCCAGTTTAATGGAACTGACACAAACAAACAAGGTCTGTAAAGTTAAAACGGTTGACAAGGTGACCTATGAAATTGAGAATATTGAGTTTAATAATGTTTGGATTGACAATGATTCTACATTAATCCTCCCGAAGTCCCTATTTGACAGACTCGCACTCGGACCGCTCAGAAAGACCTAAGTGATCATTCAGTTGCCTAATGGATCCATAAAAAGACTGAGAAGAAACTTTTCTGTCGTCATTAATTTCCAAGGTGTCGCACACAGAGTGTACTTCATTGTCCTGGACATTGAATACCAAGGAGATTTATCTGAGTCTCCCATTATTTTGGGAAAGTCGTTTCTAGCTTCTGCTAGAGCGACTATTAACTGTGAGACTCAGGATATTATATTCCTGAATCCAAACCAAATTGATCAAATTCTCGAGAACACATCAAACTTTGAGACAGTCGAACTAAAAACCACCAGTCGTGACATAGAAGAATTTTCATATGTTCAGACCTCTCCACTTATCACAGACTCAAATGAAGGAGAGAAATCTTACGAAATAGTTGACGAACCTCCCAAGGTGAATGAAATCAATAGAGATAAATCTGAATTACCACACCCAGACAAGGCTTTGTCGGATTTCCCTGAGTCCATACACGTAAAGCCAACAGAGAGTAAATACACAAGACGTGTGCTGACCCTACAAGAATATTACAATTGATATGGAGACACATCTGATAGGTAACCCATGGTCAGCACCTCACAAAGAATTGCTCCTGAACCGACTAAAAATGTCACTTTCAATATTTAAGAAAAAGCATCTCCTGAGGATTATTCATCAGGTTCGTAGGATATGAGAAGTATAAGAAAGTTCAGTTCGGATAATCTATAGCCTGATCGGAACAAGAAGTCATATGTCGAATCATGTTGGACTTTCCCTGCCCCTCTCTATTATTCTTCTAAGGTCCACTCCCCTGGTCCCATTCAATATACTAGAATAATACAATATGACCATACTAACACTTGTTCATCTGAGTATTCAGAGGAAGAAAAGATTGATTCGAAAACTGAGCAAGCTTGGAGAAAAAAGCTCAAAAATTAGAATAGTTGGAGCGACATGACCTTTTATTATTATTCTGATGACAGCTCCAATGGTGGTTGGGAATCGTCTGATTCATGTTCTTCCAATCAATATTCCTTTCCACCACATTTCTTAAAAAAGATCGGATGTAAACCGCCTTGATCATCGGCCAACCTTTCCCTCGCCCCCATTGGTTTCCTTATATATTTTCTTCCTAGACTTAGGCCAAGGCCTAAGTATAGGGTGGGACCGATGCCATCTGTATTTATCCATCATTCTACTCCTCATTCGATTTGTATATTCTCCAGATCTCATCGGTTCTCACACTCACTCTTGTCCTATACTTGTGCTGACCAAAGCCTAAGTATAAGGGGGACCGATGCCCAGCCTCTAAATATTCAATCATTTCTCCCCATGACCTCAACCACTCCATTTCTTCTTCTTCTTCTTCTTCTTCTTCTTCTTCTATACTTAGGCTGACCAAAGCCTAAGTATAAGGGGGTAGTTGACTTCTATTCTCCTTTTTATTTATTTTTTTATCTCTCTACGATTAGCACGAGCAATGTCTTGTCGCTTCTTGTGCTCTGAGGACAAAGCACAAATATTACATATATATTTTACCCATAGCTCGTACTTTCACGTATTTTCATATATAATAATTATGAGATGGGTAAAAAGTCAAAAAAAAGAGAAAACAAAAAAAAATAAAAGAAAACAAAAAAATCACTCTTGTATATCTTCCTTGCATACAAAAAAATGCCAAAATTTTTTTGCATATCATTCTTGCATTCATGCAAAAAAAAATCATCGTATGCCTCATATGCATCTGCATTTCATTTTGCATATGCAAAGTGGAAAGATATTGGGTTTTGAACCGAGTTGTAGAAGTGGAGAGTGTTCTTGACTTGGCCTCAATCTACCTAATTTCCAGAGGAACTTCACTGAGAAAGAGGATTTTAGAAACTTCATGTCTTTTGACTTAATTCTTCGAGTTCTACATGACAATGTGCAGCCTTTGACTCTTAGTGTCTAACCTGGTCGCATGATTCTGGGTATAGCTTTTGAGTAGTGAATTAATCTGTTTTCTCGCACTATGCACTTAGATCAACTCAAACGGGGTGTTTGAAGATTGTGTGGATCTGTTTTCTAGTACCATGGACATCTAAAGATCGAAGTATTGGTTGAAATAAAGCTTCAGAAAAGGGATGGATTGCTGGGCATTATTTTTTTCTAAGACCCCAAAACATGTACGGAAAAAAAGATTCCATATCCGTAGTGCACAAAAAGATCCATGCAGAGTCACCAAAAATCCATACCAAAAAGGTTAAATTACCAAATAAATATCTAACCAAAAAGGTCCAAGCTTCCAGAAAACCTGTAGATCTTAGTTGAGGCTTGGCTAAACTGGTCGGCCTCACAAGGAAAGGTTACTACACTTGTCACCCTCCCGTTCTTTTTTCCTTCTTCTCATTTCTCCCCCTTTTGATTGTGAAGATAGTGTGACAGACCTTAGAAGGAAATATTTGACTCCCCGAGGATGGGTTACTGGGTGGGGGGTTTGCATGGTAGTCTGAAATTCTTGATGGGGAGAGATAAAACCTTTCACATACATGAGACAGTTATTCAATGTTCGTGGGATATGCTTTGGGAGAAGGATTGATCTAAGATGACTTCTGAGTCGAATCTATTACAATGATGTGTAGAACTCGAGGGCTGTTGATTTTAAAATCCTAAGTCTCACAGAAGTTCTACCACACCATTAATCTAAAGGTCGGGTCTAGCTCCATTTTCATTTTTTGTTCATGACTTTGGTATGGAAACCAAAATCATTTCAATTTTGCATTTCATTTTAGTAGCTCGAGGACGAGCAAGGTTCAAGCATATGGGATTGATGAATCTCCTATTCATCATACTAAAAGATGAAATACAGCTTCGTTCCTGAGTAATTAGATGCATTGCATCATTTATTCTGCATTTTTATCATTCATGCTTGTAAAATTAAGATTTACATTTTAACACTCACAATTGCATTCATAATCATCTTCGTATTTGCAACTAATTTCATACATTTTTTAGTAATTTATGCTAACTCTAATTGACCTCAAACCCACCTCCATTGTGTACATATTACTACCAAGATTAAAAGAAAAATACCAAAGAAATACTACCTCAAATAATTGGCTCGTGAGACAAAACTCCAACTTCAGACAAGACATACTAAAATGCTCATATCTTCCTCATATAATATCCGATTTAGGTCTACTCACTTTTAGAGTAATACATACTCAAACCATCAAAACAAGCAATTTCATAAAAATCGAAGCGCGTATGTGAAAGTTGGGTTTTGGGCCTCTTTTGCACATTTTATCTTTTAGCAGTTTTTGACCTAATATTTTATGTACATAATTAAATCTTTTTCTCTTATTTATTTTTCATTTATATTCTTTTATTAAATTTAAAAAAATCCACAAAAAACCCAAATTTAAAATAAGACTGAAATCAAAGAAACTGACCAAGTCCGAGTGTCCTTTACGAGTTTGTACAAATATCTCACTTTTCTTCTTTATTTTATTTCCCTATTTTATTATTTATTAAAAATCCAAAAAATAGATTATTTTGTAAATATTTATCTTTGATATTATCATTTTTTCTCGATTTTTCTTTTCATTGAAAATCACTAGAAAATACAGAACCCAAAAATCAAGATATTCTGTGTACATATAGCACCCCAAAAATATCATTTTGCACAGATGACCTCTTTTGCTCTTTGTCCCTTCATGAAAGTTTAGTCTCATCGAGACGAGAACTTTTTGTGTTGAAAACTTTTTGATCCGAGGTCAATTGCTATTTCTTTCTGATTTATCTTGGTCTTTTTATTTCTGAATTTTTCTGGATTTGACACGTGGTCGCTGCTGGAGTCACCATGTGTCACTCATTTTTTACTACTTTTATTTTGTTTTTATTAAAAAAATATATAAAAAACAATAAAAATAACAAAAATAATAAAGAAATAAAACCTATCCTCACGTGCCATGCACGTGAGGACCCTCTTTTCCTTTATCTCCCTCCACGACCTCCTTCAACTCCCCTTATCCCGCCACCGGCCTAACGGCCACTCACACAACCGCCCTGCAACCTTCGAAGCCTCGCACCTATCCCAACCACCCTCCGCGACCTCTGCCATTCTCTCCCTATTTAAAACCACAGCCAAGTCATCATTCACGACATCCGTCGTATCTACCACAGAGAGAGAGAGAGAGAGAGAGAGAAAGAGAGAGCTTAAGAGGGAGGCCGGAGACAAGGGCCTCTGATCTCAGGCAAAGCCACCCAGACGTGATCAATTGAGCCTCCTCCTCCACCGTGGAGTTGAGGCGAGAACTAAAGGAGGGCATCTCCATCCTCAACCTCAGGCGATATTCCCCTTCCTCTTCTTCTTTCTTTTATTTCCCTTGTTTTAACCTCTTTCCCATGTTCCCTCTACGGCACCTCTATTATCCTTCTCCCAGGTCACTAGCGGCTGCCATGTTGCTCCTAGCATCATCTGCTCCAGACCTCCTCCGTTGAGCTAACGCCATCGACGACCCAACCCTCCAACGTACATCCATCGACTTCTACCTCCATGTTCTAGATCCTTTAACTTGTGTTCTTCCCCAACATCAGAATCCACCTTCCAAGCCGCTTGGCCCTCCCCGAGCACCAACGTTATCAGCCTTCCACCGCTTCATCAACACCCAAGTGCACCTCAGATCTCAAGCCTCCAGGAGCCCGCAACCATGTCAACAACACCCACTCCGCCACCTCGCGCTTCATCTTCGCCATCAACATTCTTCACCATCGGAGCATCGTGCTGCCTCTGGGAACCTACTTTAGGAATATCAGTCGAGATCTGACCGGAGGACCTCCGACCGAGCTCCGCCTCCCCTCCGTCGGGCGACCCTCTCGAAGACCAAGTTCCCTCATGTGCGTTGCACGAGTAAGGGGAGGTTAAACTGCATTTGTGCCCTTAGAGTCCACTTCATTCGTAGGAGGCCCCCAATAACGTGATCCGTACATGGTAGAGGAAAAATTGCAAAGGAGCCCCTCTAGAAATGCCAACTCACATCCAGGTCCTGCCATCCGAGGCACGTGTTGTGCACGTGCCTCCTAGAGTCTATGTAGATAGCCCCTCAGATGGCCTCGTAATTCAACTTCAATCCCACTCTGTATTTTACTATTTTAATTTAGTTATTGTAATTTGCACAGAGACCCCTGTGTTCCCCCTTTATTTTGAACCACATTATTGCATCATTTTATTATTAAAAAAACTGCATGATGTTCCACAATTAATTCTCTACCATATGGCATGCTTGTGATATTTTATAATCTATGATCAATTAATAATTAATGATCTAGTGATAAATTACATATTTTATCCCATCTGTGCTAAAAAATTCTTTGTTAAATAACTACTGCTCGAAAACTTGTCAAACATTCACAGATAGTAGAGTTAATTATTAATGACATTGTGCCCAAAATGAATTGCATTTGCATCATAATTTTCTCTCTAAAAATCATTTTATGTATTTCATTAATTAATTTTTAATAGGTATTAAATCCAATATTTTTAGAGTTTAGGATTTTATTGAGATAGATTACTAGTGACACATCTTAAATAATTTTATTTCCTAAAAATAACTAGATTAGTATTTATTATAATTAATTATTGAAAATCTCATAGTCTACATTTATAAATTCATTAGTTATTCTTGCATCCAAAAATTACAAAAAATATAATAGTCTAATTTTATCATATTTAACATTTTGGCCAAGTTTGAAAATTTTGGAGTCATTTAATTGAAATTTGCATTTTAGTCCCTGAACTTTGTAAAAATTGCATGCCGCACATTTATCACATTTAAAAATACCAAAAAATACCTCTCTGAAAACCTAATTTCTAGATCAACTTAAAAACTAACCTAAGGAAACAGTTGCCTCCCTGAATTTGACCTTGGACTTACCCAAGTAAAAACTATTAATTGACCGCTCACTTTTAATTGACATATTGATTAAAATTGTGGTTTTTTATTAACCATGAATTGCCCTCCTACTACAAAATTCGAACATCTTTTAATCATTAATTTGGCACAACTAATAGCGCATTTTTAGGGTTCTTCAAATGACGTCGTTGTCGCGGAGACACGGCTTAGGTTGTTTTTAAGAAAATCAAGTTTTTAGATTTCTATCCCGGTTGGTCTGACCCCTAGTTTTTCTTGTGATTATTTCTTCCTTTTTTACTTCTTTTTAGTATTTTATTTCTTCTATTTTTGTATATTTTTATGTGAACCTCTCTCTCTAATATCTGATCTCTTATTTTTCGTACGAGGTACCTGGTGAACTTAAAGCAGCTTTCTTTGAAACTGAAGCATCTCAGAGCGACCGGATACGCGCCATCTTTTTAATTTTTGGAGAGAGAGAGTTTTCTTTGATTTCTAATTAACTACTCATTTCTAACAGTTCTCGATCGGGATCTCGCGTGTGTAAAAAGAGACTGAACATTTTCCTGTGGTGTGCCGGCCTGTTTCACCCTACGGTGAGGTTGGGGTCCGACTTGAGTGACGAAATTAGCATAGGCACACTGTAGTATAATTCAAATTTGTTGTTCCCTTCGTAATTTAGGACCATACTACACTAGATAATACACACTACATCACATCTCATTTAGCCAACTTAAATTGTTCTATCACTCGCTAATAGAAATTCATGCTCTAGGTGTGATTTCCCATGCATACATTAGATTTCTTTTTCTAGGGAAGTTTCAATTATGTCTAGTGTATTGCACGAAGATTTTGAGGAAGCACTATAAGTATCTCTTACTCAGCATTCATCATCATGTTTCCCGTTGCACGGCTTTTTCAATTCTCCCTCGATTTTCATTCACATAGGAATAAAGGAAACTGGAATCCCCATGTAGATGTGCATTGTTCCCGCAAGTGATAACCAAATTAGAACTAGAGGACTCTAACATTATTGATTAACTAAAATTGGATAAAATTTAAAATCAGTATTTTTGGGAGAATAATGCCGTCATTGTTTGATTTTATTGCAAGTGAGAGAGAGACAAGAGTAGGATAGAGATGAGCCAGAATTTTCTTACAAGACTATTGGTTCTTTCTTTTTAGGTGATTAGCTACTTTTCAGTGAAGATCTACAGGTAGCCGGTAAACGGTTCGGATTTCCTTAGTAGAGTAGGAGGTTTAGAGGACACATCGTAAGGCTCCGTCCTCAAGTAATGGGTAGTCGTATTTATACAGTCCGTACTTACTCCTATACTGGCTAAAAGTAAGTCCAACTAGTCGTAAGAATCAGGCTAGTCTATAGGGAAGTACATGCACCTAACATCTCATTAACTCTTTCCAATTTTGTATTTATTACCTATTAAAGCAGACAAGTTAATTTGGCCGAAACTTTGCGGCCTTCGTTGAGTTGAGTTAGTGAATTTGGGGTTTGAATTTGTGAGAATTGTGTGATAGTGCACTTGCACACACATATCGTGGTTTCGCAAATCTTTTTTCCATTCCATCAAAGATGTCAGAATTTTGGCATTCATACCCAGACTCCATGTGCTCACATGACAAATTCCCAATTTTCGTATTCACTTCATTTGCATAGGAATCCTCTCTTTGAGGCAGTTTCTCCCCAGCCACCATTGTCTTCACCCACCCACTCACCATTGGTTGAAATTTCAAGATACGATCCGCTCACAAAACCGATCATGTTATGTGAAGACACAGGGAAGTGAGCAGATTCAAGGATAAATATAGGCGTAACCAACTTTGATAGAGGAACACCATTCTTGTTACATACGAAAATACACTATTTGAACCATCCTCTACTCAGGAAGACTCACATCCCGAGTATGATCACTTTTCCTTTGGCCACGTAGATGACATCCAAAGTTAAGGAAATAGGACTCATGACCAAACCCTAGTCACAGAAACTGACCATATCCCAGTTCAAGAGAAAATACCAATGTCACGGTATACCGAGCATAGTCATTCAAATCCTAGTCATGAGACGATAATGGATGACATAGCTCGGATCAATAAAAGGACCGAGGTTTTGATAGAACAATTTGATAATGTCATCCAAATAGTAAAATACATGATCATCAACCAAGATGAGTCAAGAAATCACATAGTAAACTCAGAAACCATTATGTGTCTGACACCCACACACAAACACCACAAACCACTGCCCTCCTACTAACTTTAGTTAAAATACCAAAAAATCAGAAAATTCAAAAAAAATCGGACACCATCAATATAGAAGCATTTTGCAAAAGTGTGACCTTAGAGCTTCCATTAATCAATTCCATAGAGTATGTTCCCGATCTTTAGAGATTTGTGAAGAGTCGACTATCACCTAAGAAGATGGGAAAGAAAAGATCTCGAACAGAATATAATTTAATCACTATGGCCACTTCAATGTGCTGACCCAAAAAAAAGGTCCAGAAAGTTAAACGGTTGACCAAAATGACCTGTAAAATTGAGAATATTGAGTTTAGTAATGTTGAGATTGATGATGATTCTATACTAAATATCCTCCCAAAGTTTGTGTTTTACATACTCGAACTCGGACCGCTCAAAAAGACCCAAGAGATCGTTCAGTTTCCTGATCGATCCACAAAAAGTCCGAGAGGAATCGTTTCCGTCGCCATTAATTTCCAAGGAATCGCACATAGAGTGGACATCATTGTCATGTACATTGAATGCCGAGGAGATATACATGAGTCTCCCATTATTTTGGGAAAGTCGTTTCTTGCTTCCGCTAGAGCGGCTATTAACTGTGAGACTCAAGACATTATTATCCCGAACACAACCAAATTGATCAAATTGTCGAGGAAACAACAAATCCAAAAACAACCAAACAAGAAACCGACAGTCGTGACATAGAAGAATCCTCATATGTTCAGACCTCTCCACTTATCATAGATTCGAATTAAGGAGATACATCTTATGAAACGACTGACGAACCTCCGAAAGTGAATGAAATCAACATAGATAAACCTGATTCACCACACCCAGACAAGGTTATGTCGGATCTCCCTGAGTCCAAACATGCAAAGTCAATAGAGAATAAATACTCAGGACGTGTACTGACCTTACAAGAATATTACTATTTATATGGAGATTCATCTGATAGGGAACTCATGGTCAACACCTCACAAAGAATACCTTCTGAACCGACTAAAAATGTCACTTTCAATAGTTTAGAAAAAGTATCTCTTGAGGATTACTCATTAAGTTCCGAGGATAAGAGCAGTATGAGAGAGCTCAGTTCGGAGAATCTGCACCCTGTTCGGAACAAGAAGTCATATGTCGACCCATGTTGGACTTTCCCTACCCCTCTCTATTATTCTTCTAAGGTCGACTCCCCTGGTCCCATTCAATATACTGGAACAATACGTTATGACCATACTGACACTTGTTCATCTGAATATTTAGCGGAAGAAAAGATTGACCTGAAAACTGAGCGAGCTCTGAGAAAAAAGCTAAAAAATAAGAATAGTTGGAGTGACATGACCTTTGATTATTATTCCGATGACAGCTCTGACGATGGTTGGGATCATCCTATTCATCTTCTTCTTATAAAATTCCTTTTCACCATATTTCTTGAAAAAGATCCACCGTAAACCGTCTTGATAATCGGCCAGCCTTTCCCTCGCCCCCATTGGTTTCCTTGTATATTTTCTTCCTAGACTTAGGCCAAGTCCTAAGTATAGGGAGGAATCAATGCCACCTGTATTTATTCATCATTCTACTTCTCATTCGATCTGTACATTCTCTAGATCTCATCGGTTCTCACACTCACTCTTGTCCTATACTTAGGCTGACCATAGCCTAAGTATAGGGGGGAACGATGCCCGCCCTGTATATATCCATCCATTTCTCCTTTTGACCTCGGTTGCTCCACTTTTTGATCTTCCTCTATACTTAGGCTATCCATAGCCTAAGTATAGGGGTGATCGACTTCTATACTCCTTTTTTATTATTTTTCTCTCTACGCTTAGTATGAGCTATGTCTTCTTGTCGCTTCTTGTGCTCTGAGGACATAGCACACGGTAAGTATGGGGGGGTTGTATATATTACATATATACTTTTCCCATAGCTCGTACTTTCAGTATTTTCGTATATATTAATTACGGGATGGGTAAAAGTAAATAAAACAAAACAAAACACACAAAAAATAAAAAAAAAACACATTTTTTTCTTTATTCTTGCATTCATACCAAAAGCTAAAAAATGAGAAAAATCTCTCTGGCATATCATCCTAGCATTAAAAAAAACAACACAGAAAATCATCTTGCACCTCATATGCATCTGCATTTCTTTTTGCATATCTGGTATATGTAAAGTGAAAAGTTATTGGGTTATGAATTGAGTTATGAGTAGAAGTGGAGAGTGGTCTTGATTGACCTTAGTCTACTTGATTCTAGAGGAACTTCACCAAGAAAGAGGATTTTAGAAGCTTCAGGTCTTTTGACTTAATTCTTCGAGTTCCACATGACAATGTGCAGACTTTGACTCTTTGTGTCTAACCTGGTCACCTGATTCTGTGTATAGCTTTTGAGTAGGTAAATAATATGTTCTCTCACACTATGCACTTGGCTCAACGAAGACGGGGTATTGGAAGATTGTGTAGGTCTCTTTTCTAGTAGTATGGACTTCTAAAGATCGGAGTATGGGTTGAAATAAAGCTTTGAAAAACGGATGGACGACTGAGCACAATGTTTTCTAAGAACCCAAAACATGTACAGAAAAATATATTCCATATCTATTGGGGCACAAAAAGATCCATGCAGAGACAACAAAAATCCATATAAAAAAGAAGCCAAATTACCAAATAAATATCTGACCAAAAAGGTCCAAGCTTCAAGAAAACCAGTACATCTTAGTAAAGACTTGGCTAAACTGGTCGGCTTCACAAGGAGAGGTGCATGCACTGGTTACCCTCCAGTTCTTTTCTCCTTCTTCTCATTTCTCCCCCTTTCGATTGTGAACATAGCGCAACAGACCTTAGAAGGAAATACATGACTCCCCGAGGATGAGTTATTGGGAGGGGGGTTTGCATGGTAGTCTGGCATTCTTAATGGAGAGAGCTAAAACCTTTCACACACATGAGACATTTGTTCAATTTTCATGGGATATGCTTTGGGAGAAGGATTTATCTAAGATGACTTCTGAGCCGAATTTGTTACAATAATATGCAGATCTTGAGGGTTGTTGATTTTAGAATCCTAAGTCTCACAGAAGCTCTGTCACACTATTAATCCAAAGGTCGGGTCTAACTCCATTTTCACCTTTTGTTTATGACTTTGGTATAGAACCCAAAATCATTTCACTTTTGCATTTCATTTTAGTTGATTGGGGACGAGCAAGATTTAAGCATAGGGGGTTGATGAATCTGTATTCATCATACTAAAATATGAAAATAGATCTTCGTTCTCGAGTAATTAGATGCATTGTATCATTTATTCTACATTTTTATCATTCATGCATGTAAAATTAATATTTGCATTGCATTCATAATCATCCTCACAATTTCATCCAACTTCATGCATTTTAGCAAATTCATGCTAACTCCAATTGACCTCAAACCAACTCCATTGTGTACATATTACTAAGAAGATTAAAGAAAAAATACAAAATATTACTAACTCAAATAATTCGCCCATGAGACAAAACTCTAATTTCAGACCAGAGAGACTAAAACATTCATATCTTACTCATATAGTGTATGATTTAGGTCTATCACTTTTAAAGTAATACATATTCTAAGACCTTCAAAACAAGACCAATTTCATAAAAATCAGAGCTCGTATTAGGAAGTTGTGTTTTAGGCCTCTTCTGCGCATTTTGTCTTTTAACAGTTTTTGTCCTAACATTTTATGTACATAATTAACTCTTTTCTCTTATTTCTTTTTATTATATTCTTTAATGAAAGTTTTAAAAAAATCTGTAAAAATCAAAATTCAAAACAAGACTAAAATCAAAGAAACTATCCAAGTTAGAGTGTCCCCTGAGAGTCCGTAAATATTTATCTTTTATTTTCATCATATTTTTCTCCATTTTTTACTTGATTAAAAATCACAAAAAAATTACAAAACCCAAAAATTAAGGTATTTTATGTACATAGAGTATCTCAAAAATATCATTTTCTGCAGATGACCTCTTTTGCTTTGGGTCTTTCATGAAAGTTATCGATCTCATCGAGATGAGCAATTTTCATGTTGAGCAATTTTCGTTCCTAGGTCATTTGCTATATCTTCCATATTTTTCTTTTATTTTTATTTCTCGATTTTTCTGGAGTTGACACGTGGTAGCTCCTGGAGTTGCCACGTGTCACTCATTTTTAACCCCATTTTATTTTGTTTTTATTAAAAATAAATAAATAATAATAAAATAAAAAAGTATTTTCCTCTCACCTCACATGCCATGCACGTGAGGTCTCTCTCTCTCTTCTTCCTCCATCTTCTCTTCTGTTTGTTTCACAACCTCTGACCCCTCTATCTCGCCGCCGCCTCCAATGTCCTGCGCAACGCCCTCTTCCTCAGTCACATTGGCACTTCCCCTTATCCCGACCCCTTCATTAACCACGCCTTTATCCTCTCCTATAAAATGGCATCATCGATCATTTGTTCCATCATATGCCATCATCAACAAGAGGGAGAGAGAGCTTGAGAAGGAGGCTGATGACAGGGGCCTCCCATCTAAGGCAAATCCACCCATGTGTGGTCAGTCGAGCCTCCTCCCCCGTCACGGAGTTGAAGCGAGAACCTGAAGAGGATAGCTCCATTCCTAACCTCATGCAATATCCCCCTTCCTCTTCTTCTTTCGTTTCTTTCCCTTGTTTTTACCTCTTTCCCATGTTCCCTCTATCGCACCTCTATTATCCTTCCCCCAAGCAACCTGCGACTGTCACGCCTCTCCTAGCGCCATCTACTCCGAACCTCCTCCGTTGAGACAACACCACCGACGATCCAACCCTCCAACATACATCCACCGACTTCCACCTCCAGGTCCCAGATCCTCCACCTCGTGTTCTTCCTCGACATCAGACTCCACCTTCCACGTCGCCTGGCCCTCCCCGAGCTCCAGCATCCACCGTCTTCCACCGCTACATCAACACCCAGGTGCACCTCAAATCTCAAGCCTCCAAGAGCATGCAGCCACGCTAGCAACACACACTCCACCAGCTCCTGCTTCATCTTTGCCATCGACATTCTCCACCATCGGAGCATCACGCTGCCTCTGGGAAGCTGCTCCAAGAATATCAGCCGAGCTCTGACTGTGAGGACCTCCGACTGAGCTCCACCTCCCCTCCGTAAGGCAGCCCTCTCGAAGACCATGTCCCCTTATGTGCGTTGCACAAGTGAGGGGAGATTATACTGTATTTGTCCCCTCGGGGTCCACTAAATTCCAAGGAGGCCCCCAATTACGTGATTTTCACGTGGTGGAGGAAAAATTATGAAGGAGCCCCTACAAAAATGCCAACTCGCATCAAGGTCCCGCCATCCGGAGCACGTGTTGCACACGTGCCTCCTAAAGTCTTTGCAGATAGCCGCTCAGAGGGCCTAATAATTTAACTTCAGTCCCTCTCTACATTTTTCTATTTTATCTTAATTATTGTAGTTTGCACTGAGATCCATGTGTTCCCCCTTTATTTTGAACCTCTTTATTGCATCATTTTATTGTTTAAAAATTTGCATGATGTTCTAGGATTAATTCTCTACCATATGGCATGCTTGTGATATTTTATACTATGTGGTTAATTAATAATTAATATTGATAAATTACGTAATTTACCCAATATGTGCTAAAAATTCTTAGTTAATTAACTAATGCTCAAAACATTGCCAAAAATTCACAGATAGTAGAGTTAATTGTTAGTGACATTGTGCCCAAAAAATTGCATTTACATGCATAGTTTGTTCTATAAAAATCATTTTACGCATTTCACTAAGTAATTTTTAATAGGTATTAAATTCAACATTTTTAGGATTTAGGATTTTTCTGAGATATATTACTTAGTGATATATCTTAGATAAATTTATTTCCTAAAAATATAATTAAGTAAAGAAAATCTCACCGTCTGTATTATTTATTCATTTAAAAGTCATCATGCATTCTAAAATTTCAAAAAAAATATAATGGCCTAATTTCATCATATTTAACATTCTGTCAAGTTTAAGGATTTTTGGACTTCATTTGATCATACTTTATATTTTAGCCCCCTAACTTTGCCAAAATTACATATCGCTCATTTATTACATTTAAGAGTTAAAAAAATGCTCCTGTAAAAAACTAACTTCGAGATTGAATTTAAACCAACGTAAGGAGACAGTTGCCTCCCTGAGTTTGACCTTGTACTTACCCAAGTAAAAAAATATATGACTACTTGCTTTAATCGATAAATTAATTAAGTGGTTTTTGGTCAACCCTGAAGTGCATGCCTACAACAAAATGCATCTCTTAATCGTTAATTCAACATTATTAAAAGCATATTTCTAGGGTTCTTCAATTGGCGCCATTGCCGAGGATGATGCGCATAGGTAGTTTTTAAGAAAATCAAGTTTTTAGATTTCCATTCCTAGGTAGTCTGACCCCCAGCTTTTCTTTTAATTATTTCTCCATTTTGTTTTCTTTCTTTTTCAGTATTTTTTTCTTTTATTTTTGTATATTTTTTGTGAACCTCTCTCTAATATTTGATCTTCTATTTTTCGTGCGAGGTACCCAAAGAACTTGGAGCGACTTTCTTGGAAACCGATGCATCTCAGAGCGACCAGATACACGCCATCTTTTTAATTTTTGGAGAGAGGGAGTGTGTTTTATTTATTTTATAATTAACTGCTCATTTCTAGCAATTCCTGATCAGGATCTCGCATGTGTAAAAAAGAGACTGAACCTTTTTCTATGGTGTATCGGCCTGTTTCACCATCCTGTGAGAGTGGGATCCGACTTGAATGGTGAAATTAAGATAGGCACGAGGTAGTGTAAATTCGAATTTGTTTGTGCCCTTCGTAATTTAGGACCACACTTGCACTATAATTATACGCAGCTTAGATTGTTTTCATTTGGTCAAATTCAACTCATTTCTTCCGCTAAGTAGAACTATATATTAGGTGTGGTTTCATCGCTTGCATTTCATATAGTGTAAAAAATTCAATCATGTCTAGCATACTGAACGAAGATTGCAAGGAATCACTGTAAGTATTTATAACTCAGCATTCATCATCGTGTTTCCCGTTGCATGGCTTTTTCGATTCTCCCTTGATTTCCATTCACATGGAAATAAAGGAAATTGGAATCCTTGTGTAGACGTGCATTATCCCCCACTCAAATTCAAAGTGATAAATAAAATAAAACAAGAGGACTGCTAACATTATTGATTAATTAAAACCAAATAAAATTAAAAATCATTGTTTTTGGGAGAGCAACCCCGTCATTGTTCGATTTTATTGCAAGTGAGAGAGAGACGACACTAGGATAGAGCCAAGCCAGAATTTTCTTACAAGACTATTGGTTCTTTCTTTTTAGGCGATTAGCTACTTTTTCAGTGAGGATCTGCGGGTAGCCGGTATATGGTCTGGATTTCTTTAGAAGAGTGGGAGGTTTAGAGGATGCCTTAATCCTTACGGAATGGGTGGTCGTATTTATACGGTCCGTACTTACTCCTATACTAGCTGAAAGTAGGTACAACTAGTCGTAATAGGGAAGTATGGGCACCTAACAGCTCGTTTACTCATTCTAATTTTGTATTTATCACCAACTAAAACAGACAAGATAATTTGGTCGAACCTTCACGGCCATTACAGTGTTGAGTTGGTGAAATCGGGGTTTGAATTTTTGTATTGAATTGTGTGACAGTGCACTTGCACATACTGATCGTGGTCTCACAAATATTTTTCCATTCCATTCGAAGATGATAATATTGGCATTTATACCCAGACTCCATGGGTCATACTCACATGACAAATTCCCAATCTTCTTATCCACTTCTTTTCAGAGGAACCCTCTCTTTGAGGTAGTTTCTCCCCAATCACCAATCTCTTCAACCACTCACTCTTGGTTGAAAATTTAAGATACGAACTGCTCCCAGAGCCGATCATGTTCTATGAATACACAATGGAGTGAGTGGATTCGAGGATGAATATAAGTGTAAGCAACTTTAATAGAGGAACACGATTCCCGGTTACATATAAAAAATCACTATTTGAACCATCCTCTATTCTGGATGACTTACAACTCGAGTATGATCACTACTCCTTTAACCACAAAGATAATGCCCAAATTCAAGGATATAGACCTCATGACTAGACCTCAATCACAGAAACTGACTATATCTCGATTAAGGAGAAAATGCAAATGTCATGGCACACCGAGCATAGTCACTCAAATCCATGTCATGAGACGATAATGGATGACATAGATTGGATCAATAAGAGGGCCGATGTTTTGACTGAACAAATGTATAATGCCATCCAAATAGTCAAAGATATGATAATAAACCAAGAAGAGTCAAGAAAATCACATAGCAAACCCAAAAATCATCATTTCCCTGAGTCCGTACACGCAAAGCCGATAGAGAGTAAATACACAGGACGTGTGTTGACCCTATAAGAATGTTACAATATATATGGAGACTCGTCTGATAGGGAACCCATGGTCAGCACTCACAAAGAATACCTCCTGAACCGACTAAAAATATCACTTTCAACATTTCAGAAAAAGCATCTCCTGAGGATTATTCATCATGTTCAGAGGATATGATAAGTATAATAGAGCTCGATTCAGAGAATCTACAGCCTAATCAGAATAAGAGAGCCCATAAAGATGACACCCAAATTAAAGGAAATTGGACTCATGACCAAACCCTAACCACAGAGACTGACTGCAGCTCGGTCCAGGAAAAAATGCCAATGTAAGAGCACCCCAAGTATAGTCACTCATATTCAAGCCATGAGACGATAATGGATGACATAGCTCGGATCAATAAGAGGACATGGGTTTCGACTGAAGAATTTGATAGCGTCATCCAAATAGTAAAAGATATGATAATCAACCAAGAGGAGTCGAGAAAATCACATAGAGAACCCAAAAACCATTATGTGCCTGACACCCACACACAAACACCACAGACCACTGACCCTCCTACTGACTTTAGTGAAAATTCCAAAAAAATAAGAAAATAAGAAAATCCAAAAAAAATCGGACATCATCAACATGGAAGCATTTTGCAAAAGTCTAATCTTAGAGCTTCCATTAATCAAGTCCGTAGAGTATGTTACCAATCTTCAGAGATTTGTGAAGAGTCGAGTATCACGTAAGAAGATGGGAAAGAAAAGATCTAGAACAGAATATCATTTAATCACTATGACCAGTTCAATGGTGTTGACCCAAACAAAAAGGTCTGGAAAGTTAAACGGTTGACCAAAATGACCTGTGAAATTGAGAATATTGAGTTTAATAATGTTCGGATTGATGACAAATCTACACTGAATATCCTCCCGAAGTCCGCGTTTGATAGACTCAAACTCGGACAGCTCAAAAAAGACCCAAGTAATCTTTCAGTTTCCTAATCGATCCACAAAAAGACCGAGAGGAATTGTTTCTTTGGCCATTAATTTCCAAGGAATCGCACATAGAGTGGACTTTATTGTTCGATACAATGAACACCGAGGAGATATGCATGATTCTCCCATTATTTTAGGAAAGTCATTTCTAGCTTATGCTAGAGTGACTATTAACTGTGAGAGTCAAGACATTATTTTCCTGAACACAAACCAAATTGATCAAATTCTCGAGGACACAACAAACCCGGAGACAACCGAACAAGAAGTCGGCAATCGTGCATATACTGTGAGGCACGCACCCTCCAGAATAATTTTCACAAAGACCCTCGCAGGTCTAGTTAATTAAAGAAGCACTTTGAGCATTATTTTTTACTTTTTTTCATTTCTGAAATTGCAACAAGACCACTGTCTTTGAGCTTTAATTTGGATCTTTACTTATCATCATTTATTTAATAAAAAATGGCATATTATATAAGGAATAATGTTTTATCTCATGGATATTTTTGTGGAAAGTTATGAGCATTCGTTGATTAACTAAAATTGTTTTAAGGAAAACTTGCGTATTTTACCCAATGTCTTGAATTCATATTTAATTAAGCTTGCTCCAAAAATTTTGCAAAAATCAAAGATGATGTGTCTAAAAGTGTTGTAATTACTATCCAAATTTCATAAAAAAAATGGATGTGTCTTGTGTATAAAATAAAATATTGAGTGATTTCAGTCATTGATTTTTAATTAAATCCAGAAACATTATTTTTGTGAAATTTCAAGTCTCGTAGATTTCTCATTAAAATATGTTTTTGAGATAAATCACTCTCTGGATAAATTGATTTTATGGAGTAATTAGGAATTAAATACTCACATTCACTCTATTTCCATTTAAAAAATTCATAAAACTCATTTATTCTCAAAAAAATCCAAAAATATTATTGCGCCTTCATTTCATCATGTTTCACTTCTAGTAAAAATTTCACTAATTTTGCATTCTGATTGCACAAAAAATGCATAAAAATCCAAAAAAATTGCATTTTCATTATTGCACTTCATAACCAAAAAGTCTAAAAAAATATTTTGCATTCATCATCGAATTAGGTTTCTAGGAAAAATATAATTTTTTTAAATTAGATTGATTTTGCATTAAAATTAATTTGGCTAAGTTGCTTGATTTCTTATTAGCATGATTCAATTGCATTGTGCATTGTCATTCACTTGCATAAGAAATACCAAAAAAATGCCTTGCTGAAAACCTAGCTTCTAGATCGCTTAATAATTGTCCTAAGAAGACAGTGGCCTCCATGAGTTCTGCCTTGAGCTTGCCCAAGTAAAAATAAAACTTGATCGCTCACTTTTAATTGGATAACTAATTTTAGCAGATTTTGATTGATCTGAGTTTCCCGCCTACAATGATATTTAACATTAATTCCACATAATTAGTGAGGGTGAATTTGAGCTCATAAGATGGTGCCATTATCGGGGAGGCACAGCTTAGGTTGTTTTTTAGATAATCTAGATATTAGGTTTTCACCTTGGGTAGTCTGTTTCCTGATTTTTCTTGTGTATATTACTCTATTTATTTTTCTACATTTATTATTTATTTAGTTTGCTTTAATTTATTTTATTTTATTTTATTGAGCCTATCTCTCTAACTATCATCTTATTTTTTGTGCGAGTGACCCGATGCGATGGAGCTACCGCTTAAGTAACCGAGCAACTTTGGAGAATTAGAGGCCATCTTTTTTTGGTGATAAGTCGATTAAAGATCCACATTAATTTTAAGATCGAGTCGAGCCGTGAGAGAGTAGAGTCCTTAGGATTTTATTTTCTACATTTATTTTAATCTTGTAAATAATTTATAATAATTATGTAACTGCATATTTCCAGCGGATTCTATTTGGAATCTCGCGTGTGTACCCGGACTTGGACTTTCTCTTGTGTGTGTCGAGACCTGTTTCACTTTTTGATGTGGGTGGGGCTCGACTTGAGTGGTGAATATGCATACGGTAGTATAATTTCAAATTTGTATGTGCCCTTCGTAGTTTAGGCCACACATCTTAAAAGATCCGCAAATCTTTAAGATTCATAATGAGACGCGCATAAACATGTACTACTTAGCCAAATTGAACTCAATTCTTCCCCTCTAATAGTATATTGTTTAGGTGTGGTTTACTTGATCTGCATGCATTTAGAGTAAATTTAAAAATTTAGTTTTGCATTACACATGGAGAATGTTGGGAGTTGTTGTAAGTATACCTTCTTCTAAGCATGCATCATAGTTTCTCGTTTGCATTCGAATTTCCAATTCCTCCATTTTTAAAAACTTAAGATTAAAAAGGAAATTAAGACTGAACGGTAGACGTGCTTTTCTCACATTAATCTTCAAGTGACAACCTTGTTGGACATGCGAGCCCACGGCGAGCCATTATGCAATAAATCTTATTGCACATATCATTCCCTAATCAGAAATGAAGAATAAATAATTTACATAATAGGTCCCTCTATACAATTAGGGTTATGTACCATGGCCATCTTGATGACCATACAGCTGTTGATTCAATAATTGAATCATAGAGGCTGGTGCTTGGATGAATATCTAAAGGGTTAGATTGAGGACTCATCAAGCATCATCAAATGGTTGTTAAGCGATGATCTCCAGCCTGAGTAGGAGATGGAAATCCTTTCTCACATAGGTTGATATCTGACCGACCTCTTGATGCAGGTCCTCTACATGGGAATAGTGATTTGGAGGTGTCAGATTAGTTAGGTCAAAGGGTGGACTTAACGAGATCGAGATAACCTAAGTCCTATGTTGAATGATGTCACAACATAGGCATACATCCTCTGACCGGAGACAGATGTGTTACTATATATCTGAGTGTGTACATTTGGCAGATCAATAGGTTGATGACCTAACCAAGGTCTATACACCGGCGCGCTGGTGTGCATGTAAGGGCATATGAGTAATACGATCTCTCAAAGGGATCATACAGGTTAACTTATGAATCGGAAGACATGAGCTCACTCATGAGGTATTGGGACCGATCAAATTCCATGCATGTTCGTCGTGCTTTGGAAGCATGACATGAATTTGAAGGTATGATATATGCTTTGGGAAAGCATATGATCGATACTAATTCCCAATGACCAAGATTGAGAAACTTGGTGATTAAACCCTAAAGAAGACAGTGTAAAATTGATCTTGATCTTCAGGTTGATCATAGGTCTTCCAATATGAAGGATGTACAGGAATTGGGAATACCTAAGGGTGATGTGATCATAAACGATTGTATAACCATGACGCTTCCATTCCGAGGGAGTGATGAAACAGGTCTGGATTTTAGTGACTCCTCTCAGTAGAGAAGCAATCTGATCTTGGTCCAAGTGTTGGACATTGGTCTGAATGAGATTCAGATGCAATGAGAAGATTATATTTACGGTCTTGATTTAACAAGCATCTGCGGGAGGTACGTAAGATCTGGATTTGAGATGAGATCTCAACATCCAAGTCACTATACGTGGAACAATACAATCGTCATGTCCTTATCTGCAAGTATCTACAGAGAAAGCACATTATTCTTGAAGGGGTTCAAGAATAATTCATTTGATGAATTATATATCCAAGCAACAAGATATCGATAATTAAATGAGATTTAATTATCAATAATAATATGAATATGATTCATATTGTGAGAATGATTATCCAAGATAACTAAATGGGATTTAATTATCAAGGAAATGCAAATTATGGATAGTGCTATCCATAATATCTAAGCATATATTATAAATGTGATTTATAATATATTAGAGAGAGCACCTTTGTAAATAGCATTTGTTAATTGTTAATGTGAATTGGATTCACATTAAGCAATTAATTGGAAATGCAATTTACAATTTAGTTTGGGTTGTGAATATGATTCACATATTTTCAATGGCATGACTGAAATGTTCACTAATTAATTGAGAAATACATTAGAGGATAATTTTGCAATAAATATTCACTAAATAATTGGGAATTAATTTAATGGATAATTTTTCAATAGATATATACTAATTAATTTGGAATTAATCTAGTGGACAATGTTGCAAGATAATTAAGAGATAATGATACTAATTTAAAAGGGGAAGATAATCCACCATGGGCATGAGGTGGCGTCACCCATGACTTGGTCATGGGTGACGCCCCATATATCTTGGAGGATTATTATCCTATTTTAATTAATATCTCATTATATTGTATTTATTGATTTATTTATTGAATTAAATTTTGTTGATGATAATGCAACATATATTTAATTTAAAATAAATTAATATGTTCTTGTTTTTGAACAACAATTATCATGACCATTGATTTAATATACATATCAATCTAACCATTGATTTTGTATATGCCATGTATTGTGATCCATGGACTTCCAAACTAATATAAATAGAGGGCAACCCTAGCCTCTAGGAGGGACACATGTTCAAGAGTTGTACACGCCTACAACTCTTTCTCCCTCTCATTCTCGCCTACTCTCTCTATTTCAAGTGGTCGTCCATCTTATGTATTGAGAGAGAGAGAGAGACCTTCTTGCCTTCGCCTTCGACTACTCGAGGATCTCCATCTTCTTTGGGGCTGCTTGCTCTAGAGGAAGACGACGGATTTCATTGGACTAAATCAAAGGACTCGAATCTTGGATCTTCGTCAAGGATTGCAGGAGGAACGCGTCTCATCATCGCGCCCGCAAGTGTCATCTTCGTGGATCGGACTTAAGATAGGAGGATCTCTTGCTTTAGAGATCTCCTGATCGCAACCACACTTCAAGAGGTATTTCTGTACTTTTTGATTTGATGAAACGATCCAAGAAATGTTCTTGTGATCATGTGGTTTCATCACTTGATTAAAATTTTAATTTCCGCTGCATCAAGCGACTAGTGCGACTAGTTGCCCCGATCGCATGAGATGCGATCAACACGCTTCCGTGATGCGCTTGAGGATTCCTCGTATCCTTCAAGTGGTATCAGAGACTTAGGTCGAAAAAGGTTTTGGATATGATCCATAGACCTAGGACGACTTGGGTTTGAAAGGGTCGCGAAAGTTTTGTCGCATTTCAATTTGAGCACCTCTGTCTAATTGGAATTTTTCATCACTGTTTAAATTGTTTAAACACGAAATTTTCAATTGGATTTTGTTCCCCGTTAAATAAGGAAACCATAGGATCTGAGTTTATGTAATTTGGATTTCATTTGCTCAAGATATGGCCCTTTGAATAAACATGTATTCACTGTTGTGGGAACTGTGAATCTAAACATGACTAATGAGTTAATTAATGTTTTTGATGCACCTCGAAATGCGTGAAATATCACTTGGGTTCTGTCATAAATCAAATTAGCAATCTTAGGAAACTGATTTTGTGAAATTATTATTTAAATTGATCAAGATAAGTTAATTTTAATGATTGGGGGTCACTGCTGGAAATTGACAATCTTGATCATGAACCTTGTGATAGTCATTCAAATAAACTGATGAAAATTAATTGTTAATTTTATGAATTGATTATTGATAAATATTTGTGAAATATTTAAAGAGATAATTATTTCATTGAATACATTTTACTAACCAAGATGATAATATAGTTGATCTTAATCATAATTGTTGATATGAAATCATCAACAAACATTGTTTTCATGCAAAACCTTAGTTTATCCTACAAAAGTTGTAGGACAACTTTTACATGAAAAACCCTCTTGTTTGAATAGGATTGGAGATTTGTTTAACAAATCTCCTTATAATATTATCAAAATGGTTTTGGTGAATATTATATGGTATAATTTCGGTTGAAAAATCGATGAGCATCTCAAAGTACATAATGATCTATTTGGCATTATCCTTTCCTGAGGTGGATATGGTGACTAGTCGGAGAGCATTGGGGTAGAGGGTTGCAACGTATGTGGTCCGTCCCACTCTTGTCGGTACTGACCATGACATCGGGTAGGGACTCGATAATGCCGAAAAAATCAAAGTGTGTTTTTCTAATTATTAAAATTCGAATAATACGTACTTTGAGATTATACCTACTATTCAAGTAATAATCAAGTATGTTGATTGATGATTGGATAAATGACTAATTTATTGTGATTAAATTAATTACATCCATTAAACACTCTATTATGAATAGATGTGTATTTCCCTTGGAAGAATTAATTATATGAATATGATTCACAATAATTAATTATTAAAATTTGAATATGAGGTGGAGGATCACATAAGTGACATCCATGGTCTCCTGTCAAGGCGAAGGGTTCCGTCACCAGGGATTGTATGTAGGAGACGCCTGTCCGAAGTGACAGCTCCTATATGCAAGCGCATCTGGATCGGGTTCTTTGCTTCTCGAAAGAGTAAGGCCGTATGTGTAGTGACCCCAATATCGAGTTCTCATATTATTGGGGTGATATTGGATTGCGCATAGCAAGTTCTAATCATGTTGACGGTTTGTTCAATTAATGACGGGTCAACATCATCTTAGGGGTGGTGGGCCAGGGTGTTAAAGACCGAATTGGGAAATGCAAGTTGGACTTGCAAGGCGGAATGAGTTCCCTCTTCTTTTTATCAGAGTCGCAAGTTCTCATATTATTGGGATGTGACGAAGATAGGAAAGGAGATCCCAGATCTTGCTAGAGATATAATGGTAAGAATATCTCTTACATTGAAAGTGATTAAGGGAATGAACTTTCATTGTTGACAAGGTAAGACAACTTTAATATAAAAATTCCTAAATCAAAGTAAAATATGTGTATATATATAAGTATATACACTTATGCAAATTTCTTATTTCAGATAATCCTTCATTAAACCCACTCAATGTTATACTCAATGATAACCAGTAAAATATCATGGATTGGACTCATGATCCAGATATTGTACTTGCAATTGAACACATAATGTATGTGGTTGCAATGTGCAAGTTTCCTCAACATAATGAGGAATGACAATTAAATAAGACAATAAGACATCACCTTAGGGTTTGTATGTCTCTATAGTCTTGATCTTTCATCGAGTGTACTTTAGAAGTGACATGTCGATGATGATCGTAATTGTCAAATAATCCTTATAAAAAACTAAGAAGATGTTCTGGCATACATATGTTCTCTAGACATTTAATCATGAATGACATGGTTCTCTGCATTATGAAGAATGGTAGCTCAAAAGAGATGATGTATTCAAAATGTTTGAATACCTACCTGAACCTAAGTCTCTAAGAGTTAAGATGAATGTAGATATGATGAGTGTCATCATTCTAGTGTCTATACTCTAGTCATTCATGAAGCTTCATTAATATTCATATTGTATGAATTTAATGAAGCATGTATAAATGTTGAAGTGCTCTTGTATTGAAATCTTTTGAATTCAACATAAGAGATTCTTTGTCTTGAACAATGGTTGTTTATAGATGAAGAGAGCACAGTGGAAGCATGGATCCGACCCATGTGAGAAGGAAAGTCAAAGAGTTGATTGTACTTCTGTGACTTCCATATGACATCCAAAGAGTTGGATGAATGCCAATACTGCAATAAGTTGATGTGTTAATAGTATGACTATCAAATCTGTCTAAAATCCTTAGTGAAGAACTCAGATAGAGCATCAGAATAATCTACATATAATCATTGACTTTGACTTACTTATTTCATAAGATAAAGTCTAATAATTGTATCTCAATCTTCTAATGACACTTGCAATTGGTTTCATATATATATATATATATATATATTAGAAGATTAGAAATTTGATCTTAAGGTTTAATAGTCATCTACATGGATGTTGATGTAATTGTTGCAGCAATCTCTGTTGGATAGATAGACTGCATATTTTCAGCGGGAGAGCCCTTTGTCTTAGAGAATGTCTCTATGACCTAGATATAAGATTACACTCATAGTTTATTTCTAAATGTTGGAAATAAACATGAATTCTGGAATAAACCTATCATAAAGAGTTATGATGGATATATATTTCATATAGTAATCTGGCGTCTAGTGGACTCTACTAAATTAGAAAATTAATGAATGGTTCATTAAGATTTCTAATACTGAAAATTAAACCTTGATAGATCAATAGAAGGATGAAGATCATTTGACAATGATTTGGCATCAAGTTTTGGACATATGTCTATTGATATGATCGATAGACTAGTAAGATATGAAACTTTAGAATGTCTAAAATTTCAAATCATACATACTTATGAATATTGCATTCAAAGTAAAATGTCTAATACACCCTTCTTTTGGGAAAGGTGTAAGATGTCAAGGTATTCAGGATCTCATACATATTGATGTATGTGGATCATCTATATCATGGTGAACATTATGGATATGTGATATCTATTGATGATTATGTATGACATGAGATTTCTTCTCTTCACCTGAGAAACCTTTGAAATGTTCAAAGATTTCACAATTTTGGATTAGAACCAAAGTTTGAAGGAAGATTAAATTAATTTTACCTAACCAAGGTAGCAAGTACCTATTAGATAAATTCAAAGAATACCTTATGAAGATATGAATACCATTTCTATCTCAATCCTCCTAATACACCTAAACTCAATGGAGTTGTAGGGAGATACAATTGGATCATGTGTGACATGATTTGATCAATGATGAATTTTAGCATAATTATCCCTTAGTTTCCAGGTATATATGTGTAGTAGAGACTACAATATATATCCTTAATAAGGTTCCATGCATGTAAGCTGGAATCTAGCACTTGAGAGTGCTACTTCATTAGGAAAATAAAGGATGGTATTGGATACCTACTTTATAACCCTGAGATTATTAAAAGATCTCATCTCTGAGAATGTGATTCTTAGAGGATGACTCTCTTGAGAATCAAGATGAAAATGAAGTGTAGGAACTCGTTTGATCTTGAGAAGATAATGAGGCTCCTGAAATCGGAAACTGAAAGGACAATTAAAGATGAAGCGCTAATACCTCTTCAAATGAGTTTGAGGATGTATTCCATGTGTTAGTTAAGTCTGACAATGATCAGACTTCATGTGATGAAGCTCCTGAGGATCATGACATGGAAAGATGGATATTAGCAATAAAGTCTAAAGTAGACTTCATATACAAATGTTGTATGGACCCTCGAGGATCCACCTATAAGGGTAAGACCCGTTAAGGTGTAAATGGATCTTCAAGAGAAAGAGGGAACCTGATGAGAAGGTAGACCTTCAAAGCACGGTTCGTAGCCATGAGCTACACACCAGAAGAGAAGATATTGCTTGCAATGAGACTTGCTCTTCGTTGACCATGCTAAAAATCATCAGAATATTGCTAACCTTAGCTACACAACTTGACTATTGCATCTTCAAGATGTAAGTCAAGATTGCATTCCTCTAAGAATACCTCGCTGAGGATATTCACATGAAGTAGCCCCAGGGCTTCATGATTAGGGAAAGTGAGGTGTGAAAGCTAAAGAAATCCATCTATAGACTCAAATAAGTTTCTTGTTGTTGGAACATAAGATTTGATGAAATTATAAATGTTATGATTTCATATAGAATCTTGATGAACCATATAAAGCTTAGTGGGAGTGCCATTGTGTTCATCGTGCTAAATGTAGAGAATATCCTAATCATTTGGAATGATATAAGGATGATAATAAATGTTTTATGATCTGGCTAAACCATACCTTGAGATATGATCTCAAAGATGCCTCTTAGATCTTTAGTTTTGAAGGTATTCAAAAGCAAAGAAAAGAGGGTGTTAGGACTGTCACATTTGTAGTGCACCTTGGATATGTTCCATTTTCTGGAAATTCCAAGAAAGGCTTTCTAACCTTAAGATTGGGTACTGACCTATCTAAAGGGATAACACCTCAAAGAGTTGAGGAAGTGAATGCTAGAATTGCTTGCACTTGTGCATCAGTTACGAGAAGCTAAGTATATGCTAGATGGGTACAAAAGCCAGATATCTGCTATGCATTTAGAGTAAATTTAAAAATTCAGTTTTGCATTACACATGGAGAATGTTGGGAGTCGATGTAAGTACACCTTCTTCTAAGCATGCATCATAGTTTCTCGTTTGCATTCTAATTTCCAATTCCTCCCTTTTTAAAAACTTAAGATTAAAAAGGAAATTAGGACTGAACAGTAGACGTGCTTTGCTCACATTAATCTTCAAGTTACAACCTTGTTGGACATGCGAACCCATGGCGAGCCATTATGTAATAAATGTTATTGCACATATCATTCCCTGAGCTGAAATGAAGAATAAATCATTTACATAATAGGTTCCTCTGTACAATTAGGGTTATGTACCATAGCACTCTTGATGGTCATACAGCTGTTGATTCAATAATTGTATCATAGAGGCTGGTGCTTGGATGAATATCTAAAGGGTTAGATTAAGGACTCATCAAGTACCGTCAAATGATTGTTAAGAGATGATCTCCAGCCTGAGTAGGAGATGGCAATCCTTTCTCACATAGGTTGATATCTGACCGACCTCTTGATGCAGGTCCTCTACATGGGAATAGTGATTCAGAGGTGTCAGATTAGTTAGGTCAAAGGGTTGACTTTACGAGATCGAGATAACCTAAGTCCTATGTTGAATGATGTCACAGCATAGGCATACATCCTCTGATCAGAGACAGATGTGTTACTATATGTCTGAGTGTGTACATTTGGCAGACCAATAGGTTGATGACCTAACCAAGGTCTATACACCGATGTGCTGGTGTGCATGTAAGGGCATATGAGTAATACAATCTCTCAAAGGGATCATACAGGTTCACTTATGAACCGGAAGATATGAGCTTACTCATGAGGTATTGGGACCGATCAAATTCCATGCATGGTCGTCGTGCTTTGGAAGCATGACATGAATTTGAAGGTATAATATATGCTTTGGGAAAGCATATGATTGATACCAATTCCCAATGACCAAGATTGAGAAACTTGGTGATCAAACCCTGAAGAAGACAGTGTCAAATTGATATTGATCTTCAGGTTAATCATAGGTCTTCCAGTATGAAGGATGTACAGGTATTGGGAATACCTGAGGGTGATGTGATCGTAAATCATTGTATAACCATGACGCTTCCATTCCGAGGGAGTGATGAAACAGGTCTGGATTTTAGTGACTCCTCTTAGTAGAGAAGCAATCTGATCTTGGTCCAAGTGTTGGGCATTGGTCTGAATGAGACTCAGATGCAATGAGAAGATTAGATTTGCGGTCTTGATTTAATCAAGCATCTGTGGGAGGTATGTAAGATCTGGATTTGAGATGATATCTCAACATCCAAGTCACTATACGTGGAACAATACAATCGCCCTGTTCTTATCTCCAAGTATCTACGGAGAAAGCACATTATTCATGAAGGGGTTCAAGAATAATTTATTTGATGAATTATATATCCATGCAACAAGATATTGATAATTAAATGAGATTTAATTATCAAGAATAATATGAATATGATTCATATTGTGTGAATGATTATCCAAGATAATTAAATGGGATTTAATTATCAATGAAATGCAAATTGTGGATAGTGCTATCCATAATATCTGAGCATATTTTATAAATGTGATTTATAATATATTAGAGAGAGCACCTTTGTAAATAGCATTAGTTAATTGTTAATGTGAATTGGATTCGCATTAAGCAATTAATTGGAAATGCAATTTACAATTTAGTTTGGGTTGTGAATATGATTCACATATTTTCAATGGCATGACTGAAATGTTCACTACTTAATTGAGAATTAATTTAGTGGATAATTTTGCAATAAATATTCACTAATTAATTGGAAATTAATTTAGTAAATAATTTTGCAATAGATATACACTAATTAATTTGGAATTAACTTAGTGCATAATGTTGCAAGAAAATTAAAAGATAACGATACCAATTAAAAAGGGGAAGATAATCCACCATGGGCATGAGGTGGTGTCACCCATGACTTGGTCATGGGTGACGCCCCATGTATCTTGGAGGATTATTATCCTATTTTAATTAATATCTCATTATCTTGTATTTATTGATTTATTTATTGAATTAAATTATGTTGATGAAAATGCAACATATATTTAATTTAAAATAAATTAATATGTTGTTGTTTTTGAGCAACAATTATCATGACCATTGATTTAATATACATATCAATCTAACCATTGATTTTGTATATGTCATGGATTGTAATCCATGGACTTCCAAACTAATATAAATAGAGAGCAACCCTAGCCTCTACAAGGGACACATGTTCAAGAGTTGTACACGCCTACAACTCTCTCTCCCTCTCATTCTCTCCTACTCTCTTTCTCTCTCTTTCAAGGTGGTCGTCCATCTTATGTGTTGAGAGAGAGACCTTCTTGCCTTCGCCTTCAACTACTTGAGGATCTCCATCTTCTTTGGGGTTGCTTGCCCTAGAGGAAGACGACGGATTTCGTTGGACGAAATCAGGGGACTCGAAGCTTGGATCTTCGTCAAGGATTACGGGAGGAACGTGTCTCATCATCGCGCTCGCAAGTGCCATCTTCGTGGATCGGACTTGAGACAGGAGGATCTCTTGCTTTAGAGATCTCCTGATCGCAACCACGCTTCAAGAAGTATTTCTAAAACTTTATAGTTTGATGAAACGATCCAAGAAATGTTCTTGTGATCATGTGGTTTCATCACTTGATTAAAAATTTTAGTTTCCGCTGCATCAAGCGACTAGTGCGACTAGTCGCCCCGATCGCATGAGATGCGATCAACACGCTTCTGTGATGCGCTTGAGGATTCCTCATATCCTTCAATCCTAACTCTAAAATTGGGTCTGAATTGAGTAGATTGATTAAACAAAAATCGAAATAAAAAGAACCATATTTTACGGGTGCATAAAGCCTTCATCTGACTTGTAGGTACTTACCTCCAAACAAGAGGGGGTAAGGACGTAACCTCTATGGATTAGAGCCAAAATCCCTGGACTTGTTCCCTAAGCGATTGGAATCACTCCTAGGGTCTTGTTACTGCTGCAAGCTCTTGCCTCCGATCCTTAGAAGAAATAGTCTTTCTTTAAGTTAGTGTGTTTCGTCGGCTTGAACATGAACTACTTAAGTAACTACACCTTTGAGTAATGTTTTTAAGATTGTTTTACCACCATCAAAAACATACAAGATAAATTGATCGAACTCTTAGGCCCTCATGCGTGAAGTTGTTGAGCTTTCTAAAGAGGTTTGCATTGCATTTGTATTGTGTGAGCATTCTCTGCACATTCAAGTGCACCGTAGAACTAGCATCTCATTGAATATTGTGTTCTAAACTATTTTGTTAACATCGAAGATGACTGATTGGGGGGATATTTATTCGGACTTCGCGAATCTCTTTTTGAACCATCCAAGAAGTACATCGTCAAAGGTCCATTCACATGTGGACCAACCTGGACTTATGACCCTCTTCAGTTAGGGATCACTCACTCTCGAGATGATCACTCAAAAGCCAGTTCCTTTCTCTTCTCCCACCTCACCGAGGAACACCTTCGCCTTGGTGAGAAAATCTTGATTCTAGAATCCTCTTCTAATCAAGACCACATTACTAATTCAGGTTTCCAAGAAGATTCAAGTAAAATGCCTCCGAAAAAGAAAGAAGAGGAAGAAGAACACCTTGAGGACCCCATGAGGATGATACTAGCCAGACTAGCTGCATTTGAGCAGTAACACTGTTTACTCCGATCTCGATTAGGATAGCTCAATGTTAAGGTTAAACCAACAATGGATGCAGCGTACAACCCCAGAAAATACAGAATTTGGAATTATTTGAGTCCGGTTGAACCTGAAGTTGATTTTAAGTTGAAGCCGCAATTTCTGAACTTGCTAATGTACTTTGATGGGATTGATTTGGAGGAGCCATGCGCATTAATAAGGGACTTCGAGATCATCTGTGCTAACCTTAGACATCCTAATGTTAGACAGGATTATATTAGGCTCGCAACCCTTCCATTTGCCTTGGGTGGCAAAGGTGACTACTGGGTGAAGAACCTTGAAATAACAGTCACTACCTATGCCCAGTTCAAGGATCATTTTCTGAAGAAGTTCTACCCCCTGAGTAGGACTAACATGATGAGAACACGCATCACTAGCTTTTTCCCAGCTACCCCGTAAGGCATATGACTCTTGGGAGAGGTACAAGGACATCCTGCAAAAATGTCATTGTCATGGTCTAGATGACAACATTTGGGTCCAGTTGTTTTTCATCGGTCTCAAACCTGAGATGCAAGGTTTAGTGAGCGCTGCTTGTGGAGGAAGCTATACGTCCCGTAGAGAGGATATCATCTGGAATATATTCGAGCAGATGGCAGAGACTAGCCGCTCACAGACCGCCAACATGCCGTGTGTACAGTCCCCCATTTCACTCTCATCTGGAGGGGGAAAGTCAGCTGCAGTCGATTTATCTCAAGATGTGATCCCTAGCAAGGGATTCCTTGCGAACAAGCTTACAATAGTTGATAGGATTAATAGAAGGATTGATGAGTTAGACAGGAGTGTCTTTAAGCTTACCAGGCAGATGGAGGAGTTGACTGAGAAGGTACCTAAGATAAAGATACATGTCGTGACTACACCTGCTGCTCCCGTATACCGAGTTCACCATGTTCAGAAGTAGTTGGTGTCAGGGCAACCCTAGCCATGGGAGCAAGACCAGTCCTACACCCATTCTTTCCACAGCAACCTCCACCTACAGAGACAGTTCATGAGGAGCCTCTACCGGTTTGGGAGGTGATGAATCTCAGACTCATCATGCAAAAATTGGTCAATAAGTCTATGCTCCCCATAATCCATATGTAATTAATAATTATATAGCATCATTAGCATTCAGACATGCGTAAATAATATTCGCATCTCATCATGCATAATTGCATAAAATAAGGAATGAAAAATCCATGTGTAAATTGACCTAGTAACCTGCTAACTTCCCCTATTTTTAATTAATTCAACCTAACTCCGATTGACCTGAAACCATCTCCATTGTATAGATATTACTAACATGAATAAAAAATACAAAAAATACTAACTCAAATAAGTATCTAATAAACCCAAAATCAAATTTCACATCAAACAGACTAAAACAAGCATATCTTCCTCATACAATGCCCGATTTTGGTCTACTCACTTTTAAAGTACCACATTTTCAAATATCAATTTCATAAAATTCAGAACTCATATGTGAAAGTTAGGTTTTGGGCTTGTTTTGTCCATTTTATCTTTTGTGATTTTTAACCTAAGTTTTTATGTACATAATTAACCCTTTTAATTTTATTTCTTCTTCAATTATGCTATTTAATGAAAGTTTTATTAAACGACATAAAAATCTAGATCAAGATTTAAATCAAAGAAACTGAACTGAGTTCGTGTGTCCTTTGTGAGTCTGTACAAGATTCACGTATTCCGTACTTCTATTTTATTTCCCTATTTCTTATTTATTAAAAATATAAAAAATTAGATTAATGATTAACTAATTGTCTTGTATTTTATCGTATTTTTTATAGATTTTTACCTTCCTTTAAAACCACCAAAAAAATTACAAAACCCTAAAAGCTTGTTTTATATACACATGGAGACCACCAAAATACCACTTTATACAAATGATCTCTTTTGCTCCCGTGTCCTTCATGAAAGTTGTAGATCTCATCGAGCAAACGTTTTTGAAGGAAATTTTTCAATCTGTCTCCTTCCATTTCTTTTCTATTTTTATTCCTCTTTTAATTTTAAATTTTTTTGGGGGTGACACGTGGCCACCCCTGGGCACGCCACGTGGCACCTCACTTCTCTCCAGCCCCTAGGTCACGTGCCTAGGACATGACCCTTCAATCACTTCTTTATCGCACGTGCCATGCACATTCCATCTTCCCCGCCATACGCATGTGTGACATCTGAGCCCCGCCCCCTCCCCTCCCAGACGTTCCTCCTCCCTTGTAGCGCTAGGCGACTGCCCCCTCTCTCTAGCTGTTACAAGGTCGGCCCCTTGCTGCATACCCATCTCACCCTCCTATAAAGCCCCCCCTAGATGGCGTTCTTCCCCATCTGCCATTTTAGGAGAGAAAACCCCCGACATCCTTCACCCAAACTTGGTGATAGCAAGTCTCGGCCATAGGGTGACCTCCGGCAAGATACAGTCGCCATTGCGTGCTTCCACGAGCTTCCGAGCTCGCGTGAGCTCGAGTTCGTTGGCCTTGAGTGAAGATCCTATTAGGAGCTCTGGGATCCTCTCCCCAAGTGACTCACCCACTCATATCTTCAGGTACATCCATTCCCCCCTTCTTCACCAGCATTGACCTCGGTCGCACAGACCGCCTTCGATCAAAACCCCTCTTCTTCTCTGATTTAGACTCATCCTCTCAAATCATCACCTCTAGCCTTGCTAAGACCAGAGCTTAGCTTCGCCCTACTCACAGCTCCTCTGTCAAGGAGCTTAGTCAGCCATCAACGCCCACCGACCCCTTTTCATTAGTGTTTATCCATTAACCCTTGTAGGTGCCCATAGAAGACGGATCTTCATCACTCGTTGATGAATACCCATTCATCACTCTATATTCTTTTATTTTAGCTAGTTATTTTGGAAAAAAACACCATGTATATATGTGTAAATATAATAAATTGTTAAAAGACATGCATTTGTTAATATTAAATAATTAGCATGTTTTTTGCATAAATAAAAGAATAAAGAGACATAGAAAAAGAGGGAAATATTTAGAATAAATATTGAGCGACCTAATCCCAAGGGAGGGCCAAGCATTGCCCTGACCGCAAAAAGAACCCAAGCAGAGGGAGATAGGGTCAATCATGATTATACATACACCTATATATAAATAATGTTATTTTCCTCAAAATAAAAATAAAAAAATGTGTTTTTAATTAAATTTATATATTTATAAAAATAAAATATATAATAAAAAATATATAATAAAAGAAAAATAAAAATAAATACTTTCTCTCTCATCAGTGTACATATACCATGCACATAAAATAAAAGATGTATTTATTTCACCCTTGTAAACACTAATAAAAATCAACAAAAAATCTTTTTATATTCCATATTTTATGGTGTAAATAAATAAAATACGAAATTGGAATATTTATACATAGATGAAAATAAAAGTAAACAAATACACATGTATTTATACCTGTAAATAATCATAATATAATGTAAATACATAGTTTATTTTTCAAACAAATAAATAAAAATCATAAAAAATAATTTGAAAAATAATAAGTATTTTTCATGTTGAACATATTTCAAAATAAAATCATTTACTAATTTAAAATAATTTTTTAAATAATTTTCCAATGGAATTTTCCCATTGGTCCACGGGAGATTGTTGACCCCCAATCAACTCCCCCCCCCCCGGACCACTTTTGACCCGGACCCGACTTTGCCCAATTTTCCCGAACCGGTCCGATCACCATTCATCCAAACCCCGGGCTCTGATTGATGCTCATTGATCCACGATCCATGCCCGACATTCCTTCTAGGGATCAGTGCACCCAGAACCTCTCCCGACTCCTATCTTATCGGACCCCTCCCACTTCATATCTCAGCTCCACCACGCTTTTCACTCCATCTTTGGCCATCCACCTCACCGCCGATGATCTCCTCTTCATCGCCTGCGTGACAGCTACGTGAGGGAGAGTTGCAGGGAGGATGCGAGTGCCTAGAGCCACTGATCCGGTGACTTTCACCGCCGTGCTCCGCCGCAAGGTGATCCCGAGCCTCTGGCCCCGTCGAGCCATCAAGGAGACGACTTCGGAGGTCCCCGACCTCCAGCCTAGACGAATGCAACCATCCGTTAGGTTAGATTTCCTTTATCTTTTCTCTATTTGAGATTTTTCCGATTCTGAGCTCTAACGTCCACCACCGATTTCACGCCACTTCAGTCACCCATTAGACCTTTCGACCGCCCTACCACCTCCGTCAGACTTCCCTCCACCTTCTCCACCCTTCCATTCACCCTGACTCACCCCGGAGCAGGTTCATCGCCCTCCTACGCCGTCGCCTCGCCGGAGGGCACCACCCCACCTCACACGGTCACCTTCTTCACCCGCTGACGGGTCGAGGCAGTTTACCCTCAACCCGGGAATTGTTCTGTGCAGGTTTGCAGGTCAAGGGATCCCATCTGGGGGTCCAACTAGTTCAGGCATAGGAGCTCCAAGCCTTCATCGTTGCTGGAGCATCTTCGACGTTGCCGGCCCCATCTGAGCACATCAGAAGCTGTGGACCATCTAGGGCGTCACTTCCCCTCTCAGAGCAGCTCCGGAGGAGCCCTCCATCGTGCGTATCGGGCCGGCGAAGTTCGCCGGCGACTTGTTCTTGGAGGACCTCCAGGCACCGTCAGATCGACCCTTTGCTCCAGATTTGATTCTATCCGTCCAGTCGAGGGTTGCGTCTGACCGTTGATCAATCTAAGGGTCACATCCACGTCGTTCGTCGCCGAAGGGACGTCATCAACTCTCCACCGTCAGATCAAACACGTGGCGCCTCTTCCACCATAGATCATCAATAACGAGGGTAATTTGCACTTAGGTCCTCCTCATTTAGCATTTGTCGTTTAGTCCTGTAAATATTTGTGTCCATTGTTTTTAATTTGGATAATTTGCATCTAGTACCTTAGGTTTATAATATTTGCAAAATAGTCCCTGCTTGTGTGAAACGCTTGCATCGGCACGTGAGTTGTGGAACGTTTACAATGTTTATCCTCAAGTTCTGAGTTGTTACTGTTTACATTTTCATAAGTAGAAATTGCAATTTAGTCCCTGTGAATGTGAATCATGTGTTTACTGCGTGCTTTTCTGGGCTTTTTGCAAAAGGGGCCCTGAGCTTTCTAACCGTGTTAACTATTTAGCCCCAAAACTATGTTTTCTTGCACTTAGGTCCCTGTGAGCTGTAGCCTTTGTAGTGATTGAATAAAAATATCAAACAAGCTCCAAATCAAGTGAAATTTGGATACGTGGCTCCTGCCACTGTGTAAAAATTTCATTATTTTTTGGAGACATTTTTATTGCTTTTATTGTTTTTAAAAAATCAAAAACACGCATTTTTGTTACCGTTTGAATTGAAAAAATGACTAAAAATATAAAAATTCACCCAAAAATTCTAAAGCAATTAGGAATAATTTGTTTTGTTGTCTTCAAATTGCAGTCCAATTTTTGTGTCATTTGGATTTATAAAACCCCTAAAAATCACAAAACCCTAAAAAAATTATAAAAATTCCTAAAAATTCTAAAAAATTCAGAAAAATGTAAATCTTTTTCTTAGCTTAATTATTGTATATAGTTTTTATAAAAATTATCTCCAGATTTTTAGAGGCTAATTAAATATTTTTAATTAGCCTTTCGAGTTTGGCTGCACATTGATCCACTGTTTTCCCCTTTCTTGATTTTTATAAAATCAACTAAAAAATAGAAAATTCTGAAAAATTAACCAAAAATACTTAAAAATATAAAAAAACACAAAAATAATTTTATTTGAATTTTCTGAGCATTTTTAGCGTTTAATAAATTGTCGAATATGCTCCTTTTACCCTTTTTCTTATATTTCTCTCATAATTAAAACATAAAAAAAATTAAAAGTACATAAAATCGACCCCAAAAATATTTTATTCATTTTATTCATTTTTACTACTTCGTAGGCCGATCCGGCCAATCCGTGCTCCTTGAGTTCGTCCCTGGTCGCTATACCAGGTTAAATAAATAGCGAAGACCGCTATTCATATTTCATTGTTTTATATTTGATTTGGTGGTCTCTTTTTCTTGTTGACTGAGTCTCTGAGATTCGGGTCGCAACGACCCTTGTTTTTACACCTTCACCTGGGTCTTGGATTGCGACTTATTCGGTCATCAGAATGGCATCGTTGCCGTGGAGCACGGCTTAGTAATCTTTTGATTTTTCGCGGTTTTTCATGGTTTTTTGTCCATAGCTGTGTAGATATTTTTATCTGATTTAGTTGCTTAATTTTTTTAATAATCTAGTCTGACATACATTTCTGTTTGATTTCTTACGAGGGACCGAGGCGGCTTTTTCGAAAGCCGAAGCAACCACGGGAGTCGGAGGCGGCTCTTTTTTGCATAGAACCACAGAAGGACGTGAGGAGCCAGACAGGAGTGCGGGAGCCGCGGAATAGCCGCGTAGTTAGATTAGTTTATTTTCTGCAGAACATTTATTTGTAATAACACAGGAACTCAGAGACTTGGACTTTGGTGATATCGGGGTCTGTTTCGCCGAGCACCGGTGTGCTCGAGGGACCTCATCGCGGTTTTTCGTCGGTTTTGATTTTTTCCGCATTTTTACTGCTTATCTGATTTTCGCGGATTTAGCCTTAACGTAGGATTTTATATTGATTGTGACGTAATTAATTAAGGCCCAATCCCTAATTATCTGCCTGCACCTATAGATCGTTAATTGGACCTAATTTATTAACTCACAAGAAAAAGTCGAATTACTTAAACTATAGTCCACGTGTCTTGAGGAGTCACATACAACGCGTGCAGGATCCGTTGTGGCGGACACCAAGTGGCTCCCAAGATAGGACTCCGGACTTAGGTTTGAGTACCCGGCTACTGTTATTATCGTGTAGAAATTGCTCTGTCTAAGGCTGGATTCTCGTGCATCATATAGGTAGTTTACTTTCAGTCTTTACATTTATACGCGGATCATTTTGCATGTAGATTGTTGGAGTTAGGTACGCATCACTTACTCTACATGCATCATTGATTTTATCGTGCATCGGCTTTTTCGTCTTCTTCCCCCCTGTTTTACGACTTAAATAATTAGGAGAACTGAAAAATTCATTAGGCATTGTTTGATTGAAAAAATACCTAAAAAGAAAAACCATAAAATTGGGACTGTTAACCAAACTTGATCTTAAAAGACATTGACCTAATAATTTATCTTGGGAGAGTAATCCCATCATTGTCTGGATTGGATGAGCGAGAGCGTGACCCGCATCCTAGGCTAGAGCCATATCCGATTTCTTGACAGACTACCGGCTTTTTAGTCGAGACAGTCTATCAGGAGTATTGGATCCATATCAGCTCGCTTAATCGCTCTGAAAGACGGTTTGATCACCTAATAAAATAGACAAGATAAAAGACCGAACCTTCACAGTCATCAACTCTGGGTGCGTAGTTGAATTTGGGGTTTTGCTTAACCGATCTTGTTTGCTTTTTTAGGTTCCATCCGCTTTCTTCTCTTTCCAGTCATCTGTCTTTTCCCCTCCCTTCACTTTTCTCTTCCTCTTCCGTATCCCTGGATGATGGATCCTCTTCACTTCTGGCCGACTCTTGCGGCTTCTCCATTTTCTGAACATCAGTCCAGTCCACCTTCGAGGTAGATCGGATCCCCAACCAACCTCCCGATCCCTCCCTACCATCCCTTTCATTCTTCTAGGCATGTTGCGCTACACGTCCGCAGAGATCAGATTGAGCAGATGCGAGACCCGGACGATGCCATTACTGGATTGAGAGTGCACTCCATACGCGATCATAGAGAGCAGATGCAAGTATCAGATGCCTCCTATGCCAGGATGATGGATGAGCAGACAATACAGGGAGCTCAGTCAGCTTCTACGTTCGGTCCATTCATTCTAGATTTGGAGTTTATTCAGAGACTAACGATATTTTCAGGAGAGGTGCACGAGCAACCCTATCTTCACCTGTCCGAGTTCGAGGAGTTTTGCAGGACACAAATTTATTCAGATACCACGGCAGAGGAGATGAAGCCGAAGACCTTCCCATTCACACTTTAGGATAGAGCCATGAGATGGCACCGACGGTTGGGAAGGAGATTCTCTACGTGGGGAGACTTAAGGTTTGAGTTTCTACAGAGATACTTTCCCCAGCGTAGAGCAGAGATGATGCGGTCCTTGATCACAGAGTTTTCAGTAGACCCCCAGGAGCCACTGCATGAGGCATGGCCGAGGTTTCTTGACCTTTTGAGGAGATTTCCTGAGCATGGACTTTCACCGATCGACCTTATCGAGATCTCCATGCGGGGGATGACCGCGGATCAGATAGCACTGGTGATCACCTCATGTGGCGGTTCACACCGCAGTTCCGACATTGACTTATTGGATACCATCTCGAGGTTACTTTCACAGAGACCATCTATACGAGATGACATAGTCGGGACAACACATGTGGATGTTGCAGTACCACTAGGGTGTGTCGCACTACATGAGGATACAGTTTCTACACACCAGCCCGAGGACTTGGATTCTGCAGCACCATAGAGTACAGAGGACATGACTGCTACAGTGGAGGTTCTGACCCAGAGACTACTCGAGTTCCCGTTGGTTTTCCAACTAGAGTTCGAGTCAGCCCCAGAGTTTTCAATTGACGATTCTTGGATATCGGATCTTCTGATATTCCAGGAGACGAAGGAGTCCCTGCTGCTACTGCCATCGATCTAGCCAGTCCAGATTCTAGTACCGGATGATTCAGCTTCTTTTCTGCAGAGACACTTCTCAGATTCAGGAAGATACCATGACTCAGCCCAACAGCCACAGCTCGATATGGGACACCACTTTGAGAGGCCAGACATAGAGAGTCCCGTATTCGAGCCTTTTGTCCTCCATTTCATTGAGACAGATACACTTGCTGAGGACCAGATGACGGCCAGCATTGCCGCAGAGCGAGGGTCAGCCACAGCCACAATGCCAGCCTTCACGGTGTTGACCACTACCTTCTCCTGCTTCCAGATTGACCAGACACAGACTTCAGATGATGATGCATCCTGGTGCACAGAGTGGGAGCTTGACAGCAGTGCAGATGCCCTGATAGATCCTGATCCTCTATTTCTCACCAATGATCTTGCATTCCTCCCCGAGGGTTATCTGCCGGAGAATGCCATACACGATGTATACTCCGTTTCACCTTCTGAGAGTGTATCTGATCTGGCAGATCACGAAACCGAGTCTTCCGATCTTTCTGATTCTGAGTTGCCTCACCTCAACGACCCTCGTGAAGATGAGCCGATCCTTGAGATATACGATGATCTGTCTGATTTTGTTCCATTATATGCATCGGATATCAGTTGTCGTAGGGAGTCTCCTGATCTTGATTTTCCACACCTTTTTGAGACACTAATTACCGTGGAGGATTCTTTGACTGATCCATCCTTCTCCACGTTTGATTTCTTCGTCTCCACGCTTCCACTCCAGTCTGATCCCGAGCCGATGTTTTCTTTTGTGCTACTGGATCCCGATCACATCTTCTCATATCCTTGGTCGGTAGCAGACACCCGCCTGATTGCCTACCTGGGTGTCATTTCTTACATTGTTGATTTCGTCGTTGTGCTCATACCGAGACTGCGATGACAGTATGACATTCTCCTTACAGATGTCGTCCTGAACCTTGATACAACCTTATCCTAGCCTTTGCGCCCAGCTAGGGGCGTAAAATCTAGTGCTTGTTGAGAGGCACCTCAACATTATACGTTTTTGCATATATGTGTTTCGTCTTGGTTTGATAGTTCTTTCTTCTGTGTTTGTTTTCACCCCAGGTCTCGCTTAGGATTATCTTTGTTATACTTAGGATATACCTCATCCTAAGTATAGGGGGTGGAAACACCGAAGTGTTCATATTGTTCTGTTTCATTACACCTGTCATTGCCTATACTTAAGGATTCTTCACCTTAAGTATTGGGGGAATGATGTCCTCCCATCTTGTATATATTTGTCTTCTTCGTCTCTTTCTACCTCTGTTTGCTGCCTATACTTAGGGATATTTTACCCTAAGTATAGGGGAGGTAGACCATGTACATTCTCCACTCGAATTTCCCTTTGAGTACAGCCTGCTATACTTAGGATTACTTGATCCTAAGTATAGGGGGAAACATCGAGTCTTCTTTATTCTATTCTTTGATTCGTCTTTGTATATACCATTTCTTTTCACTTCCCTATACTAAGCACGAGTTACGTCTTCTTCATCCCTCTGGATCACTCTCGTTCGAGCTAAGTATAGGGGGTGTCATATATATTTCATATATACTTTAGCCATAACTCGTACTTTGTGTGAGTGTGTTAATAAATAAAATGGCTAAAAATCCATAAAATTTAAAAAAATTTCCCTATACATAAAATTCTTCTTGTATATACCTATTATTTATAAAAATTATTTTTGTACAAATGATTGTAAAAATGATTTGTGTAAATAGCTTGTAAATATTTTCCTATCAAAATTATGTATATAGTACAAAATTTTTGTAAAATGTTTGGAAAACAAAAGGTTTGCAAAAACCTTGTGTAAATTTTTGTAAATATTTTTCAAAACTTCGCATTCATGCATACATTCATGTTTTCAAACATTTTCCAAAAATTTTGCACAATTGTAAAAATTTGTAAAATCGCATCTTTGTAATTGCTTGCACAGTTTTTCCAAATCATAGTTGACATTTAAACTGGCCTGGAATTAAATTGACAAATGGATCTTGGTTAAGACCTTAATCCACCTAATTATAAGAGGAACCTTATAGGGCTTAGGATTAAGACTTTTCAGGTCCATTGGGACTTAATTCTTTGAGTCCACTAGGCTATGAGCATATGTCATCTTGATGAGCCTAAGTAGAGCACTTAACAATACACGCATGACTCTCAGAGACAATGGCTTTACTTGCACCAGCACTTTACTCATAGCTCTCCACGGATGAGGTGGTGAGGAGGCAGTTTCCTTTGGCTTGGGGTAGCATATGAGGGTACTACTTCTAGGCAGAACCTCTCTTGTTCTTATAGTGAAGGAAGTGCGTCTCAACTTGGTCTGGTGGTTATGAAGTCTAAAGATAGAAGCTGTGGGTTGCAATAAAGCTTCAAAAGAGGGATAGTCTACTGGCTCAAGAGGAAAAACTCCTTATGTATATATGCTGCACCATGTAGATATGTTGTACAGATGCACAAAAAAATGTGCAAAAAGGAAAACTTCAAAAAAGTGGTGGGTCGGATTGAAAATTTAATAATCCCACCGGAGTGTATATAGTCAAATAAAGCAAAGCTTATGTTATACATGACCATCTCATGAAGCTTGCAGCTGGAGACTCAGCTACACTGGTTAGAGCTCCCAAGGATACATGGCTACACTGGTCATGGTCCATTCTCTTCTTCCCCCTCTTCTTGAGCTGGTTGCACTTGAACTTAGATGGGAATACCCCGCTTCTCAAGGAAAGAGTTGCTAGACCGAGGCATTAGAGTTACCAGGTTGAGGGAGGTTGTTTCTTTATTACTTCTGAGGTGGGGAGCTACATATCACTTACACAGTACAAGGAAAGATTCATGGTCATTGGAGTTTGTATATGTAGACTTGTTCTGATCTGGTTGATTGAGGAGTCTTGACCATAGATTGGTGGAACTTAGAGGCTGTTAAGTTTTAAGCTTGAGTCCAAATAAGGTTTCGACAAATGAATAATCCAAAGGTCTGACTGAGCTCCATATTTCAATTTAATGAAGGAAAGTTTAATAATCAACCTTGATTTCCTCTCTTTTTCCTTTTCTTTCTCTTCTGCACTTCTTTTTCAAATAAGTGTTTGCTAAGGGACTAGCAAAAGTAAAGTATAGGGGGTGGTGAATACCCATTCATCACTCTTTATTCTTTTATTTTAGCTAGTTATTTTGGCAAAAATACCATGTATATATGTGTAAATATAATAAATTATCAAAAGACATGCATTTGTTAATATTAAATAATTAGCATGTTTTTGTGCATAAATAAAAGAATAAAGAGACACAAAAAAGAGGGAAATATTTAGAATAAATATTGAGCGACCTAATCCCAAGGGAGGGCCAAGCATTGGCCTGACCGCAAAAAGAAACCAAGTAGAGGGAGATAGGGTCAATCATGATTATACATACACCTATATATAAATAATGTTATTTTCCTCAAAATAAAAATAGAAAAATGTGTTTTTAATTTAATGTATATATTTAGAAAAATAAAATAAAAATAAAAAATATATATAATAAAAGAAAAATAAAAATAAATACTTTCTCTCTCATTAGTGTACATATACCATGCACATAAAATAAAAGATGTATTTATTTCACCCTTGTAAACACCTAATAAAAATCAACTAAAAATCTTTATATTCCATATTTATGTGTAAATAAATAAAATACAAAATTGGAATATTTAAATATATATATAAAAATAAACAAATACACAGGTATTTATACATGTAAATAATCATAATATAATGTAAATACATAATTTATTTTCAAACAAATAAATAAAAATCATAAAAAAATTTGAAAAATAGTAAATATTTTTCATGTTGAACATATTTCGAAATAAAACCATTTACTAATTTAAAATAATTTTTTTAAATAATTTTCCAATGGAATTTTCCCATTGGTCCATGGGGGATTGTTGACCCTCGGTCAACCCCCCCCCCCCCCGGACCACTTTTGACCCGGACTCGACTTTCGACCCGACTTCGCCCAATTTTCCCGAACCGGTCCTATCACCATTCATCCAAACCCGGGCTCCGATTGATGCTCATTGATCCACGCCCGACATTCCTTCTAGGGATCCGTGCACCCAGAACCTCTCCCAACTCCCATCTTATCGGACACGTCCCACTACATATCTCAGCTCCGCCTTGCTTTTCACTCCATCTTTAGCCATCCACCTCACCGTCGATGAGCTCCTCTTCATCGCCTGAGTGACAGCTGCGTGAGGGAGAGTTGCAGTGAGGACGCGAGCGCCTAGAGCCACTGATCCGGCGACTTTCACCGTCGTGCTCTGCTGCAAGGTGAGCCCGAGCCTCTAGCCCCATCGAGTCATCGAGGTGACGACCTCGGAGGTCCCCGACCTCCAGCCTAGACGAACGCAGCCATCCGTTAGGTTAGATTTCCTTTAGCTTTTCTCTATTTGCGATTTTTCCGATTCTGAGCTCTGATGTCCACCACCGATTTCACGCCACTCCGGTCACCCATTCAGCCTTCCGACCACCCTACCACCTCCATCAGACTTCCCTCCACCTTCTCCACCCTTCCATTCACCGTGACTCGCCCCGGAGCAGGTTCATCGCCCTCCTCCGTCGTCGCCTCGCCGGAGGGCGCCACCCCACCTCAAACGGTCACCTTCTTCACCCGCTGATGGGTCGAGGCAGTTTGCCCTCGACCTAGGAATTGTTCTATGCAGGTTTGCAAGTCAAGGGATCCCATCTGGGGGTTCAACTGGTTCAGGCACAGGAGCTCCAAGCCTTCATTGTCGCGGAGCATCTCCGACATTGTCGGCCCCATCTGAGCACATCAAAAGCTGTGGACCATCTAGGGCGTCACTTCCCCTCTCAGAGCAGATCCGGAGGAGCCCTCCATCGCGCGTATCGGGCCAGCGAAGTTCTCCAGTGACCTGTTCTTGGAGGACCTCCAGGCACCGTCAGATCGACCCTTTGCTCCAGATTTAATCCTATCCGTCCAGTCGAGGGTTGCGTCTGACCGTTGATCCATTTGAGGGTCACATCCATGCCATTCATCTCTCCACCGTCACATCTCTCCAGCCGAAGGGACGTCATCAACTCTCCACCGTCAAATCGAACACGTGGAGCCTCTTCCACCATAGATCATCAATAACGAGGGTAATTTGCACTTAGGCCCTCCTTATTTAGCATTTATCGTTTAGTCCTGTAAATATTTGTGTCGGTTGTTTTTAATTTGGATAATTTGCATCTGGGACCTTAGGTTTATAATATTTACAAAATAGTACCTGCTTGTGTGAAACATGTGCATCGACACGTGAGTTGTGGAACTTTTACATTGTTTAACCTCTAGTTCTGAGATGTTACTGTTTACATTTTTATAAGTAGAAATTGCAGTTTAGTCACTGTGAATGTGAATCACATGTCTGTTGCGTGCTTTTTGGCCTTTTTGCAAAAGGGGCCTTAAGCTTTCTAATCGTGTTAACTATTTAGCCCCAGAACTATGTTTTCTTGTACTTAGGTCCCTGTGTGTTGTAGCCTTTTTAGTAATTGAATAAAATATCAAACAAGCTCCAAATCAAGTGAAATTTGGACACGTGGCTCCTGCCATTGTGTAAAAATTTCACTATTTTTTGGGACATTTTTATTGCCTTTTACTATTTTTAAAAAAAATCAAAAACATGCATTTTTGTTACTGTCTGAATTGAAAAATTGACTAAAAATATAAAAATTCACCCAAACATTCTAAACAAATTAGGAATAGTTTGTTTTGTTGTCTTTGAATTTCAATCTAATTTTTGTATCATTTGGATTTATAAAACCCCTAAAAATCACAAAACCCTAAAAGTTTATAAAAATTCCTAAAAATACTAAAAAATTCAAAAAATCTAAACTCTTTTTCTGTATCTTAGTTTTTTTATATAATTTTCATAAAAATTGTCTCCAGATTTTTAGAGTTAATTAGATATTTTTAATTAGCCTTTCAAGTCTGGCTGCACATTGATCCATTGTTTTCCCCTTTCTTGAGAAAATTCTAAAAAATTCACCAAAACACTTAAAAATATAAAAAACACAAAAATAATTTTATTTGAATTTTCTGATCATTTTTTAGCGTTTAATAAATTGTCGAATTTGCTCCTTTTACCCTTTTTCTTATATTTCTCTCATAATTAAAAACACAAAAAATTAAAAATACATAAAATCCACCCAAAAAATATTTTATTCATTTTATTCATTTTGACTACTTTATAGGCTGATCCGGCCAATCCGGCTCCTTGAGTTCGACCATGGTCACTATACCAGGTTAAATAAATAGAGAAGACCGCTATTCGTATTTCATTGTTTTATATTTGATTTGGTGCTCTCTTTTTCTTGTTGACTGGGTCTCTGAGATCCGGGTTGCAACGACCCTTGTTTTTACACCTTCACCCGGGTCGTGGATTGCGACTTATTCGGTCATCACTCGCCCACTGCCCCATGCACGAACCGTCCTCGCCCCTCTCGCTCGTCACCTCCAGTTGCTACCATTGGATCAAGAGAAAATCCTGATTCGATGGCCACAAATCAACTACGCCACCCTTCCCCGAGCCTCGGTCCCATCGTCAAGGCTCGGGTCGACCTAAGCGCCATCCCGCTGCCACATCAAGGCTCGAGTCCTGAGCCTCAACTTCACCACCGGGCCTCAGCCTCGCCTTCCTCCGATCCTCCTACCACCTCCACGTAGGCTCAGGACACCGAGCCACATCCCCGCCTACCCGAGCCTCCTGTGGCACGTGTCCCTCATGTGTTGCAGGAGCATTTTACATCCAGGCCCCCAGTCTTTCACGGAATAGCACAAAAGCCCCCACACACAGTCACGTGCTCGGCATGTGAGTGCGTGGGTAAATTGCAGATATCTCCCTACAACTTTTAGAAACTGCAGATAAGTCCCCCTAGGGACCCATTTGAGGGAAAACTTTTATTTTTATTGCATTTCAGTCCATGGATCTTTAAATTATCATATCTTTTGCATATGAACTCACATTTTAGCGCATAATATGTTATTTTGAATCTCTTTTCATGATCTTTCATATTATATAATCAAAGAATATTTATTGATGATGATTATTCGAGGAGTAATTTTGATTTATGAAGGTTAATAATTAGCATATTTGTGCTAAAGGAAAAATATGAAATTAATGATCTTTCTGCAAGAACTTGATTGAAGACATTATTTCTTCGTAATTATTGTAAAGCATTAATCTGTACAGGGGCTAAATCGAGGAAGAATATATTTAATTTACCTAATCATTTATCTGATTAAATAGTGATTTTGAGGAGCGAATTATAGGGAATCTTGACAGGATAATTCATTATCTTCCTAGCAGCTTGGATTTGATTAGATAGATTACCATCTAAATTTATTTTCAATTTGTCATTAATCTTGGGGATTAATTGACCAATTCCATTGAGGATTTAAATCATATCAAATCATAGATCTTATGCGCATCCGCTCAGTTTAGCTTATTCTCATTGCATCTGCATCATCACATTTCCTTTTTATTTTCTAACACATAATTTGATCAAACATTTAATTAATTATTTAAATTAATTTAAGACCACACAAATAAAAATCATCATTACTTGTATTGGACCTTGGTAGACTTGCCAAAAAAATTCTCCACAGCATTCAAAGATTGTGGTTTTTGTTGAATCGAATTTCATCTCTGATTCTACAATTATCGATTATTAAAGAGGTGATTTTCGAGCTCATCAGAAGGTGAATGGAGTATGGTAAGCTCAGGACCCTGTCAGCAAGAAAGTATGGGGGCGATAGGCTTATCAGTGTCCCCCGATATTTCATAACACTCCATTCACCTCTGTACCACCTCCTTTACACATGGCCCTGAATTTCAGCCACCCCAGCAACAGTGGCGGTAAAAATACCAACAGTATAGTTGACATGGCAAGTACCAGGCAGACCAGCACGGCTCGTAATTTCAGTAGATACCAGGGTTTAAAAAATCAGACCGAACCGGCCGATTGGACCAGTTGGATCGGGAATCATCTCTAACCTGGTCGGTTCAGCCGGTTTTGTGTAATTAATTTCAAAAAAAGTAAAAAAATAAAAAATCGAGTCTGACCGGATGGTCAGACCGTGTTGACCTAGATGGTCGGACCAGGTTGAACCGAATTGTCCCAGTTTTGATGATTTGGTAAATTTTTAAAAAATAAAGTTTAAATAATGAAATAATTGGATTTTTATCACTTATGACCTTCTTAAATTCTGCGATATAAGTTTTATCCCTCTCTTTATTGGAATATACATTGTGCCAATACTTCTTGGAGTAATTTTCTAGAAGCATGACTAACTGTTGTAGAGTTTTACTCGAAATATGCAATCATGTTATTCTATTGAAAGATTGGACATTTTAAACAATTATTTCATTGATATATAATACATACTTACCTATATGTATCCGATTTTATTGGTTTAAAAAACTGGTTCGACCGGTCTGACCAGTAAATTAAGACCGATCTGATTTTTTCTAAGTCGATAGGAATGATGGCGTCATGCTGACATCATCACCAGTCCGATCGGTTTGGACTGACGATCTGACTCGATTGGATCAAACTGAAGACTGACCGGTTCAATGTCCGGTCCAATTTTTAAAACATTGGTAGATACCCCAGCACCAGCAGCAATAGAGGCAGTACCTCGACCAGCAGGGCCACTCTTCTCGTTCTTCTTCTCAGTCTTTTCCACTTCATTCTTCATCTGGTCCATGATACTCGACACACTTGTTCCTACCAAAACGAAATTTAACAACATATGGGTGGATGTAAACCGCCAATCTAGATGGAAAGACGAGCCTAATCATGGGAACCTTGTAGGAACAGAAATTGATGTACTTCAGGTCTAGTTGACTCAATTCTTTAAGATCACAAGAATTGGTTCAGCATCATCTTGACTGCCTAAGTAGAGTATTTCAGAGCGCACGCATGAATCTTGTCGATAATGACTTAGCCTGTACACATGCACTTTTCACTTTGCTCACCTCAGTTGAAGTGGTAGAAGGTTGGGTTTCCCGACATGAGACACAAGCCAATGGAAACATCGAAAGTCACACATTTATGGCCATTGTACCCCAACCTGATCCAATGACGACGAGATATAAATACAGAAGTTGTGAGTTGCGATAATGCTTCAAAAGAGGGATAGTCTACTGGCTCAAGAAGAAAAAGTCCTTATGTAAATGTTGTTGTATATAAGTATTTAAAAAATAGAAAAATCAAAAACTCCAAAAAAGTGAACATGCCTGATTGAAAATAAAATGCATAACGGAGTGTACATATTTGTATAGTCAATAAGCTAACTCGAGCTTCAAAGTCATATGTATGTAAGTCTGCAGTTGGATGACTTGGCCAGACTCGTCAAGCATCCTAGGATAGATAGCTACACTGGCTACCGTCCATTCTTCTTTCTACCTCCTCTTCTTAAGCTGGTTTTCACTTGAACTTAAAAGGGAATACCCCACTTCTCGAGGAAAGAGTTATTGGATTGGGGAATTAGGATCACGATTTTGGAGAAGACTGATTTTTACCGCTTCAGTCGAGGAGAGCAACATATCTCACACACTGTCCAAGATAGATTCATAGACATAAGGGTTTGCGTATGAGTTGAAGTAATCCGAACTGTCTACTAAGGATACTTGAGCAGAATTTTGAGATTCTCGAAGGCTGCTGCATTTCAATTTCGATTCCCAATAAGGTTCTGACCACATTAAAAATCCAAAGGTCCGACTTGATCTCCAAACTTTGATTTTGTGAAGACAAGTTTGAGAATTAAAATCAGTCCACTTTCTTTCTTTTTCTTTTCTTTGTTTTCATTTTTTGCACTTATTGCATAAATGTTTGCTAGGGACTAGCAAAGGCAAGTACAGGAGGATGATGAATCTCCATTTCATCACATTTATTCTATCATTTTGGACTTAAAAACCCTAGCTATTGCATATATATGGCATTATTTTGTATAAATTAACATTCATTATTTGTTCCATTTATTGTGTATAAAATACAGTTTTTAGTGCTAAAGTTATAGAATAAAGAAAAGAAAATAAAGAAAATAATAAAATGCCAAAGGTATTTTATGACCCTAAACCCCGAGACCTAGGCATCTAGATGATTGGGTTGACAAGGAATAAAATAGATGGAGATAATGGCCAAAAATCCATTAAAATTCCCTTTTATTTATTCTTCAACAAGTCTTATTTGGGACCTATTTTATTTCCTATTTTTTATAACTCAAGTAAAGAAACTTAGTACGCCAACTACTCCTTTTCCAAATTGGAAGAAGTAACCATGGAGCTCTATGGATCATCCGTTAGAAGCTCAATGAAGACTATTTTTTATGCTCGTTGTTGGATACCTAAAGCAACCCTCGCAAGGGGTCATTTGAACCTCAGCAAGGCCTTAAATTTCGATTTCAATCACCATTTCTGTGAGTGCTCGAAACGAAATTTCAACCGAATTTCCGTCAAATTTCGACCAAAATTTCGGTTATTTCGACCATTTTTTGAATAGGGGACCCAAATTTCGATTGACATAGGTCATTTCGGTCGAATTTCGATCACCCGTCAAAAAAGAATTTCGATCGAAGTTGTTTATAAAGGTTGAAAATATTTAACAAAATATTTTCCAAATAGTTTTCAAAAGATTTTTCAAAAATATTTATAAACTATTTTCAAACATTTTGCAAAAATATTTTTACATAATTTATTAATCATTAAATAAAAAGAATTTAGGAATAATAAACATCCTTTATTAAGTGTTTTTAATTAATTTTATAGGATTTTGGTGCATACTTATTATTAAAAATACGAAAGTATGAGTTATGGCTAAAGTATATACAGAGTATATATGATCTCCCTATACTTAGCTTGAGCTATGTTCTCATAGATCATAGAGAAAAAGAGAACGCATAACTCGGGAATGTCGAACTCAAGGAGGCAAATTTTTTAACTAGGGTTAAACTATAGAAACAAAGATGAAATGGGTTCCTAATTTTTATTTATTTTTAGGTATTTTTATGGATTTTTATTTAATTTATGCTTTATTATTTTTATGTTTAAATTTTGTTTTATTGTTTTTATGAATTTGTAAGGGGTTTTTAGAATTTTTATGAATTTTGATTTATTTTTAAGGTTTAGAATTGATATTTTTATTGAAAATTGTGAGATGTTTTTTATTTTTGAAATTTAAAACTGGACGAAAATATTTTTATTTTTATTAGAAAGTTGTGGAATTATCTTTAAAATGATAGGTTGTGTGTTGTTAGGTGATTAGATCCACCCTTAAGGAACCAAGAGTCATGCCACACTTCTCCATCTCAGCTTGAAAGAGGTCGATCGTGGCAAAATCAAGCTTTCCCTTTTGATTTTGAGTAATTTTAATTTCTTTCCAATTTTTACATCACTTGGTTTATAAAAATTGAAAAATATTAAAAACCCATAAAAATCATATAAAATAAGAGAGAAAAGCGTGGTCGATCAAACAAAAATAAGGAAGAAGAGAGAAGAAGAGATAATAAATGAAGAAAAGGAAATAATCTCTCTCTCTTCTTCTTTTCCACTTGATATTAACCAAGTGTCTATGGATCGAACACAAGGAGGCACGAAGTATAATCAGATTTTGAGATTGAGGATTTTATGCTTGATTTTTCTTCTTCGAAGAGTTCTTTTTGTTGTTTTTAGTTTTATTGGGTTTTTATTTTTGTAAATTATTATTTTATTTCTTTAATTCCTATATAATTTTGGAAAATAATATTAATTTGGGAAAAATGGTGATACTATATAATAGGTGGAATATATTGTAGTGTACTATTCTAGTATAGTGGAAACAAGAATGAAAAGAAAATGAATTTTTTATTTTGAAAAAAAAATAGCCATCTAGTCAGCCACAGTAGCTTTACTCTCTAAGTAGTTAGTAATATTTCCGTGTATTTCCTTCCAGCTGATGTATATGTAAATGGCTGTAGTGGGACAATGGATCATGCAAACTTTATTTTGTGAATGGAAAAGTATTAAATACTTCTTTCTGAGTATTTTTATTTGCAGTTTGTTTCTCAATGTTAGTTGTGATTACTGGATAAATTATTGTTGAATAACCAGATCCGGATATGGGAGGATCCAACTGAAGCCATATGGTTAGATCCTTAAGCGCATCATGGAAGCGTGATGATCGCATCGTATGTGATCGGGAGCGACCAGTCGCATTAGTTGCTCGATGCATCAGAAATTAAAATTTTTTCATGTGACGAAACCACATGATCCAAGAACTCTTCTCGGATCATTTTTTCTAAACCACAAACAAGTAATAGGATTACCTCTTGAAGCGTGGTTGCGATCGAGTCTCTAAATGAAGAGACCTGTTGTCTCAAGTCTGATCCGACGGAGGAGACGCTTGCGAGCGCGTTGATGAGACGTGTCCTTCTCGTAATCCAAGTTAATGATCCAAGCAGCGGATCTCCTGATCTCATCACATGAGATCCATCATCTTCTTTACGAGCAAGACGCACCGAAGTAGATGGAGATCCATGAGTAGATCCAGCAGCATAATGACGATGTCGCATCAATGACGACTCTCACAATGGCTCCATATTTGGATGACTATTATAAGAGAGAGAGAGAGGCTTGGCATATGGAGAAAAAGAGAGAAAGAAAGCATTCATAATTATATATTTCGAAGAGCAAGCGGTGCCTCTTCTTATATAGGGTTTTAGGAGTCCATGGATCCCAATCCATGGACAACACACAATCAATGGTTGAGATTGATTTGTGTTTCTTTCAATGGCTACGATCTTGTTGTAAAAAATACAACAACAATTAATTTAATTTAATTTATATATATATCGATAAATCAATATATTTAAATTCAAATCAAATCAATTAATTATCCTTGGAGATAATGAGGAGATAAACCATATCCCCTAAAAAGGGGGGACGACTACCAACATCTCATGAGATCTCATTATCTCATGAGATATCATTACCTCATGGTATCTCCAGGATTTACAACAATAATTGTTGTAAATTATTTCACAAAAATAATTCATAATTATCTTGTGAAATATTGCAATCATGCCATTGGAAAAATGTGAATCAAATTCACATCCTAAAACAAAATGTAAATTATATTTTAATTAATCATCCAATGTAAATCCAATTCACATCAATAATTAATTAACAAATATAAATCACAATATGCTCTCTCTAATATTTTATAAATCACATTTATAATATATATGATTAATATGGATAGTGCTATCTACATTATTCATACCCATGATAATTAAATCGTATTTAATCACATTGGATCTCTATTCTCGTATGCCAAAATAATATGAATGACATTCACATTATTCATATCTTTGATAACTAAATCACATTTAATTATCTCAGATAACTCTCCTTATAATATGAATCAAATTCATATTATCCATGATAATTAAATCACATTTAATTATCAATTTTGTCGATGCTTGGATACATATATCAACAATGAAATTATCCATGAACTCTTTCAAGGATAATGTGCTTTCTCCGCGGATACTTGGAGATAAGGACAGGGCGATTGTATTGTTCCACGTATAGTGACTTGGATATTGATATCACATCTCAAATCCAGATCTTGCGGCACTCTCATAGATGCTTGATTAAATCAAGACTGCAAATCTAATCTTCTCATTGTATATGAATCACATTCAGATCAATGTCCAATAATTGGACAAAGATCAGATCTCTTCTCTACTGAGAGGAGTCACTAAAATCCAGACCCGTTTCATCACTCCTTAGGAATGGAAGCGTCGTGGTTATACAATCGTTTATGATCACATCACCCTCAGGTATTCCTAATACCTATACATTCTGCATACTGGAAGACCCAGAATAAACCCAAAGTATAAGATCTATTTTACACTATCTACCTCAGGGTTTTATCAGTAAGTTTCTCATTTGATCATTGGGAGTCGCTATCGATCATATACTTTCCAAAAGCATATATCATACCTAGGTCTTGATAATATACTTTCCAAAAGTATATATCAACCCTACAAATTCAGTCAAGCTTCCAAAACGAGATGACCGTGCACAAAATTTGATTCTTCCCAATATCTCATGAGTGAGCTCATATCTTCCGGTTCAGTAATGAACCTGTATGATCCCTTTGAGAGATTGTATACTCATATGCCATTGTATGCACACCAGCGCACCGGTGTATAGACCTTGATTAGGTCATCAACCTATTGGTTTGCCAAATGTACATACTCATACATATAGTAACGCATCTATCCCTAGTCAGAGGATGTGTGCCTATGTCATGACAGCATATGATATAGGACTTTGGTTATCTTAATCTCGTTAAGTCAACTCTTTGACCTAACTAATCTAACACCTCCGAATCTCTATTCATATGCAGAGGACTTGCATCAAGAGGTCGGTTAGATATCAGCCCAAATGAGAAAGGATTGTCGTCTCCTACTCAGGTTGGAGATCATCTCTTAACAATCATTTGACGGTGCTTGATGAGTCCTCAAACTAACTCTTTAGATATTCATCCAAGCACCAGCCTTATGATTCAATTATTGAATCAACAACTATATGGTCATTAAGATGACCATGTTACATAACCCTAATTATACTAAGGGCCTATTATGCAAATTAGTTATTCTTCATTTCAGATCAGGGAATGATATTTGCGTAATGGCTCGTCGTTGGCTCGCATGTCCAACAATCTCCCACTAGCCCAAAGAGCCATTAATGGGCTAATCTTTAAACTCACACTCATGTGACAATCATAGGCTATTTAGAAAAATAGCTAGGTAAGCTGATCAGTCACTATGTTCCCAAGAGACTACGCCAAGTCTTTTTACGACATTTGTATATCTCCTAGCAACAGTGCTCGCATCCAATGCGAATGTTACATTTTATGCAACCAATACTCAATCTTGTTAAAGCAATTATAGTGTCCTTGACACTATTGCTCAATAATTATTATAACCAGTATTTCCATAATCCTTATCAGAATACCTTTATTCATGGAGATCTCTATCTCCTAAGGTATCTACAGCTTAGATCCTTATAGATCACTATCTTACAATGTCTTAAACTTCTTGAAGGTGAGACTTAGATATCACTATCTCTAAGTCTCATCACCTTTGAAGATTTTGTTATTACTGCAATCAAGTGTTTAATATCCATAGTAAGATTAGCAACACTTTACTAGTCCCACTGCATGGTAGATATCTGGCTTTTGTGCACATCTAGCAAACTCTTGGCTTCTCGTAACTGATGCACAAGGGCAACCAGTTTTAGCATTCACTTCCTCAACTCCTTGAGGTGTTATCCCTTCAGATAGGTCAGTACCATATCTTAAAGGATGGAAGCCTTTCTTGGAATTTTCCAGAAAATGGAATACGTTCGAGGTGTACTACTAATGTGACAGTCCCAATACCCTCTTCTTATGCTTCTGAGTACCTTTAGAATTAAGATCCAAGAAGCATCCTTGAGATCATATCTCAAGTTATGGAACAACCATATAATAAAACACTTATTATCATCCTTATATCATTTTAAATGATTAAGATAAATCTACATTTAGCATGATGAACACAATGGCACTCCCACTAAGCTTCATATGGTTCATCAAGATTCTATCTGAAATCATAACATTTATAATTTCATCAAATCTTATGTTCCAGCTATAAGAATCTTATTTGAGTCCATAAATGGATTTCTTTAGCTTACACATCTTGCTTTCCTCAACCATGAAGCCCTGGGGCTACTTCATGTGAATATCCTTAGAGAGGAATGCAATCTTGACTTCCATCTTGAAGATGTCAAAGCCAAGTTGTGTAGCTACAATGAGCAATATTTCGATGGGTTTAGGCATGGTTACTGAAGAGCAAGTGTCATTGCAAGTAATGTCTTCCCTTCTGGTGTGTAGCTCATGGTTGTGAACCGTGCTTTGAAGGTCTCTACCTTCTCATCAGATTACCTCTTTCTCTCGAAGATCCAATTACACCTTAACGGGTCTTACCCTTACAGGTGGATCCTCGAGGGTCCATATACAACACTTGTATAAGAAGTCTACTTTAGACTTTATTGCTAAAATCCATCTTTCCATGTCATGATCCTCAGGAGCTTCATCACATGAAGTTCGATCATTATCAGACTTAACTGACACATGGAATACATCCTCAAACTCATTTGAAGAGGTATTAGTGTTTCACTTTAATTGTCCTTTTGGTTTCCGATTTCAGGAGCTTCATTATCATCTCAAGATTCAATGAGTTCCTTTACTTCATTTTTATCTTGATTCTCAAGAGTCTCAATCCTCTAAGAATAACATTCTCAGAGATGAGATCTTTTAAGAATCTCAAGGTCATAAAGTAGGTATCCAATAACATCCTTTATTTTCCTAATGAAGTAGCACTCTCTAGTACACAATTCCAACTTACTTGCATGGAATCTTATTAAGGATATATAATGTAGTATCTACTACATACATACCTGGAAACTAAGAGGTAATTATGCTAAAATTCATCATTGATCAAATCATGTCACACATGATCCAATTTCATCTCCCAAAAACTCTATTGAGTTTAGGTTTATCAGGAGGAGTGACATAGAAATGATATTCATATCTCCATAAGGTATTCTTTGAGTTTATCTAACAGGTACAAGCTACCTAGGTTAGATCAAATTCGTTTCATCTTTCTTCAAACTTTGGTTCTAAACCAAATTGTGAAATCTTTGATCATTTAAAAGGTTTCTTAGGTGAAGACAAGAAATCTCATATCATACATAATCATCAATAGATATCACATATCCATAATGTTTATTATGATATAGATGATCCACATACATCAATATGTATGATATCTTGAATACATCGACATCTAACACCATTCCCAGAGAAGGGTGTATTGGACATTTTACTTTGAATACAATATTCACAAGTATGTAAGATTTGAAATTTTAGACATTCTAAAGTTTCATCTCTTACCAGTCTATTGATTAAATCAACAGATAAATGTCCAAGGTTTGATGCCAGATCATTGTTAAATGATCTTCATCCTCATATTGATCTTTTAAAGGTTTAATTTCAATATTAGAAATCTTAATGAACCATTCATTAATTTTCTAATTTAGTAGAGTCCACTAGATGCTAGATTACTATCTGAAATATATCCATCATAACTCATTATGATAGGTTTATTCCAGAATTCATGTTTATTTCCAACATTTAGAAATAAACTATGAGTATATTCTTATATCTAGGTCAGAGACATTCTCTAAGACAAAGGGCTCTCCCACTGAAATTTAGAAGTCTATCAATACAACAGAGATTGTTGCAACAATTGCATCAATATCCATGTGGATAACTATAAACCTTAAGATCAAATTTTCCAGTCTTCTAAAACATATGCAACCCATTGCAAGTGTTGATAGAAGATTGAGATACAATTATAAGACTTTATCTTATTTAATAGGCAAGTCAATATCAATGATTTATGTAGATTATTCTGATGCTCTATCCGAGTCCTTCTCTAAGGATTCTAGACAGACTTGATAGTCATACTATCAACACACCAACTTATTGCAGTATTGGCATTCATCCAACTCTTAGGCTGTCATATGGAAGTCATAGAAGTACGATCAACTCTTTGACTATCCTTCTCATCTTGGATCTGACCCATGCTTCCATTGCACTCCCTTTATCTATAAACAACCATTGCTTAAGACTAAGGATCTCTTATGTTAAATTCAAAAGAATTCAATGTAAGAGAGCATTTCAACATTTATACATGCTTCATTAAATTCTTACAATAGGAATATTATGAAGCTTCATGAATGACTAGAGTATAGACAGTAGAATGATGACACTCAACATGTCTATATCCATCTAGACTCTTAAAACATTGGTTCAGGTAGGTATTCAAACATTTTGAATACATCATCTCTTATAAAGCTACCATTCTGCATGATGCAGTGAACCATGTCATTCATGATAAATGTCAAGAGCACATATGTATGCCAGAATATCTTCTTAGATTTTTTATAAGGATTAATTGACAATTACGATCATCATCGACATGTCACTTCCAAAGTACATTTGATGATATCAAGACTATAGAGACATACAATCCCTAGGGTTGTAGATCTATTGTCTATTTAATTGTCATTCCTCGTTATTATGAGGAAACTTGCACATTGCAACCACATACATTATGTGTCTAACTGCAAGTACAATATCTGGATCATGAGTCCAATCCATGAAATTTTACTGGTTATTATTGAGTATAACATTGAGTGGGTTTAATGAAGGATTATCTGAAATAAGAAAATTGCATAAGTGTATATATATACATATTTTACTTTGATTTAGGAGTTTTTATATCAAAGTTGTCTTGCCTTGTCAACAAAAGTTCATTCCCTTAATCACTTTCAATGTAAGAGATATACTTACCATTATATCTCAAGCAAGATCTGGGATCTCCTTCCTTATCTTTGTTACATAACAATAACATGAGAACCAGTAACTCGGATAAAAAGAAGCGGGAACACATTCTGCCTTGCAAGTCCAACTTGCATCTCCCAATTCGGTCTTTAACACCCGGGCCCACCACCCCGAAGGTGATGATGACCCGTCATTAATTGAACCAACCGTCAACAGGCTTAATACTCGCTATACGCAATCCAATATCGCTCCAATAATATGAGGACCCGATATTGGAGTCACTACATATACGGCCTTACTCTTTCGAGAAGCGAAGAGCCCGATCCAAATGAATTATATGCAGGAGTTGTCATTTCGGACAGGCGTCTCCTACATACAATATCTGGTGACGGAACCCTTCGCCTTGATGGAAGACTATGGATGTCACTTATGTGATCCTCCATATCATTGTCAAATTCTAATTAATCATTACGAATCATATTCATTACAATTAATTCTTCCAAGGGAAATAACACATCTATTTATAATAGAGTGTCTTAATTTTAATTCGATACCAATTAATCTAATCATATTAGTCTATTGATCCAATTAGTATCCAACAAACATTCTTAGTTGTTACTTGAATTATGGTATTATCTCAAATACGTATTATTTCGAATTTTAATAATTAGAAATACATCATGACTTCTTAAGCATCATACCAACCTTACCCGTTGTCATGGACAGTACCGATGGGAGTGGGACAGACCGCACACGGTGCAACCTGCTACCCCAACACTCCCCGACTAGACAGCATATCTGCCTCGGGAAAGGATAATGCAAAATAGATCACTTTGTACTTGAGATGATCATCGGTTTTTCAACTGAAATTATACCATTTAATATTCATCAAAACCATTTTGATAATATTATATGGAGATTTGATAAACAAATCCCTGATCCTATTCAAGCAACAAGGTTTTGCATGTAAAAGTTGTCCTACAACTATTGTAGGATAAACTAGAGTTTTTATGAAAACAATGTTTGTTGGAAATTCATATTAACCAAATTGCGATCAAGATCAATTATCTTTTCATTTTGGTTAATGAAATGTCATTCAAGGAAATAATTATCATCTTTAAATATTTCACAAATATTTATCAATAATTATTTCAGAAAATTAACAATTAATTTCTATTAATTTATTTGAATGACAATCACAAGGTTCATGATCAAGTTTGTTAATTTCCAGCAGTGACCCTTACTCACTAAAATCAACATAACTCGATCAATTTAAATCCAATTAATGAAAACTAAATTTATTTTGTTCATCAATTTGATTTAAAACAGAACCTAATTGATAATTATGCATTTACAACTGTTTAGAACCTGTAATTAACTCTTTAATTACGTCAATAATCGTCATCCCCGAAACAATGGACATATGGTTATTAAAAAGATCATATCTTGAGTTATCAGATTCTAAATCACGCAAACTCAAATTCCACGGTCTCTTTATTTAATGGGGAACATTATCCAAGTGATATTTTTATGTTTAAACATTTTAAACAGGGCCGAAAATATATCACAAAATTGGGCTGCGAAAATTGAAATGCTAAAATCTTCACGAACCCCATCGAGCCCAAATCTTCATAGGTTCATGGATCTCATCCAAAACCTTCGACAACCTGGCTCTGATACCACTTGAAGGATATGATTAGGTCCTTAAGCGCATCACGGAAGCGTGATGATCGCATCGTATGCGATCGGGAGCGACTAGTCGCACTAGTTGCTCGATGCAGAGGAAATTATAATTTTTTCATGTGACGAAACCACATGATCCAAGAACACTTCTAGGATCATTTCATCTAAACCACAAACAAGTAATAGGATTACCTCCTGAAGCGTAGTTGCGATCGAGTCTCTAAACGAAGAGACCTCTTGAATCAAGTCCTATCCGACGGAGATGATCCAAGCAGCGGACCTCCTGATCTCGTCACACGAGATCCATCATCTTCTTCACGAGCAAGACGCACTGAAGTAGATGGATATCCACGAGTAGATGGTCCGACAGCATAACGACGATGATGTGTCGATGACGACTCTCACAATGGCTACATGATTGGACGGCCATTATAAGAAAGAGAGAGAAGCTTTGGTGTATGGAGAAAAAGAGAGAGAGAAAGCATTCATACTTATATATCTCGAAGAGCAAGGGGCGCCTCTTCATATATAGGGTTTTAGGAGTCCATTGAACCGAATCCATGGACAACACACAATCAATGGTTGAGATTGATTTGTGTTTCCTTCAATGCTATGATCTTGTTGTAAAAACACAACCATAATTAATTTAATTTAATATATATCGATAAATAAATATATTTAAATCCAAATAAAATCAATTAATTATCCTTGGAGATAATGAGGAGATAAACCATATCCCCTAAAAGGGGGGACGGCTACCAACATCTCATGAGATCTCATTATCTCATGAGATCTCATTATCTCATGAGATACCATTACCTCATGGTATCTCCAGAATTTACAACAACAATTGTTGTAAATTATTTCACAAAAATAATTCATAATTATCTTGTTAAATATTGCAATCATGCCATTGGAAAAATGTGAATCAAATCACATCCCAAAACAAAATGTAAATTATATTTTAATTAATCATCCAATGTGAATCCAATTCACATCAATAATTAATTAACAAATATAAATAACAATATGCTCTCTCTAATATATTAAAAATCACATTTATAATATATATGATTAATATGGATAGTGCTATCCACATTATTCATAGCCATGATAATTAAATCATATTTAATCACCTTGGATCTCTATTCTTATATGCCAAAATAATATGAATCACATTCACATTATTCATATCTTTGATAACTAAATCACATTTAATTATCTCAGATAACTCTCCTTATAATATGAATCAAATGCATATTTCCATGATAATTAAATCACATTTATTATCAATTTTCTCGATGCTTGGTTACATATATCAACAATGAAATTATCCATGAACTCTTTCAAGGATAATGCGCTTTCTCCGGGGATACATGGAGATAAGGACAGGGCGATTGTATTATTCCACGTATAGTGACTTGGATATTGATATCACATCTCAAATCCAGATCTTGCGGCACTCTCATAGATGCTTGATTAAATCAAGACTGCAAATCCAATCTTCTCATTGTATATGAATCACATTCAGATCAATGTCCAACAATTGGACAAAGATCAGATCTCTTCTCTACTGAGAGGAGTCACTAAAATCCAGACCCGTTTCATCACTCCTTAGGAATGGAAGCGTCGTGGTTATAAAATCGTTTATGATCACATCACCCTCAGGTATTCCTAATACCTATACATTCTGCATACTAGAAGACCCAGAATAAACCCAAAGTATAAGATCTATTTTACACTGTCTACCTCAGGGTTTTATCAGTAAGTTTCTCATTTGATCATTGGGAGTCGCTATCGATCATATACTTTCCAAAAGCATATATCATACCTAGATCTTGATCATATACTTTCCAAAAGTATATATCAAACCTACAAATTCAGTCAAGCTTCCAAAGCGAGACGATCGTGCACGGAATTTTATTCTTTCTAATATCTCATGAGTGAGCTCATATCTTCCGATTCAGTAATGAACCTGTATGATCTCTGTGAGAGATCGTATACTCATATGCCCTTGTATGCACACCAGCGAGCCGGTGTATAGACCTTGATTAGGTCATCAACCTATTTGTCTGCCAAATGTACATACTCGAACATATAGTAACACATCTGTCTCTGGTCAGAGGATGTGTGCATATATCATGACAGCATATGATATAGGACTTTGGTTATCTTGATCTCGTTAGGTCAACTCTTTGACCTAACTAATCTAACACCTCCGAATATCTATTCATATGCAGAGGACCTACATCAAGAGGTCGGTTAGATATCAGCCCAAATGAGAAAGAATTGTCGTCTCCTACTCAGGTTGGAGATCATCTCCTAACAATCATTTGACGGTGCTTGATGAGTCCTCAATCTAACTCTTTAGATATTCATCCAAGCACCAGCCTCTATGATTCAATTATTGAATCAACAACTATATGGTCATTAAGATGGCCATGTTACATAACCCTAATTGTACTAAGGGACCTATTATGCAAATTAGTTATTCTTCATTTCAGATCAGGGAATGATATTTGCAATAACATTTATTGCATAATGGCTCGTCGTGGGCTCGCATGTCCAACACCGACGACCCGGAATAGGGGTCATTACGGTTTGGCATATTTTCAATATCATGGAGTTCACAATGAAAACCACAACATTCCTTGCCAACTAGATGTCCATGGGCAGAGATACGCGAATAAATCACCTTCCACTCTTTGATCTACAAAATTGTGTCCCTTAAACTCTTCCACAAGACAAAATATTCCAGATGTATCCACAGACACGAAAAAATCATCTTCCACTCTTTGATCTATAAATTGCATCCCTTAAACACTTCCACACGCCAAAATATCCTAGATGTATCCACCCACATCAGTCCAAGGCCTTAAATATCGGATTTTAGCTTCGTTTCGATAAGCTTGGAAAGAGAAAATTGATAAAATTTCGGTGAAATGGCCGGAAATTGGGGAAATTACTTGAAAACTCTTTTTTATAAAATTAAGATTTCTACTATTCTTTTTTTAGTTGAGATAGAAGCATAGGTAAATATACCTATAAATTAACCCTAAAAAGAAACTTGTAATTAAATACCTCGAAAAAAATAAATAAAAATCACAATAAAATAATATAGAAAATCATAAACATTTTATTTTATAACATTAATTTATTAAAATCATTTATTATTTATTTACTAATTTACAAATTATTTTTATCAGCCTTTTTTCTGGTCGGTCCACGTGGACCAACCAGATGGAGTCACTATGTAGTTAGAATTATTCGATAACATCCAAAGTGTCAAAACAGAAATCTAGACATGCCATTAGGAAGACAATGAAATAAGCTTCGAAACGCCACTGAAATCAATTAAATTGGAGCTCGGATGCTCAACACTTTTAGCAAGCAAATGCATATTCCTATCTTTTTTATTGATTAAAGAATAATGAAAATATTTTTTTTCTTAAAAAGAATTTATATTAAAGCAATTTCCTTGGTTTCAATAACATAAATGATATAATATCGAAGTTCTCCAAAATTTCACTTTCTTGTGAAAATTGTAGATAAAATTACAAAGAAAATATAAAATTGAGTTTACATAAAAATAATATACAATATACCATTTATACTCAAAATAAGATTCAAAAATCCCAACTTCCCAGACCCTTGTCTCCTAAATAAAAACTCAAAATATATCAAAATCACCTTTAGTTGTATATAACTTTTAATAAGCGATTTAATGATGGTGGTTTCATATTTTTTTAGTTAAGGAGAGAAAGTTAGGTTTTGGATCCCTATTGTATATTTTACATAAATAAAATATTCATTTTATTTATTCTATATTATTTTTATAATTCTATTTTTTATAATTTTGTAAAATATTATTTACAATCTATGTACTAAATAGATAAAATTATAAATAAAACATAAAAATAAAATAGTATATAAAAATACATGAATAAAATACCAATACGTATACCTTTATAATATACACACTTATTTATTGAAGTGTACATATTGTATCATAAAAATATATTTATATATATATAAGTTATAAATGTATAAAATATATAAATAAATAATAAAATCAAACTTACAAAATAAAAATAAAATACCCAAAACTTAGGTAAATATATTTATAAATAAAACCCTAAAAATAAACTTGTAAGTACATAAAACTAAATAAAAATCATATTAAAATACTAAATATAATAATAAACATTTTTTTATTTTATAATTTTAATTTAATAAAATAATTTATTATCTAATTTGATTTTACAATAATTTCTAGGCAAGGTTTTTCCGGGTTGGTCCACGTGGACCAACCAGAGTGAGTCTACAGTTGACCACGATCAGTTGTCCTTGTCTACGTGTAGCCTATGACAGACCTAGTTTTGACCCTTTCTTCTCCCCTTTTTTTCCAAATCGATACAAGCATCGATGTGATTGGATTTCTTCTACACTTTTTGGTCCTCGACAATCCACTCGTCGCACGGGTGTGATTTTTCGATTAGAGAACCTCTGATTCGAGCATGCCTCCCCGATCTTCTTCCCGCTCTCCCACTCGTACAAAAACTCTCATTCCTCCGTCCTTCGAGTTTTGAATCCCCTTGGCCCAATGTCTCCCTTCCTTTTTGTGCACAAAGGCGTGAGGATGATCACAGTATCTACACCGAGCACTTAGGTTAATCGAAGGAGCGGGTTAGCGGTGCATTCCAGCCATTTCTGGTGCTCCGTTGCCATCGAGGTACCAACTCATCGCTCCCAGCCATTTAAGTGACCTTCTCTAGATTTTCTAGATAGCTTGTAGTTTAGGATTTATTTCATGCTTTTAGTTTTATTTTTTAGTTATTTTATCGTAAAGCAAAGGTGTAGTTCGATGGAGGCTAGCTCCGGTGAACCATATCATTGTGCTCTACCTTGTTCCCGACCCGCAACCACCGTTACTTCAATTTTCGTCGCCTTCTTCATGATCCAGGTACGTCCATTACCCAGATCCCTCGTGAGTCTGGAGATCCATGTCTCAACTTCGTCGCTCGTTGAAGACACATCCATCGTGCCTCATCCCCGCTCATCTCCATTAGTAAGACCCCCAGGTCCCTTTGTTTGGTGTGCCCAAGATTTCTGAAGGAACTGATGGGCCAAAGGACCCTCCTAGGTCGATTTTAATCGAGAAAGAGGTTCCAGGAGCCGCTTATCTTCCCCGACCTCGTCAGCCTTTGTCGCAGCTCCATGAGCTCACTGGAGACCCTCGTTTGAAGTAAAGGAGCCCCTGCTCCATTTTGCCATTGTTTCGAGCTTCCCGAATGGTCGGAGGAGCCGCGGAGAGCAGATCACAACACGCCACCAGTGAGTTCTTGGCATGTTCTTCTAGAGCCTCTTCCAGCCATTAGATCTTCTCACTGCTCTAGATCGTCCAACCGTTCATGTCGAACTGTCATTGTGGGTTGTAGAGGCGTTCCTCAATTGGGCTCCAGATCGTCCAGATCGTTCCTCAGCCATTGATCTCAGCCCTGAGATTTAATCCCAGCCATTCACGTCGAACTGTCATTGTTGGTTGTAGAGGCGACACATGGCAAGTGAGCACCCTTCAACCGTCCGATCTCATGCTTGATTTGGGATGATTGCATATAACCCTGCTTTTGTCACTTTTATTATTTGGTCTTGTAAAATAATTAAATAGTTTAAAACTTTTAATATTTTGCAAGTGACCCTCCATACTCTATTATAATTGCATTTTGGTCCTAGCTACGTCTCCACACGTGTCGTCCCACGTGAGTAACATTTTGCACTGAGGCCCTCGCAGTTTCTTGTATTTAATACATATACTCAAACTCTCATGGGGAATTTAGGAATTCTGGGTATTTTGCAAAAACATCCCTGTATTTATTTTTAATAACATTTATGCCCCTATCAGTTCGTCAATTTTTGTTCATGCATTCTATTTATTAAATGGATCATCAATGCTCCAAAAAATCTCAGAAAATATGTTTAAGCTCATTATTGCACACACTTTCATGTTACATTTTATTTTTGGGATTTTTGGACTTTTCCTATTTTATAAAAATCAAAATGAGCATAAAAGGTCCATGTTTGAATTTAAAAACCCATAAAAATATAAAAACATTTTGAAGAATTCCCCAAAAATATTTTGCTTATTATTGTATTTTCTAACATTAGACGAAAAACCACTAAATATAGAAAAAGAAAAGTTATAAAAATTAAAAAGTTTCAAGATCCTTTATAAAAATCTAAAAATATCCCAAAAATCCCAAAATATTGATCTATGTTTCATAATTTTCCTTATATTATTTAATATTAATTTAAACTGATTTGGAAAATTTTGGATCTTATTTGTTATCTTAAAATTAATTCGATTTATTTAATTAACCCTTGATTTGGATATTTTTACCTTTATATATATATATATATTAGCAAAATCATCTTTAAAATCACAAAAATTGTAAAAGTTATCTAAAACCCAAAAAGTTCTTATTTTATGTATTTTATTTATTTATTAATATATATTACATATATTGTATATATACCCTCAGTCTATTACTTATATACTTTATATATCTTTTATAAAAAGAAAAAGGAAATAAAAAATTAGAAAAGGATTAAAATAAAATTAAAATTAAAAATTAAAAATTAAAAACAATCAAAAAATATATAAAAACTAAAATCCATAGAAAAATAAAGAATAAAAAACCACAAAAACAAATAGAAAAGAAGAACACACAGATTTTACGCATTAATTTGCTCCATCTATCTAGTTTGCTCTATGTGTTTGACATTATACATATAATCTATATAGTTTGATCCATCTCTTCGGCATTATACAAGATACTTACACTATGCACATCATTTGTAGAGTTATAATAAAATTTAACTCCACACTTTATTTTCATTGCTTGATTCTGAATCGTGGATTAATTTTTATTTATTAGGGTTTTGTGAGCGGTCATTGCATCGATTGTTGTTTCACCTTGTGAGACCGTACGACCTTAGTTGACATCCATGTTATCACCTATGCACCACCGAGAAGCGGATTCAACTTTTCGACCCAAGTCGATGGGAGAGAGTAGTAAAGGAGAACTTGGAGGACTTTTGAAGACAATAACATTTCCATTTTTATTTTATTTTTTTTCATTTCATTTTGTAATTAAAGTGAGAGATACACTCAATTTGTAATAATTCAGACTTTCCAGGAAATTACGACTTCACGAGGTCCATTGCCCGAGTGATTGTTCACCTGGGCTGATGAATCCGTGGTGAATCATCATTATTCTCTATTTTTATCCTCGAAAAATAAGAACTTCATGAGAAATCTTCATTAATTATGCATCTTTGTGAATAAATCAATCACTAGCCATCTTTTATTTTTTTTACTAACATTATATTTATTTGTCTATTTTTTCAAAACCCCTAAAAATTAGATTAAATATTGTATATATTTATTTTGGTTTAAAAAATAAATTAAAAAGACAAAAAATATCGAAACCACAAAACACAGTGTTTTTATCCATTAAAAATGCTTGCGAAAATTCATCTTTATACAAAAGACCTCTTTTGATTTTCGACCAACATGGAACTTGTAGATCTCATCGAAATCTACAACTTCCATGTTTTGATCTTTTTCTAATTAAGCCCCATACTATTTCTTTTTTATTTTCCTTTAGTTTCTTATTTATTGATTTTTCTGGAGCGACCACATAGCACTCTCTAAAGCCGCCATGCAGCCGCCTCTCCTCGCGCCACCCGCTACCATTCCACGTTGTTTAATCTCCTCCGGGCGCCTTCATCTTAGCCATCCGCTGCCACTCTTCTTCCAGCCATCTGATGAGATCTCTGGATCTCATTAGAACTACCCTCACCTGCTCTAACCTCAGCCACACGATCTGCTTCCATTCAGCAACCCTACTCTCTCCACATCATCCCTTCATTATCCACCATCAGATCACTTCCCCGACTTCATACTAACCTTCCATCCGCACCCTTTTCCCAGCCATCCGATTAGATCATAGATTAGATCTACATCACTCGCCACCACCTGCTTCGCGGTCGTAGGATCAGATCTCTTGATCTGATCTCTGCACCAATCTACAGTCGAAGCCCTAGCCCTCCTCCGCCTCTCTATGACAGACATAGGTCAGAGCGAGGGCTACAATGGGATTATTGGCCGGTGTTGACCCATGGCTTCGCCAGCCATGTCGTGGATGCCTTATGCTCCGCTGAGCTTCTGGATTGATAGCCCAGGTCGAGTGAAGACCCGAGCACCTTCAGGGCTCATACCATATGGCCTCAGCAGCCCATTTCGTCATCTCCAACCAAGTAAAACTCTTCATCTCTTTTTCTCTGGTTTCTTCTATTTTTTCCCTGAGCACACACTCATCTTCTCATATCACTAAGCATCTCATCACCTTCACCAGACCAACCTAATCTCCTCACCTCTTTCGATCACTCACTCTCTCCATCAGAACCTCCAACCACCCTGCTTCTTTTCTCTATGCATCGTCGGAGAAGATCTCGTCAGGTCCCCACCTTCTCCGCCTCTTGGACCCCCACTTCATTCACATCACATGCGCGCACGATTTGCATGCTTCGTCTCTACCAACATTGCAAGACTCGTCAATGGTCAGAGCCCCGCATCCAACTCTGATCATGCTTCTCTCCTCCGACGATGCTTCACCAACTGGAATCTTCAACCATCATCGAGGCTTTGGATCGCCTTCACCATCTTTTCTAGCCTCTTCTGAAGGTCGCACAATCTTTAGAGGAGCATCTGGAGGCTGGCAAAGCATCAGGACCTTCGCCGGAGCGCATCCCTCTCAGCAGAAAGTTACGGAGCAAGACGCTACAGTTGTCATCCGATCAGGAGGATCGGACGACCCGATGCTTTCTTAGCCTTTTCACCAAACCTGTAGACTCAGAGAACCAAGCCAATCACCCAAAGCATTACCACCCGCCACATAGTCTGAGCCTGGGCTTCCTCCTAAGCCTAGCCCACACATGTGTGAGACACGTGAGGGGCTGGGTAAATTGCAGAAAGAACCTCACAAGCGTGCCTAGACATTTTACAAAAAGACCTTGTCAGATTAGCAAAATTATAGAAAGACCTCTACGCAAGAGGGAAAATTACAACCGGGCACCTCTGATTTTCTAAAATTACAAATGGGTCCCTCCAAGGACCTATTTACAATATTTATCTTTATTTTTCCATGCATTTTTATTACATTTATATCCTTGCACGGTTTCTTTAATATCTTGAGCATGTGGACTCCGTTTCAGTTGATTTAAGTTTCATTATGTTGCATATTTTACCCTCTAATTAATGGCATAATTTAATTCATGATATGACAAGGAATTATAGTTGCTTTCTTGGATGATAAATAGCATCTCCCGCTCATAATTTAAATGCCATTATTTATCCTTGGTGTTTAATTTGCCTCTGAAATTGAACCATAATTTGTTGCTCATTGATTTGACATCTGGAGGGAATATTTGTACACGTTTATAATGCATGCATGACTTTTGCATCTCATCATACATTGTCATCATTGCATCTCATTTAATTGCACTTTAAAATCAAACAAAAATTGCATGCATCATTCTACTTTGTTCTTGCATCATTTTATCTACATATTATTTTACACAGGCATGAAGACCTATGTTTAGAAAATAATCACACATTAGTTAAGCAATAATTTTGGATAAATAGACGAAGAGGATTGTGTCCCTATGTTCGACCTTGGTAGACTTGCCAAGAAAAATAACTTCCACATCTTTGAATTTGTGGCTTTTGTTAAATCATTTTTTACCACCTATACTACGATAAAATATAATTATTAATGTGGTAAGAATGCAGTACATCAAGGAGCCCATCCGATTTTCCATTGTTTTCCTTACTTTTATTTTCATTTGTTTTGTGTGATTGAGCCCTAGCTTAGGACTTGATTATTCGATAGATTAAGGTTTAAAACCCTAATTATATTTGCATGTACCTATATATTCGTGCTTGGACTTAGTCATATCTAATTGTTGATTATTTAAAATTGAAAATGTGTGCCGCAAGAGGCTCCACACAGCGCTTGAAGTATATGTTGTGGCAGGCACCAAGGAGTCTCTAAGACCGGACCTTAGGTTTTATATCTAGATAATTAGCATCGGGTGCTTCACGTTAATGGAAATTACTATTTTAGGGTGATTTCATCAGCTTGCATCTTATATAGCATAGTTTTTTGTTATGCATCCCACATGGAGAGAGCTGGGAAGCACTGTAAGTCTTCTGACTATGCATGCGTCATCGATTTCTGACTTGCATTGCTTTTCGGACTTTCTCTTGTTGTTTTTGATCACCTAGGATGTTAATGGATTTGGAAACCCATTAGATGATTTCATTGAAAATGCCAAAAAAATGATAATTAAAATAAAAGCAGGACTGCTAACTCTATTGGACTTTTAAAATAAATGTGATGGACTCATTATTTTGGAAAGAGCAACCCCCTCTCCTGCACGCTATACTTGACACATACACACTAAGGATTAGCACCCCGATCTTATGCCTACATGTGTGCTTGTATAATTTTTTTGAAGCTCACCTTACTCTAAAATGGAAAAGATTGACCACCATCTTTGGTCTTCATTATGTTGAGTTGGTGAACATGGAAGTAGCTTTGTACATAGATTGTGATTTTGGGTCCATTCACGTTCACCACTCTTTGAGTTTATACATCCATGAGTTTTAAAGTTCTTTTTATTGAGCACATCTCCCTTTCTTTGTCTACATTAGTGTCTACTTTATTGAGTCATGGTATCGGGTCTTGATCTTCTCTTTAGTAACTGTATTTTGCAGTTGTCTCCTTGCCCATATCACCCTATCTCTGGTCTGATTCAAGAAGACTCTCTTCTTGGACTAAAATTTGTCTTCGTTTCACCCTTCTCGCCCCCCCCCCTCATTCCCTTTAGTGTCATCTCTTCTTTCACTCGGGAATGTTGTGCTTAATTGTGGGGCACGCATTGAGGTTTGGATTGCATTGAATATTTAATAAGCCGGGTAGATGTGATTATGGCTGATATGAGTATGCTTTGCTTGGTGTATGGGTCTGATCTGTGCACATATATTAGTGAGGATTAGTATTTTGTGTGATTATAGGTGTGATTCTCTATTTTGAGGAATTTTGATCTCGCACGCCAGATTAAGGATGCGATTTATTCTCGATGGTTTGATGATGATTCATTGAGATATGATTGTACGATCTCTTATTCGGTCCCACCCATTTCGATTCAAACATTTGATCACTATCTCTTTATGTGCTTCAAAGCGATGGTGCTTGGAACCCGCATGATTTCACTCATCTTCTTGATTGATATATCCTCTGTCTCCTGACTATCCAATCCCCATTAGGCACTTAGAGGATCTTCATTTGATATCTGGACCCATTTTAGCTGATATGCTTGTTTGAAAGATTGCATTATGACTGACCTACTGATATGTGTCCCTCCCACAGTCTTATGCCCTCCTACTAATTGATGATTGATCATTATTTTGAGGACTTGAGCTTAGATGGTGGCATCCCCTGATTTTGTTGACTTTGTTTTCATTACTGCACAAGAACTATCTGCGGAAGCATGCAACATTTTCTTTATGATTGGTTTCACTCATTACTTGTGCTTCTATATTAGTAGAGTAAGAAACCGAGTCCTTTGTCATGAGTTGTCAGTCTCACTGTCTGATTGTGTGCCCGATCTGTTGGAGCATGAGACCATTATACTAGTTATCTGAACTCCTTTCAATCTTTCTCCTTGATGATCCTTGCAAGGATGAGTCCCATTCTTCATATTATTCCCCGCCTAGTTCACAGTACTCTTTGAGGGTTATCTGTGAGAGACTGTAACATTTTCTTGACTTTCGATCTCTTTTGCTTAGACCTGGCCAAAGTACAGGCCATGCCTAATGGGCCGGGATTCTAAAGCCCCCTGTTTAAGGCCCGGTCCAGCCTGACCCATGGGTCATATTTCAAGGTCCAAGCCCGACCCATGTCTAGGCCGGGATGGACCAGGCCGGCCCGTGGGTTGAATGTAAAGTATTTTTTCTCATTTTAATCTAATTTATAGAGATACATAAGTTTTTTGAACATCATTTAATCATTATAAATCTAGGTTACCATAATATGGGTTACTTGACATGTAAACTATAAAAATGATATAATATTGATAATGTAAATAAAAACTTCAAGTATATTATATTAGATGTAAGTACATTGTAATTTTTAAATATATTTTTTATATTTGTGGGTCGGGCCAGACCGGGCTGGGCTTTGCGGCACATGTTCACAGCCCGCCCAATTGATTAGTCGGCCAAAGAGTGGGCCGGGCCGGGCCGGCCCATTCATGAAATCTATTGCCCCAAGCTTATCCCATGAGTGGGATGGGCTGGCGAGCCCACGACCCATTAGTCAGGCCTACTTCTATTGGGTAGCCAATCTATCGCCTATCGAGACAGCTTATGTTGACCTGTCTCATGGATCTGACTCCTTGAGTCCTCTCTCCTTGACGACCCTCGCAAGGATGAGTTCTGATTGATTATTCATTGCTTAGTATGTATCACTCCCCAAGGGTTATCTACGAGAGGATACATCATTTTGTCGGAACTCAGGTTCACTTCTCGTGTCTCTGATCTGGTGAAGCACGAAGCTGAGTCTTCTGATTTTTCTGAGATCTGTGATGCATCTGAGTCTTCTCACTTGAAGTCCCTTGTAAGGTTGAGCTATGTCTTGTGATATTCGGTGTGTTCCCGATCCTTCGACCTTATGACCATCAGACATTGTGCTGCATAGAGAGGGTCTCTTTTCCTCACTTTTTATATCTTATTGAGTTTATGATTAACATGGAGGATTCTGTACTGACCCTTCCTCCTCCATTTATTAGTGAGTTTATGATATTGGCTTTGATCTCTCACTCTGTTCTTATGAACCGATGTCCTGCTTCTCGCTACAGGAACTGCGTCATCATTCTCACAGGGAGATGATGATGAAAGTACGGTATTCAACTATCAAATATCATCCTGCAATTCACCATTCTTTACTGCTTGTGTGTATATATATATGGTTTGTCTTTTCATTCCTTCTTTCTCCCTTATGTCATGTGTACCCCATATCATTCGCCATATATGTGTCACGTACTTAGTACTTTGTCCAAAGTATAGGGGGTTGAACCTATTATGTTGTTCTTTCTTCATCATGTTTCATCATTTATGTTGTTGCTTATACTTAGGGATCCCCTACCCTAAGTATAGGGGGAGTCATGTGTACATTCTTCCCATGTATTTTATCTTTTTGTCGATTATTTTATTTATACCCTCCAGTATCTCCTCTCTTGTAGATATTTTTGTCTATACTTAGGAATATCTCACCCTAAGTATAGGAGGAGACTGACTGAGTTGTGATATGTTCATCCCCACCCTCATCTCTCCCTGCATTTAGATACAACTGCTATACTTAGGATTATTTCATCCTAAGTATGGGGGCGGTCAACTTCTCATTCATTTATTCCTTCTATCTTTATTCAGTCGTTGTAGTATATGCTTTTCTATACTCGGTATGAGTTGTGTCTTCTCTTTTTCTCTATGATCTATGAAGACATAGCTCAAGCTAAGTACAGGGGTCCTATATACTTTATCCATAACTCTTACTTTTCTACTTTCAATAAGTATGGATAAAATACAATTAATTAACTATAAAGCACATACTTATGTAAAATTCATTAAATTTCTTTGTATATACCAATTAATAAATTGGGTAAAATTTTCTGCAAAATATTTGAAAAATGGTTTGAAAATATTTTTTAATTTTTTCGAAAATTGTTTGGAAAATGTTTGGTAAAATATTTTCAACCTTTGTAAAAAGATTTTGTTTGTAGAAACTTCTTTTCTTTGTGTGAAATAAAATGTTTTGAAAATATATTTGCAAATGATTTGAAAAATGGTTGCAAAAATATTTTTGAAAAATATATATATTGTTTGAAAACTCATTGAAAAAAAGGTTTTCAAATTTTGTAAAAAAACTTGTATCAAATTAGTTTGCAAAATAAAGTTTTCAAAATGTTTGCCGAAATCTTTTCAAATTATTTGGAGAATCATGTACATAATTCAAAATAAATAGATATTCTTTACAAACTTTGTATATAAAACATGTAAATTCTTAAAACCCAACTCTTGTAAATAAGAAAAAGCACTCCCGTGTTAATATCTGTACCTATTTCTTTTCCAATTTTTTTTTGTTTTACCCCCAAAATTTTACAAAATTAAAAATCCAAAAAACATTCGTAAAATCTTTTCAAAAATTGCATAAAAATTACAAAACCTTTTCCAAAAATCCATAAAAAGTTCAATAATCAGAAAATTAAACCATAAAAATATTTCCTTGAATTTTGCATAGCATTTGATTTTTGGATTGAAATTGATAATTGAACAAGTCTAAGTAAAATCCGAAGGTTGGATCTTGGTTGGACCTTAAATCTAATTAATCACAGGAACCTTATAGGAACTAGAATTGAGATACTTTATGCCTGCTAGACTTAATTCTTTGAGATCACTAGATTTGGTTCAGTGTCATCTTGATTGCCTAAGAAGAGTATTTCGGTGCACACACATGACTCTTGACAATAATGACCTAGTTTGCACATCTGCACCTTTTACTTTGCTTACCTCAATTGAAGTGGCAGAGGGTTGGGTTTGCCATCATGAGATACAAGCCAATGGAAACATCAGAAGTCACACATTTGCAGCCATTGTACCCCAACCCGATCCACTAGCCATGAGGTCTAAAGACAGAAGTTATGGGTTGTAATAACGCTTCAAAGAGGTATAGTCTACTGGCTCAAGAGGATAAAGTCATTACATAAATGCTTTTTATATAATATTCATAAAATGGAAAAAAACTCCAAAAAATAGGGCAGTCCTTATTGAAAACGAAATGCATGCCGGAGTGTACATATTTGTATAGTCAATAAGCAAGCTCGAGATTCAAAGTCATATGTATGTGAGCATGCGGCCGAATGACTTAGCTACACTAATCAGGCATTCTAGGTTACGTAGCTACACTGGCTACCGTCCATTCTTCTCTCCATCTCATTCTCTTAAGCTGATTATCACTTGAACTTAGAAGTGATAACCCTGCTTCTCGAGAAAAGAGTTGTTGGATTGGGTAATTAGGGTCATCATGTTGGAGAAGACTGACTTTTACCGCTTCAATCGAGGAGAGCTACATATCTGACACAGTGTACAAGATAGACACATAATCAAAAGGGTTTGTATATGAGTTGAAGTATTTTGACCTGGATATTGAGGAGACTTTAGAAGAGTTTTGAGATTCTTGAAGGATGTTGTGTTTCAATTTCGTTCCCCAATAAGGTTCTGATTGTGCCTAAAATCCAAAGGTCCGACTTGATTTCCAAACTTTGATTTTCTGAAGACAAGTTTGAGAATTAAAATCAATCTAAGTTCTGACTTTTTCTCTTCTTTATTTTCTTTTCCTACACTTATTGCATGTGTTTGCTATGGACTACAAAAGGCAAGTATATGGGGTGATGAATCTCCATTTCATCACCTTCATTCTTTCATTTTGGCCTTTAAACCCTAACAAAATACATGTAAATGTCATTATTTTGTACAAGTTAACATTAATTTTATTGTATTATTATTGTTTAAAATACATTGCTTAAAGATAAAATTAATAACAAAGAAAAGAAAAATAAAAACAAATAAAATACCAAAGATATTTTATGACCCAAAACCATGAGATCTGGGCATCTTGATGACTAGGTCGACAAGGAATAAAGTAGGGGGAGATAAGGGCCAAAAACTCAATAAAAACCGCATTTATTCATTCATCAATAACTCATTTTTGGGACCCAATTCTTTATTATTTATTCACCAAATCAATAAACTTTGTACATGAAATTTGTAGATAAAAATGTATAGAAAAATACAAAATTTACTTCACGTAAAAATAATACATGGTGTACATTTTATACCCAGAATAACAAGCCAAAACTTAAACTTCCCATATCAATATCTTCTCAATAAAAAACTCAAAATGTATAAAAATAACCTCTAATTGTGTATAACTTCTAATTAACTATTTAACCAAGGTGGTTTCATTTAACTCGGAGTTAAGATGCAAAAGTTAAGTTTTGGACCTCTATTGTACAATATACTTGTAAAAAATAGCATTTTATTTATTCTTCACACTATTACATTTTTATAATTTTGTAAATATTCTTAGTAACACACATGTACATATTTAAAATAAAATAAGTTCATCAAAAATAAGGTAAAATTAATGAGTATAGTATAATGAATAGATGACTTATATATACTAATTACATGTATATAAATAAAAGTGGAATTTATTCTTTTATTCCTTTACTCTTTTATATTTTTATACACATGAAAATTTTGTTTATATTCCATTAGAAATATAAGAATAAAATAAAACCAGTAGAAATATAAATAAATGATATGCTAAAAGACATAGATAAATATACTATATTCATGCATATATAATTAATACTTCTATTTATTTAAGTGCATTGCTTCAAAAAATGTAATAAAAATATATTTATGTATATTTAATTAATTTAGAAATATAAATTAAGTATATAAAAAACAAAATCTAAAATACAAAATAAAAATAAAATATACCACATATATGTAAATATACATATAAGTATACTTGTAAATAATAACTTGTAATAAATAACATAATAAAATAAATAAAAATAGGAATTAAATACTACATAAGATATTAAACATTTTAGATTTTATAACCCAAAGTTAATTAAATCATTTAATATTTATCATTCATTTTATAAGGTATTTCCACCCAGCATTTATCCGGATGGTCCACGTGGACCGACCAGATCACTTCTTCTATTGACCTCCGGTCAACTAAGCCTAGGAGAGCCACTGTTACGCCAGACACATCAAATCTACGATTTTTATCCATTTTCCTTAGCGTCCCCTCATTCATTTTCGTCGAGTTTTTATGCCAAACTCTACATCCATCAATCCTAATCCCCGCCAATGCCTTAAACCCTATGTGCATAGCCAAAAATTATTGTAAATTGACAGACAATAAGGGTCGTTCATGATGTTTATAAATAAAACCTTTCTCCTCCTTGGTCCATTTTGTTCCTTTTCTTACCCTAAAACTAGCCACCCTAAGCCAAACATGCATCTTGGTGACAGGGGGAGGTCCCTAAGGTGCTGACGCGGCGGTAGGAGGAGAGATGGTGATATGAGGCACTCCCCAGCCACCTTTCCTTTCCTAGCATCAAAACCATGTATGAGGTGCGCTTTTTACCATTTTTATGTATCCATTAGTTGTAGTTTTCAATTCTACACTTTTATTCTTCATTTGATTCATGTTTTAGCTTAAGCTTTAGCAACTAGACTCATCGAAGCTCTCAAGCTCCGGTCACTATGACTCGCCATTCTACTATGTCTCTGATGACCACGGTCACCTCATTTCCTAGCCCTTTGACTTCTTCACCTATACGACCCATCAGCTCCCCTAGATCACCATTGATCTGGACCTTCGAGGTCCAATTCCACCACCACGCTGGACCCCGACCACCCTTCACCAATTCACCTCCAAACTCACCAAATAACAACCAAGATCATGCATGTTTGCAATGCCATTTTTCTATGTATCTTTGCAAGTCTTGAAGGGGGCGTCTGAGCCCTATTTGATTCAGAAGATACCTCTTAGGTCTGTTAGAAAGCACTTGAGCTCATGGGACCGCTCCATGGTCTCTGGACATCCTTGAGGCATCTAGGAGTTGTGGAATGGCTACAAGAATGTGTAAAGCCCATTTGATGGGCTCCAGGTGGTAGGAGTTGTTCATACTGTCAGATCCAAACTCGCTAGGAGAGAGTTCTTCCATGGTTATTCCACCGCCACTCAGCACTGCCCGATTAGGAACAACATCATAGATTGAAGGACCATCATCCCATTAGGAGTCACGTGTACCCTTAGATCCGCCTGAGGGTCTAATCTCAAGCCTTGATCGTCAAAGCGTCATTGTGAGATATGCGGTCGACGCGTGAGAAGTGGACCGGCTTCAACCGCACGACGAAGCACCCACTGGAGGTAATTTTCACATCTTCCCTACATTTTTTATTTATTTTGTATTAATTATGTAAATATCATCTGTAGTATAAATGTGTGATAATTGCAATGAGTCCCTTGAAGTTTATTGATGTTGCATTTGGGTCTAGTCTAGCTCAGCTCACATGTCATCCTACGTGAACTGGGCATTTTGCACATATCTTCTTGTGGATTTTTATAAATTATACACTAGTCAATTAAATTTAAATATAAATGGTATATTTTGGCTAAATTTTGCAAGTATCACCTTGCCTTTATTTTTAATTGCAAAAGTGCCCTCTCAAGTTCATTTATTTTTATGTGTATTTCATTTCTTAAAAATACCATCCATGCTCCAAAAAATACACTAAAATAGGGGAAGATGCATGCTATCTTAAACTTTCACGCCATAATTTTACTTCTGCATTTTAGGCATTCCTCTATTTTCTAAAAATAAAAAAGAGTGCATTTTAGCCCTGTTTGAATTGAAATTACTAAAAATATATAACCTTTTTGAAAAATAAAAAAATATATATTTTTTATTTTTTTATTTTGTCTCCAGACCAAAAACCACTAAAAATGGAAAAAGAAAAAACTAAGAAATTAAAAGCTCTAAAAGCTATTATAAAAATATAAAAAATCACCCAAAATTCCAAAAATATTTATTTCTTTATCTAATTTTCATTATATTATTTATTATATATTAAAAATGATTTGGAAAAAATTTTAATACTTTTTGCTTTTTTTAATCTTCAAAACGATTCGAGATATTTATTTATTCCCCATTCTAGGATATTTTTACTTTAAAATTTCCTAAATATTAGCAAAATTACTTCAAAAATCACAAAAATAGTATAAAATTATTAGAAAAACACCAAAAACATTGTATTTTCTGTATTTTAATTATTTTTAGTAGTATTTATAAATAGATTACAATGAATGATATATACAGTTATATATAAGCATATATTACATATTAAATATATATATAATGCAAAATACAAAAAAATATAAAAAGAAAAAGTCCAAAAAATACATAATTCAAAACTCACACAAAAAGAAAATAAAAAGATAAGAAGAGGAACAAAATTTGTGCATTATTGCCCAAATTACTGTTTACTCCATGTGTTCGACCCTCTACATGCTTGCACACTATACACATTTTGCATAATTATAATAAATTTTAATTCCACGTATTTTTGCTTTGCATTGTTATATTCGTTTGTTGGTTTTTTTTGCCTGATTTGCTTTTAGTGAGAGGTCGCCTCAATGGCACTCTACCTTCACTCTTCAGAGAGGATATTTTTAGACCCTCGCCAAAAGCATCTCAACATCGACACATGGTCATGGGTCGTTGGGGTGGCGCACGAAGGGTGACGTGGATGTCAGTGGAGGGAGTCACAGGTGCGACACGATGCTTACCTAAAGCAAGAGTTCGGGTGGTCAGTGGGAGGAGAAGGCAGTTGTTGATGGCGAGGTGTGCTCTTGTGGCCGAAGCGGCGGAGCATGGCGAAGGGAGAGCGGTGGTGTGTGAAGAGCCTGCGAACGCGATATGATGGGCCATAGATGCAACGTATAAAGAAGGAGATGGAAGGAAATAGGCGAACTACTCGAAGTTTGTGGTGGTGAAGGTGGAAGCCAGGAACGAGAAAGGACAAAAATGGAAGGGAAAGATGGAAGAGAAGGCGAAGGGAAAACAGTTTTACCTATAGAGTTCTTCGTTAGAGGGGGAGCTCGATGCATGGATCCAGACCTATCATCACCTTGACTCGTCGACGTATGAGGAGGCTCGAAGCAAACTTCGATCGAAGCTACAACAGAGGACAAGGCGGTCCTCTGGATCTTTCTTAGGGTCAGAGAAGTAGGATCGTCGTCACCTTCTAGCTTGGCTCCTCGATGATGTCATCTACGAGAATGGCAAGGCTGGTAGTCCAGTCCCCTAGTTCATGGAATGGTGGGTGCCTTTGCTCAAATGCTAGTGGTAAAGATAAATAGAGGGCCCGACAGTGCGAGTCAACGGTGGATGGAGATGGTTTCAAGATAGGATAGTGTATGTTAGGCGATGGAGGTTACAAGATCATCAGAGGATAAAGGTGTGGCGATGGGGATTAGGTTAGTTAGATTAGGATTAAGGGGTCAGCGACCTGGAAATGGGGATAAGGCTTCGAGTGAGGAAACGTAAGGAGTTGAGTTCGGAGGAGGTTGGCGATCTGGTTGTTGAGGATTATCTGGAAGGGGATAGATGGGATGGCTAAGTTACAGGCAATTGGTTCCAAAGATCAGGGAGGTGGTAAGGGTGGTTAGGTTTTGCTTGGAGAAGGATGGGGTCAACGACGACGGGCTTCCAGTCATTGAGGAGATAGTGGGGTTAACCGGAGGCAGCTCGATTCGGTGGATCAAGGCGACACAGCAGTTGGGTCGGAAGGGAAGGCGTTGAGTGGGAAGGAGGACCCACATGTGCAGGGAACATGAGGTGGAGATATGGTTAAGCCATGTGCTACGTAAGCGAGGAGAAAGAGGAGGTGAGGGAGGGTGACCAGGGCTAAGTGGCTCGGTGGGAGTGCATCACGTGATGCATGACTTTGACCAATGCGAAAAAATGTGCAAATAATTAAGGAATAAATAGAAGACAGACCTAAATGGAAAATTTATCACAATGAAAAATGTGCATCTAATTGTTATCTATAACATAGATGAAGGACTCTAATGTAAACAAAATATTGAATGTAATACATATAATTTTTAATGATATTTTATGTATATATAATATCAAATTTTTCTTTGAATTTTTTATTTGGTTTTTTGTGGGTAAATAAATGTATCAAAAATCAAATATGCTATGAAATAATGTAATGGAATCAAATGTGATTTTTTTTATTTTTTGAACTTCAAATAGGTTAGAAAAATTAGGGAGGTTAATTATGTACAAGTGGATTAGGTGAATAAGTTCAAGTCAGAACATGTCATTCTTATTCTTTTTTGTTTTTTAAAATTTTTGATTTTTATGCGACTTATTAAAATAATGAATAAATTAAAGAAATAAAAAAATAATTAGAATGAACAAAATATACACATGGATGATATGCAAAAATTAGTAAAAAGGTACAATGCACAGTTAGGTCCCAAAACCCAATTTTTACAAATGAGCTCTAGTTCTTTTGAACTTGGTATTGTTTTAAAGATAATTGAATGTGCATTAGTTCAAAAGTGAGTAGGATTTATTTGGACAGTGTATGAGAGAGATATCAGTATTTTAGTCTATATGTCCTGAAATTAGGGTTTGGATTTATTTTGCATATGTGCAAGTAGCATGAATTAAGATTAGTGATATGTACATAAATGGAGTTAGTTTCAGGTCAACTGGAGTTAGCATGAATTAATTAAAAACACATGAAGTTAGGGGGAAATATGAAGATAATTATGAATGTAAACATGAATGTTAATTTATGCAAATTAATTGCATGTGCAAGAAAGCTAATTTTGAAGTTAGCACGTAAGGATCTTAAATTCTCCAAACGAAGCTCTATATTCAACTAATTAGAGTGATGAATCATAGATTCATCAGTATGATATGTGCTTTTGGAAAGTATATGATCGATACCAACTCCTAATGATCAAATGAGAAACTTGATGATAAAACCCTGAAGTAGACAGTGTTAAATTGATCTAAAACTTCAAGTTTATTATAGGTCATCCAACATGCAGATGTACACATACTAGGAATACATGAGTGTGATGCGATCATAAATGATGGTATGACCATGATTCTTCCATTTCGAGAGAATGATGAAACTGGTCTGGATTTTCGTAGCTACTCTCAATAGAGAAATAATCTGATCTTAATCCAAATATTGGACATTGATATAACATATGCAATAAGAAGACTAGATTTACGGCTTTGATTTAATCAAACATCTTTGGGAGCTCCCTTGATCTGTATTTGAGATATGATCTCAATATCCAAGTCACTATACATGGAACGTACAATTACGTTGTCCTTATTTCCATGTATCCGCGGAGAAAGCGTATTATTCTTAAAAGAGTTAAAGAATAATTTCATTGTTGATAATGTATATGAGCATTGAGAAAAATAATTAATTAAATGAAATTTAATTATTATGAATAATATAGATTTTATTCATATTACTTGGGCACGTGAGAATGGACATCCAAGATGATTAAATGTGATTAATTAGCAAAGATGTGAATGATATGGATATCACTATCCATATTATTCATGGATATTATACATATGATTTATAATATATTAGAGAGAGATAATTGTAATTTATATTTATGAATTAATAGTTTATGTGAATTTGATTCACACTGAACAATTAATTGTAAATGCAATTTACATTTTATTTTAGATGTGTGAATATGATTCACAATTTATCAATGGCATGATTGAAATTAGACAAATAATTTGAAATTATTTTGGTGAATAATTATGCAATAATAGTTGTTGCACAAGTGAAATATTTGGTGAGATATGAGATCTCATCAAATTGGAAGGAGATAGACACCATACCAGGCATGACATGGACGACCACCAAGAGAATCTCTCAATAGTGATCGTCCACTCTATGTATGGAAGGAGGCTACACTCCTTTCCATAATATTCCATATGAGTTTATTTAATTGATTTTAGTTTTATTAAATATAATCAATATATCTAATTTCTTTTAAATTAATTATTTGTTATAAATGTATACAACAAATCATGTCCACTGATTGAAAACACAAATCAATGTCAACCATTGGATTTGTATGAGATGGATTGAGATCCATGGACATCCAATTAGTATAAAAGGAAGGGTAGCCCTAGAAATTTGTGCTTACATTAATTCCCTTGAGGAACTCTCTCTACAGTCTACATTCTCCCTCTTTCCCTCTCACGTGCGATCATCCACATTATGTTGGAGAAAAAGTCATCATCATTGATATGCCATTGTGTTGCCGCCTCGATCTCTTATGGATCTCCATCTTCTTCATTGTCTCTCACTTGTGCAGAAGATATCTGGTGTTGTGTGACAAAATCATAAGATATGTTGCTCGGATCATCAACGTGGGTTGCGGGATGCACGTGATTCATCCTCGCACCCAGAAGTGCGATCTACAACGGATCGAACTTGAGATAGGAGATCTCTTCATTTAGAGACATGATCATAAGCACGCTTCAAGAGATAAACCTAATACTTGTTTGTGGTCTTGATGAAAGGATTCAAGAAATGTTCTTGGATCATATTGTTCCATCACATTAGAATTTTTAAATTCTGCTGCCCTGAGCCACTAGTATGACTAGTCGCTCCCGATCGCACATGATGAAGTCTTCATGCTTCCAAGATGCGTTTAAGGTTTTCATCATAACCTTTCCTTGTGACTCGTGATATTTCTAAATATTAGGTCTATCTCCTTATGTAAATATCAAATGAATTTTCATCAATTTTGAGTACCAAAAATATGAGAAACAAGTCACTAAGATGATCTAGTCCTCTTCCAACTTCGCCCACAGAGAAATCCAATTTCTCAAGGCCGCACGGTCGTAATTGCGCGAGACTTTTTCTCATTGATTGAGGAATTTATATTTGACTTACTAATTAGTATGTTATCATGTTATATGACCCCAAAAATAGTAGCCAAAAAATCAATATTTTCTTGCTACAATCTTTGATCGAAATCAGAGTTTGTGATTGCTTTTAGCATCTGAATCTTCTCCCGAATGTCACCAACAATTGATGCATCTTTTGAGTATGAGTCCAGATCTTCTAGATCTCATATATATCCCAAAATTATGTTAAAAAATAGTAGATAATAATATCAACTTCAAAAGTCACCGAATCATTTGAATCGTTAAAACTGTTGCAAGACAATATACCTGATAATCGAGGTGATCTAGCCGATTGTTCATCGGAGTTGGATGCAATCCAAATCCCCTAAATTATGACTCTAATACCAATTTAAGGAACTAAATAAATATTTATTTACACATCATCGTGAAAACACTGAATATTTAACAAACATTTTGCTAAAACAATCTAAGTTCATCATATGAACTAGAAAAGGTATCACAACAATTTGTGCACTCAACATTATAAATTCCAAGGAAACATTTCCCAAATTTCTGATATTCATGATGAATATAAAGAACAAATAGGTGTTATCTCTTGAAGCATGAGTCTCTAAGGTAAGAGACCTCCCGAATCAAGTTCAATATGCGCTTATCTCTCTCGTGGGCACGATGATGAGTCATGTTGCTTCTCACGAACCTGGAAATCGTCTAGGGCAAAGAGGAGTATGAGAGATGCAGACTCTCAATACTCTTCTATTTCTCAAGGGCACAAATTCTAAGGACTATTGCGCTATAAAATTTAGGTGACTAAATGAGAGTCTCGTTCTCCTTTTATACAGATTGTATAAGCTTATTGAAGATTCTTCTCTTCAAGTAGGCGTGTGTAATGATAGCCCTTGAATTATTGATAAAGGGATTAAGACTAAGTCTTTTTCAGTAATGCAATTATCTCCTTTTTATCTCTAAATAATTTAATTAAGAAATCAAGCAACAAATCAACCAAGAATTCTTCTCAAGGACTCTTTGTAGTGGTGCCATGTATCATCACGCAAGGCTAACCAATTCCATATATGGAATGTATTTGCTACTAATTAATTAATTAATCAATAAATAATACAATAATATAGAGAGTCTTATTAAAAATAGGACTCAAGCATATGGCACCATGTGTATTCAATATACATGCCCACATTGACTAAATATAGTCAATATTGTTGCGTTTTATTTATCAATTAATTAACTTGATAATCATGTTACTAATATTGGAGGAATTATGTAAATAATACTTATAGCTTATGAATCGTATTTATGAGCACAAAATTAAATATAAATCCAATTTACATCTACAAAAAATGTGAATCATATTCACACAATCTCATGTCTTGGAAAAAATCATGTAAGTCATATTTACTGAATATTTATACAAATCATATCCGTATAAATATCAATTATTGTGAATAATTATTCACATTAGTTAATGGGATACATTTGTGAATATTATTCAAAATTTTCCTTACAATAATAACTATTATTGTTACAATATTGACATCAATAGGTATGCGTACTAATCCAATTATGACTCATGAGAAACAAATGTAGATACTTGGAGATAATGTCAGGGATATCATACTATCCATGTATAGTGACTTGAAATGTGGATAACTATCCAATTTCAGGGTTTATACTATTTTTTGAAAAAATCTGTCACCTACAAATGTTGAGCTCAAGCTGTAATACTCTACACAACGAAACGCATCACACGCTCATAAGTTGAATCCAACTTCCTTGACCTTTTTTAATCATAGTTCAAACCATTTGGATCTAAGAAATGGACTCAATGAGCTTGTATATTTCCATTTCCATGACCATTTTTGTTTCCAACATTTGGATATTGAAATTAGAATTGGAATTTGGATTCAAATGAATTGTGATTTAATCCAATTAAATCACAAATCATATAGTTAAATGGAGTCACTAGAGTCCATCTTGTTTCGTCGCTCCTACGGAATGGAAGTGTCATAGTAGATGATCCATTACAACATATGTAACCCTGAGTATTCCATATACTCATTCATACTTCACACTGAAAGACTTTTATAAATCCGAATTTCAAACCCTGTTTTGATTTCTCATTTGATAATTAGGCAATAATATTAATCATATACTTTATAAGAAGAATATATTAATATCTCGGGTCTATGTCCCGTTTCACAAAAAGGACGACCATGCATATAATTTATTTTGACCCCAAAATACCTCATGAGTGAGCTTTGTCTTCCGGTTCATCAACTATGAATCCGTATGATTCCTTCGAGAGATCATATATCTCATATGCCTTCATATGCACACCAACATGCCAGTATATGGACCTTGGCTAGGTCGTCAACCTATTAGTTTGTCAAATGTGCATACTCATGCATATAGATGCATACCTGTCTCAAGCCAAAGGATGTGTGCCTGATGGTGATGGTTACGATTCGGGTCTTAGTTTATCTCGACCTCATAAAGTCAACTCTTTGACTTGATTATTCCAACACTTCTGAATCTCCATTCTTATGTAGAGGGCCTGCATTAGAATTCGATTGGAAACCACTCATTAGAGAAATATTGCCATCTCTTTCTCATACTAGAGATCTTTATTAGATATCACATGTTTGAAGTCGGTCGTGTCCTCCCAAATGCATGGCATTCAATATGGCCATGGTACATAACCCTAATTGTACAAATGGACCTTAATAATAAAGTGCATTCACATCATTCATTTCATTTCAGATCGACATGATAAAATAATGATCTTTTATTGCATTAATGGATCACCAAGGGCTTACAAGTCCAACACCTCTCTTCTAACCTCCATCGCCTAATCCTTCCTGATCAATAGCTAACCACCTAACCCTAGTTACTCTACCTCCTCTAATCATCAATAACCCTAGTTACCCCTACCTCCTCTAACACCAGTAACCCTAACCACCTCCATTGTCGTCTTCCCCTAACCAAATCTAATCCTCTTCTCCCTATCATGATCTTCGATCATTCCTCTCCTCTTATCATATCTCTTCCTATAATTTTCCAGAACCAAACCTCTAACAATAGAGCCTCCGATCTCCCTATAAAAAATCCATCTCGGACCTTTGTCAAGATCATTCGCCATCATCTTCTAGATAGAGAGACGAGGTAGACGACTGTAGGTTGTTGGTGACAACACCAACTTTCTGGTAAGGCAAGGAATCCATCCTGAGGTGAGACCCGTAGTAGCAGAACCACGAAGCAACCCAAGGAACGGTTGAGCTTGTCATTCATCCATCATTTGATTCCAAGCACAAATAGGACAAGGAGACAGAGCTATAGGGACAAAACTAGTGACAATAGTTCTGTAACCCCTAAGGCTCCATTTGGTTGCAGAGTTGGGCAGGGTTGGGTTGGTCCAACCCGGGGTACCCCTCCTTCCAAACATCCCAATCCTCCTCACAGTTTAATATTCACAAAGGTACCCCAACCTAACCCAACTCTGCCCAACCCTGCAACCAAACGAAGACGACCTCCAGCATGGTCCAAGGATCCCCCGAGGACCTTGTTGTTATTCTTCGGAATCAACACACTTTTAGGCTTCCTTGCCAAGCCTCTCAAGCGATCACTAGGAGAGGCCTTCTACTCTCCACCTTTAGGCGAAATCTTCTTCAGGTATACCTCCCTTATCCTTATCCTTCCTCCATCCTCTTCTCTCGTTTCTTCTTTAATGGGTTCTTCCAATTGATCCCTTGTTCCTTTGTGATTGCCCATCTTGATCATCGTCACATCCACAACCATAGACTCAGACCTCCTAAGTTCCCCTTCTACCTTACCATGAACCCCCACTTTCATCCAAGCCGTAGCTGGAGAAGCCAAGTCCCTTCCACCACCTCGTGGAGACTCATCCATCCACTCTCTATTATCATGCACAAGACACCTCACCTCCGGCCATACATCGATCCTAAGCAACCACCCCTTTCCATCACTATACAACCCAAGGAGCATCTCCCCCCTCTTTTGTGCTAAATCAATTAGACTAAGGTATCAACCTCAAGTCTTCTTTTCATTTGCAGATCACCGACCACCGAGACCCTTCGTATCTCCGGCTAAGGATTCCGATCAAACCAGTGCCACCTGGACACAAGAGCTTCGATATGCCAACCCTGGTGACGAACGAAGAAAAATAGAAGCTACAATCGCCCTTAGATAAGGAACACGAAGCATCTGGGTTGTTCAGAAATGCCCAAATATCAATTGTTGGATCAAGTTTCATCTGACAATGCAAGTATCCCACATGTCCACCCTCGAGCCTAACACCTCGGACGCCACCAAAGCAGCCGCTCCTTGACACATGGGGGATCGAGGTATCCAAGACGAGGTGCCACCACCCGAGCCAGCTGTGGCTCACTTGCGTCGCACGCGCGTTAGAGACTTTGGACAAAAGCCTGCACAACTTCCAGAGATTGCATAATTACCCTCGCCAAGGGTGAATATCACAAA